>CM053581.1:444343332-444355647 GCA_028627135.1 Pseudochirops cupreus
GTACATATATATGCATTGTATGTGTGTATATATACATGTATATATACATGTGTGTATATACACATGCATATACATGCACATATGCATATACATATACATACACATATACATTCAGACACACAAAACAACAACCATCTTGGAACTTCAAGGGGTCTATGGTACTCCCTTCATTCAGGCAGATTGTGTGCAACCACATCCAGTTCATGTCCATTTTTTCTCTATAAAATCAAACAAAGAAGTGGGCGGAGTGGGGGGAAGGGGCAGAAGGTAACTCAAGGTTTTAGGGGGCTTTTAAAAAATACTTAATCCAGGCAACTGGAGTCAGGAGGACCTGTATTCGAACGTGACCTCAGACACTTAACACTAAAGTAGCTATGTGAACTTGGACAAGTCATTTAACCCCAATTGCCCTACCTTCCCTTCTCCAAAAAGACAAAAAAGAAATACTTGATTGTCTTTTATGTCTTGTTTTATTATGAATGTAACAATCAGCAGCAAACAAACATTCCAAGATATAAAGAACAATAAAGAGAATTTTATGTGAAACCGAACTTTTCTCCAGTTCTCCACCCCATTCTTTCATTGTACCCTCAGGAACCTCTGTTCCGCCATTAAATAACTCCTTTTTTTCTCTCACCTTTTTTCTATATTACTGTACACAAAGAAAACTAGTTTCCCCCAGAAGACATCACATCACAGTCATATTTTCCAGTAGTGGGTGTACTTTGTGTGACGTCAAGGCCCTGCCCAGTCCATCTCCCCTCCCCCAATCCCTCTCAACACACACACACACACACACACACACACACACACACACACACACACACACACACACGGATGTGGTCAGAGGAAGAATAGGGTTATTTATTGTTCTCCCTTAACATTTCCAGATTCACTCTCTGCCATCAACACTTAGCAACTTCTTCCCACTTAGAGTCCGTCCTATCTGAAACCTTGTTGTGATCATCTAATACAACCCAGGTTTAGAGGTTGTAGACCTCCTAGCTAAAGGTCTACAACCAGTATGATCCAGTACAACTAGCTCAAAAGTAGGGTAGAACAATCTGGCAATCACAAACAAACGGAAATTTTGTTTGTCTGAACATATATGTGAATTTGTCTGAATGTGAGAAGACAATAAGGGTATTATTCCAAAGAATAATCACTGGAACAACTTAAAATAGAATCATTTTCTGGCATGATGGAATAGTATCACCTATTATTCCAAGATATATTATACTACCATACTTTTTTTTTTAGTATTTTTCTCTCTTTAGATCACTTACAATGGCTGGACTTTTAACTTATCATGGGAAAAGGGACTGAACTAGGGTTATGGCTCTGTGAGTGGGGAAAAAGGGGATAGATAGAAGAGATTCTGTGGATCTATGGATATGTCATACTCCCCTCAACCCCCAATGGGAGGAGGCTGTAGTTGAGGTTAAGGACTTCCATTCTTGCCATTGTTTCCCGAAATAACTATCATAGACACAATGCTGTCCCTATATCATGTACTTAACACGTTTGTTGAATTGAAATGAATTGAAATTTTAAAAATAAAAATAAAAAAAAACAGAATCAAACAAATTACAGGGGAAAGGGTCACTATAATCTTAAAATTCAGTAACCCCTCAGTCTTATCTTGCATAAACATCTATTGATTTTAAATCTTTTAGTGACTGATTTCATAATGAAAGAAGAAGTTGAGGTATCCGTTTAATAAAACTGAAATCTAGGGTCATTAAATGAATCACAGGTTTTTCAAAGTGACAAATAAGTAAAAAAAAAAAAAAGTTTGCTCATATCCAACCAGAAATCAGGTGACATTAACTTAGCAAGTACTCATCAGTGAACAGAGAAAACCCTCAAGCTTTCACTGACTTGTTCATTTCATTTTTCTCTTCCATAAGGTCACCATAATAGTAAATTTGTTTGCAAGGAATCTCCAACTATTCTACAGAAATAAACTAGCAATTGTTATCCATATTTATTGGTTAACAGAAGTACCAGATTCCTTTTCCTCTAAACTGCTACTTACAAATGTATTGTTCCGATTCTTCTCTATGTTCCCTTTAAAAACAAGATGGAAACAAAAATATAATGAATCTCAGATCATTTCTGGTTCTAGCGCTATTAATCTCCACTTACAGACAAAATGACTGAGCTGCAAGAAAGATAAAGTGCTGAGTCACTGAGCATTTCAGTGGCACAGATTTCATTAGAACCCAGAGCCCTCATATGCCTGAATTCACAGGACATCTAGAAGAGAATTGCTCTAGAGGTGTAATTTGTGTGTTGAAAATAACCTACAGATCTTTAATTGGTAGTTAGGCAACATTTTTTTTCTTAATCATAAGACGACTTTTAAATATTCCATTGTAAATGATCATTTAGGACTGTAACAAGGTAAAAATAGGAGAAGGATGTTGCAGGTAGGCTGTTATCAAAATTAAAATTTTCAGGACATGAGTCCACTAGCCATAAAACAAAAAACAAATAAGTAGATAATCAAATAAAAAAGCAAAATGGAAATGATATAAAGGCTTTTTAAAAAAAAAACTGCTATTGAATATATGCAATAATTACTTTCCATCAAGACTTTTATTATGCATTTGTTTTTATGGAATCATAATGCACAAGTGCATGCTATTGTTTAAACACATTCACCACATACCCCATAACAGAGTATTCTGGAAATATGTATTAAAGATAATACACAAAATGTGGCTAAATGCATTCTGTATTATGGTTCTATAATACAGCATGCAAATGATTCTGACTAAGCAGTCACAGGAGACAGTCGTTAGGGTGCATGCTGTGAATGTATATTATGAATAATGCATAAAACTTGGCTAGATCCTAATGAGTCCATTGACATCCTATGGGGTCCAAAGGAGGCTCAGATCCCAAAGCATGTCACTGGCACATTTCTACTCACCAATCATTAAAACAACAACAACAATGCCATAAAAACAAAGAATATTAAATTATACCGAAAAAAAACCCACAAGAGTAGTTAGAAGGTCTGAAATAACCTCCAAAGAGCATGAAACTTTTAAAGGAAAACGGAAACTCTTAATTCACCCCATCTTCCTAGGACAATGAAAGTTTTTCAGAATGAAAATGCGTGAATTACAAGGGACAAGAGGGTTCTAATTTAAGTCATGATTCTATTTCTTTCCTCTGGCTCTGTGTGCAAAGCTGTCATTAAAGTGAAGATCTGAATGCTCTTTAAGGCAAATGACCAAACCCCTAGACCACGTTAGTAGAAAATCTTTTGGATTGTAAGGGCAATTTTATTAAAAGGAACCAGGGCCAGCAAACCAGGAAGTAAGTATAGTGAGCCAATTGGCTTACCCCACAGAAACCACTTAACATATTGATATCAAACAAACCAAAAATTTATAATGAACGCTTTGCTTACAGCACACCAAAAAAAAATCCACAATTTTTTTTGCAACATTAGACTCCTTAAAAATAAGTACTTATTTAAAACTGCTCTGCTTAAAAGAGAAAACATGACATCACCCATGGATGAAGATTCTACAAACCATATACCTCTAATGTACAAAGAATTTGGGCAATGTTTTTCTCCTTTAATTTAGCTAAAAACTCTCATCTGAATAAACTGCCCTAGAGATGAAGAAATCAAGTATGTGACAGAAGTTTGTGTTCAGCATGCCTATCCTTGGAGTGGGAGTGGGAAAGGACAGCTGCTTTTTCAGGGCTGATCCCAGAAAAGCCCTGTACTCTGAGAGTACATCCCCAGAGTACAGAGTAGAGGAGAGGGCTGGCCACATGAGGAAGCGGCAGGCCAAAAAAAACCCTGTCCTCTCAGAAAGCATGTAAGAGCAAAGGGCTGAAACTGTTTCAATGGAACTTCTGGGATGAGACTCTTGAATATTTGCGCAGCATCTCGAAGGTTTCTCATACATTGATCAGGTATGGATAGGACCTATCCAAGGAACAACATAAGCAAGGGGTGGTCATATAGGACTTCAACTAGTTAAAATGATAAATTCCAGGCATTGTTCTGTTACTGAATGCTAGCAAGCAAGTTACTTTCGTTATCATATCTCTATTCCCCAGTTTGTAAAACAGTCAACATAAAAACCTGATTTATGTGTGATATGGCTTACCTAGTGTGAATTAATGGAACTCCCTCAACTACCTTCCATCATATACATATTTGTACTCCACTGTCTTATCCCTAATTCTTAAATTCCAACTTTGTTATTCTTTCTTTTTCATTAAAATAGTATGATTTCCATTAGAGGCCATATTAAAAGTTACACAGTCCTGAAAGAGGTAATTAACACTTCTATATGAGTTTGCCTTTTCAAGTGACCAGTGCACATCTATCAAGTGCCTACTGTCTGCCAGGCACAGTGCTAGGTGCTGGGCAGGATGGGGTAAAGGTGGGAGGGGAGACAATGGTGTCTGCCCTCAAAAACTTTGTATTCTTTTGAGAGAAACCAGATATACACATGCAAGTACATATATACAAAGTAAAATACAGGTTGATTGACTTGGGTAGGAAAAAAAAATACAAGCTGATTTGGGCAGAAAGCATTAGCAGTTAATGGGAATCAGAGAAGGATTCACGTAGGAAGTAGTACTCAATTTGAGCCTTGAAGAAAACTAGCGTTTCCAAAAAGACACAAATTCCAGGCACAGGAGAAAAGTTTGTACAAAGACACGGAGACACGAGATTCAGTGTCACATATGAGAAATCAGTTTGGCTGGACAGCAGGGTAGAATGCATGAGTCAAATAATGTGTAATAGCCGCTGTGATAGAGCCAGCTCAAACAGGCTTCAGAGAGCTGATTGTTAAATGTTCAGTGTGAGCAAAAACTACAGATTAAGGCTGGATTTATTAATCTGTGGTTTGTATATTCTTAAGAAATTGATGGAAAAAAGTATATTAAATTTAACTGTCGTGTATTTTTTTTTTCCTGAAGAGCCAGTTTTAAACATTCACCATCACACCCCTTGCCTGGAAACAAAATTGCAAAGGGCTATAAATGTCCACTGGAAGAGTTCATATTTCTTCCTAGAAGCAATAGGGAGCTTCTATGATAAAATACCGGTTCCTTTGATTTAACTCTTTTCTGTGATCGGTGGAACTAGGGCAACATAGAAGGATAGGAGGAACATTGGAAGGATGGCATGGAGGTTGCAAAGGTACACGAAGAGTGTGGGAGCCCAAATGAAATAACAAGTGTACTTTACACATTTACTCAGCGCCAGTTGTGACAGAGCTTACAACAAATTAACTGGGCTTTCAAGAAGGAAAACTTTCTGAGCACTATACTCCTGGGCTGATATGTCTGCTTGTGCAAACCAAGTTACTATATACCTTATTATAATATATATTATTATACAGTATATTATATAATATATAACATAATAAATATATAATATATAATATAAAAATAAAAATATGGGTGTGAAAATTGCATAGAAAAATAATGCATCAGTTGAAACCACTTCTGATATTTTTTCCTCACTCTAAAGTTTGTCTCATATGCAGCGTAATAGAACAAAGGTCAGTTCTGGATCTAACAATCCCATAAAAAGCTATTCTGCCTTTGAAATCCATTCTCTACCACCATTTTCCTCACCTACTGTTCAAGGGACTAGCAATTGCTTCCCCGTTTCTTCACCCCTCCCAGAAGCCACCAAAGGAATAACAGAAAGTCTCTCAGTAGCATTTTGCTTCTCAGTAGGAAGCTGTAGTGTTTGTGATATCCATTTTGATACAAAACCTAAATTAGGCCTCTGGAAATAGGTAATGCATAAAAAGCATTTTGTATCACCAAATTATTATTACAGGTTACAGTTAACCCTTGGAAGATAGAGGTGAGTTCTGCAGCTCCCCACTGAGGTGAATATCTGCCACAAAATCACAGGCACTACCTCTGAAGACATTTCAGGTAAGTTGAACTATCAGGTTGACCTGTAGGGTTCTGATAGCTAGTTTAAGTGGAAAAGCTGGAAGAAATGCCCGTTAAACAAAACCATCAGCACAGCATGAATAAGCTGAAGTCTACCAGGACAAGCTTAGCAGTTGACAGAGCTTAGAAATATAAAGCAAAAAGAAAGTCGCACGATGGAGGGTCAAAATCTTTTTTGTTGTTTGTTTTTAAAAACAGTACTAGAAGTTACTTTCCTACAAAACCTCTCCTAAGTAAATGTGTCATATTTTGAACCCCCCAAAAGATATTCTTGTTTCTAAGTAAAAAACCAAAATGAATATTTTCAAATGATCAATTAGAGCTGCTAAAATTGCAGCTGTCTGTTACAACCTCGAAATTACAAATAAACTTAAAACAAATTCTAAAATCCTTATCCCTGAAAAATTGAAGATCTACTTCACAACTAAGATTCAGGGAGAATCATTTATTCTAAAACCATGTCTCCTAGTGCTAAATAAGGCCTTCACTGCTACACTGGCCTTACTTCCCAAATATAGAAAAACAAAAGAAAAAACTTTTTTTTCATCTTCTGATTTAATTCATTCTCTCTTTATTTATTGTATCTTTCCCTTTTATCATGACTTGAAAAAACTATGTTAAAAAGTCATAATTCCAGACCCTTCAAAAGTCTGAGGAAAAGAATTAAGTGAACATTCTTTTTAAGTTAAAAAGCAAAGCCTATAAAACACATAAGGAGGTGAGTTATCTCCCTCCTTTACAGCAATACTTCAATTATAATTCAGGCTATTGGCTAACCAAAATCTTTTATATAACCTTGCTTTCATGGAATGGCATTTCTTCATTTTTCTGAGTGTGGTTATCATTGTATATTTAGTAAAAGTTGTTGTGTCTCCTTAGGAATAAACAGATAACAACTAAGTTCTTACCACTTGAGACGTTCAGTAAACAGAATGCAAAATTTAAGGCCCCAATGTGATTTCTAGCTGAGGTAAAAATGATGATTGCAAAAATTAAAAGCATCTTTAAAGTGACTACATAGGTGTAAGATGGGGGCAGGGGGGAAGTACTTTACTTGATAACATGGAGAATATAGTAGCTAATAAGAACAACCTAAGTTTTATAGGGTAATTAGTGTACCATTGAGATTAACCAAATTTCAGAGCTGCCCAGGGTTTTTAGCTGAGTCCCAGAAATAGAGGGCAAAGGGACTACAGGATAAAACTCTCTCTCCTTCCTCCTCCTCCTCCTCTTCTTTTCTCCCCTCTTCCTTTCTCACTCTTTCTCTCTGTCTCTCTCTCTCTCTTTCTCCTCCCTTCTCCTCCTCCTCATCCTCCTCCTCTCTCCTTTTCTCCTCCCCTCATTCCATTTGTCTTTGTCTCTCTCTCTCTCTCTGCCTTTGTCTCTCTGTCTCTGTCACTCTCTCTCTCTCTGTGTCTGTCTCTGTCTCCCTCCCCTCAACTTCCTCTGTCTTTCTCATCCCTTCCTTCCCTCACTCTTCACTTCTCAAAAGTGACACACGCCCTTTTTAACGTTTGGGACCTTCATTCCTGTCTTCGCTCATCCTGCCAGTCCCACTTTTGTAAACTATATGGTCTTTCATCTAGTCTGTCTCAGAAAAAAGGAGAAACTACTTTAATGGTGCTGAACTTCCGTGTGGTGCCTCTTCCCAGCAGATCCTGTTCCTGTAGACCACCAGTTTATCCCAGTTCCTGTGTCATTCTAATCATTTTCCTTTTACATAATTACTTGTATGAATCATAATTTCTAAGTAGCATTTGAGTTCCAATCACTGAAATTCCCTTGTATATTTCTATTAACTAAAATAATATTCCAAACCAAATGTTCCCCAGTACTCCTTCCTTAGGCCATAAGCACAGCACCTGCCTGTTGACAAGGAGTTCCCAGGAAAGTTTCCCCAGGGTATCTGTAAAGCACTGTACCTACCTGATCAATCCAGTCTCTATGCAACTCCCTTTGCAGAAGCTGGCAGGGTCCTTGGAAACACTCTTACACCCATACTGTTTGAGTATGTCTTCTATTCAGAATTAGATTCATTGGTACTTTTCCATAGTTACATTTCTCGTTCAATTGATATTTCTTTTTATTTATTCTGAAGTTTTCGATGTAAGACAAACAGGAATACCACCTTCTAAAATTACTACTATCCTACCCTCCGATGGAACATTAGCGGGAAGCAATATTCTCCAAAGCTATGAAGCATACACTGCCCTAAATTACATTGCAGTTGCTGCCCTGAGCTCACACATTTTTGAATAGAAAGGCTCCCAGGGATCTCTCTGTACTGACTGCATTTACTGCTTTAAAATATTTTTAACCCAGACGCTGAAGTGCCAGCCTTGCAGTTCCTCATGCTAATCCCAGCTTGGGTGGCTGTTCTTAAGGGAAAGCATTCAAAAAATTGTAACAGTGCATCAACTTTGACCCTTTTCACTTAAACATGAGACTTTGTGAAAAAAAAAAAAAAGAAAGAGAGAGGAAAAAAAACTTTTAAATTCCAGAGGGAATCGCTGAACTCTGACCTGCTTAAAATTAGTTTTGTTTTAGTGCCTGCGTGGTGACTCAACAGGCCAATTTTCCAGACACTTAAGACATTTCTGCTCCTGAAGATTCCAGTTCAAGTCTTCAGTTCTGTTTGCCAGTGGATCAGAACACTTTGTTCCATAGCTTCAAGAAACAAATTCCCAGATCTCCCCATCTCTGACAGATGTTGGTTGGCATTGCTAGGTATTGAGTATATCTAAGATGTTTAAATTGCATACATGTTTAATATACACACATATGCATAAAACACTTACATGAATCATGCACACATATATATGTGTAGATATATTTGTGTGTACAATGTATGTGTGCATATATGTGGCACATTCATGTGCATATGTATATGTACATATATACACATATATGTACATATATGTGTATATATGCACATATTCAGAAGATAAGTTATATATTTAGGAAAATATTACATTGTAGAGCTTTTTACAAAACAAATATCACTCAGAATTCAGCCTTCAAGAACTATTCATTAGAAGCCCACAAACATTTCTTAGTGGCTAAACGATCGTAATAAATGTTATCAGTATCAGGGAAAGTTTTGTGGAATGACCTTTTGGAATTTACTTCTCTCGGTTGTAATAAATGGTATAGGCTTCTCTTCTATAGACATTAGGAGAAAAAAAATTTTTCAAGCAACTCAATGAATCGTCACTAACTTCCTTACTCCAAAATAAAGGAATCCCTTTCAATGCTACATTTTTCTTCAATGGAACTGCAAGTATGATGCCTTATTAACAAGAAAAATTAAAATATCACAGCAAACTGAAAGCATAGTACATGCTCTGATTACTATATTCCCTTGCCAAAATTGTGCTCTCTTTCAAAAAATATGGCAAAAAAAAAAGAAAAAAGCCCCATAAATAATTTGAATTTAATACTATAAGAGAATTACCTATAAATGTACAACAATTCTATTGCATAAATCCTGTGGTTCCAAAATCACAGAAATATAGAATGATAAATGTATACAGCAGAGGAAAAATAGCATCCATACTGTGAAAAGCCAGAACAAGGGTTTGTTAACCATTGCTAACATCTACAACTACAGTTAACCATGCAAGAGAAAGGGCATCAGGACAAGAATCAGAGAGAATATCCACTACTAATCTAAACATGGCAATTTTTTTTTAAAGGCAGGGGGTGTGTCCACTGATGACATAAAGACATAGGCAAGTGACTACAGTCCCCCTCAAAGTACTTAGGAAATCATTATATGTTTATACCGATGCCAATTCTTTCCTCAAAACACTTGAGAGCACCTCTTGGCATTTCCATTGCTTAGCACAATGCCTGGGCATACTGTAAGCATGTAATAAATGTTTATCGATATGACCGATTTTTCTCTAGATATTCTTATTTTTTCAGAAGTTTTATTGATGTTTTGTTTTTACTTTATGAATATTTCCAGTTTGCCCCTATTCTGCGAGGGCTTTCTTGAAATAAAGTAAAACAATCAAGCAAAACTAACAATACAATCACCTTATCTGAAAGTGCACACAACATTCTCTATCTTATATAAATTATTCTCTTGGTTCTGCTCATTTCATTCTTAATCAGTTTATAAAAAGCTTCACAATTCTTTGTTTTTCTGATATATATGTTATAGCATAAATTGTTCTTCTGATTCTTCTTACTTCACTCTCCACCATTTCATAAAATGTCTTTCCATATCTCTAAAATAATTTATTTCCTCACTTCTTGAAGCACAACTGTATTTCATCACATATATCATATTTTACTCAGCCATTCCTCAACAAATGAGCATCCATTTAGTTTTCAGTTTTAGGCCACAGCAAAAAGAACTGCTATAAATATTTTGTTCACATAGAACCTTTTCCTATTTTTTTAAAATCTCTTTTGGGTATAGGCCTAACAGTGATATAGCAGAGTCAAAGGCCATGCATCATTTAATAAATTTTTGTACATAATTCCAAATTGCTTTTCAGAATGGTCGAACTCATTCACTGTTCCACCAACAGTGCCTAGTTTCCCACAGCCCCTCCAACATTATTTTTTTTCTTTTTTGTCATCCTTGCCACTCTGAGATGTATAAGATGGAATCACACAACTGTTTCATTTGCGTACTCTAACTAGTAGTGATTTAAAGACTTTTTCATATGGCTACGAGTTCTTCCCTTGAGAACTGACTATTCATAGCCTCGGACCATTCTTCAACTGGAAAATGGCTCTTGTTTTCACAAATCTGAATCCATTTCTTATATGTCTTGGAGACCCTTATCAGAGAAACTTGCTGTAAATAATTTTCTTTGCTTTTTTAATTACTGAACTGGATTTTTTATGCAAACATTTTTTTTTATTTTATGTAAGCATTCATTTTGTCTTATGTGATTCTATCTGTCTTTGTCATGAAGTTTTCTTCTATCCATAAACATAATAGGAATGTTTATCCATATTTTTCTTCTTTCTTTTACGTATGATATTATATATATATATATATATATATATATATATATGTACGTATGTATGTACGTATGTATGTATAGGTCATGTATCCATTTAGAGCTTTAAGGTGTGAGGTATTGATCTAAATTTAATTTCTTCCATATTGCTGTCCAAATTCCCAGGAGTTTTACCGAATAGTGAATCCTTATTTCAATAGGTAGAGTTTTTCTGTTTTTCAGATACTAGGCTACTAGGTACAGTTGCTTCTACATGTTGTGTATCTAATAAATTCCACTGATTGTTCTCTTTATCTTTTAGCCAGTACCAAATCATTCTGAGAATTACTGCTTTGTAGTATAGTTTGAAATCTGACACTGCTAGGCCTCCTTTGTTCTCACTTCTTTTCATGATTTCCCCCGAGATTCTTGACCTTTTTTACTTCCATATGAATTTCATTATTCTTTTTTCTAGTTCTATAAAGTAAGGCATTGGTCGTTTGATTGGCATGGCATTGCTTAAATTTATTTAGGTAGCGTTGTCATTTTATTATACTGATTCAATCTACCAATGAACAATTGATTTTTTCCGAACATTTACATCTGTCTTATCAACAGTTTGTAATTATATTTAGTTCTTCTATTTATCTTGGTAGGTAGACTCACAAATATTCTAGTAAAGTGTAATTACTTTGTGTGAAATTTCTCTATCACTTTCTACTTTGTTTTATTGGTAGTATACATAGAAATGCTGGCAGTTTCTGTAGAATCTATTTTATGTCCTTCAAGTTTGTGGAAATCATTAATTATTTCAATCATTCTTAATTGATTCTTTAGGGTACTTTACAACATAATATCATCTGTAAAAAGTGACAATTTTGTTTCTTCTTTTCCTCTTTTTATTCCTCCATTTTCTTTTTTACCTTGTTTCTTTGATATAGTCAGCATTTCTAGTACTATGTCAAATGGAAGTGGTGACAATGGACCTCATGATTTCACTCCTGATTTTACTGGAAAGTAACTTAACATCTCCATTACAAAAAAATGACAGCTCTTGCTTGGTGTTACATATATGCTACCTATCATTTTGAATAAAGGTTAATTTATTCCCATGTTTTCTAATGTTTTTAATAAAAATCAGGGCAGTATATACTGTCAACACCTTTTTTCTACATCTATTGAATGATCGTGTGATTTTATTATTAATATGATTAATTAAGTTTATAGTTTTTCTCATATTAAATGAATACTGCTCTCCTGGTAGAAATCCAATCTGATCATGAAATATAATCTCTGTGTTATGTTGTTTTATTCTCTTTGCTCATTTAAAAATATTTATAGATTATTCATTAGGAATATTGGTCTATACTTTTCTTTTTTTCTCTAGAAGTTAATT
>CM053581.1:444355747-444393247 GCA_028627135.1 Pseudochirops cupreus
TGAAATAGATAGGGAACTGAGTCAAATTTATTAAAAAAAGAAAAGAGCCATTCCCCAATTGATAAGTGGTTAAAGGATATGAACAGGCAGTTTTCCAAAGAAGAAATCAAAGCTATCAATATTACCAAGAAAAATGCTCCAAATCCCTATTGATTAGAGAAATGAAAATTTAAACAACCTTGAGATACCTCATACCTATCCGATTGACAACATAACAGAAAAGAAAAATGAAAAATACTGGAAAGGATACTGAAAAACAGAATCACTAATACACAGTTGGTGGAGTTGTGAACTGGTCTAATCATTTTGTAGAAAAATTTAGAACTCCCAAAGGACTATAAAACTTTGCATACTCTTTGACCTAGAAATATCACTATTAGGTTTGTATCCCAAAGACATCAAAGAAAAGAGAAAAGCACCTAGTTGTACAAAAATATTTATAGCAGTTCTTTTTGAGGTAGCAAAGAATTGGAAAATGAGGGAATAGCTCTCAATCGGGGAAAGGATAAACAAGTAGTGGTATATGATTCTGATGGAATACTACTGTGTTATAAGAAATGACTAGTAGTATGGTTTCAGAAAAAACCTGGGAAGTCTTACATGTACTTATATGTCTTATACGTACTACTATGTACTGACACAAAGTAAAGTGAACAGAACCAGGAGATCATTGTGTGCAGGAAGAGCAATATTGTAACGATGATCATTTATAAAAGACTTAGCTATTCTGATCAAGACAATGACGCAAGACATTTACAAAGAACCTATGATGAAAAATGCTATCCATATCCGAAGAGAGAAATGATGAACTCTGAGAGTAGATAAAAGCATAATTTTTAAAGTTTTCTTTATTTTTCTTGTGTTTTTGGTCTGTTTTCTTTTTCAGCATGGCTAATATAGAAACATGTTTTGCAGGATTCCACATGTATGATGATATCAAATTGCTTGCTTTATCAAGGAGGTGTAGAGGTAGGAGGGAGAGCGAGAATTTGGAACTCAGAATTTTTTTCAATGAATGTTAAATTCTCAATATAATTGAGGAATATTTAATGAAATAAATAAAACATTTTAAAAAGAAAAAGAAAAGTTTTAATATTTTCTATCAGGGCTTCTCTCTTGAAGATACAAAAGAGAAAAGGGAAAGCTCTTACATGGTTCTTCTCCTCTAACAGTGCTGTTTACCCATCACTCCTGAAACTTGATTATATACCACTACCTCCCACCTCTACCCCTAGTATTGAGTTTGGAGAAGAGGAAATGAAGATGAGAAAGGAAGATAGAGAGCAGAAAGAGAAGAAATAAAGGACAAGATAGGGGGTGAAAGACAGAATGAATTCTTCAACAAAATGTCCACCTGTTCAAAAAGTAGAAATAAAGTGGGTAAAACAAAAAATCAGTGCCTACATTCCACCCTAGTTTACCCCAATTCAGTAAACATTTATTAGGGATATACTATGTCCAAGATCCAATGGTAGGCACTGGAATTATAAAGATAAAAAACCAACACAATCTTAATCTTCAAGAATCAAAAATAAATATGACATAAGTGAAAGTATGATAAGGGCAAGGAGAAAAAGAGAGTCTTATTAAGAGGAAGATTTAAATTCAGTCTTTAATAAAGAAGGCTTCATGGAGTTTGTAGAAGTGAGGTTAGCCTTGAAGGAAGATAAATGAACAGACAGGGTTATTTCAAGGTTTGAAGAATGGCCTTTACAAATGCAGAGAGGTAGGAGAGTTCAGGACAAGATGAAGGAACAGCTTGCAGTCTATTTTGGCTAGAGCATAGAACTCTACACATCTACAGACCTCCATGAATACTACCAAATGACCTACTTACTGTACAAGGTAATGCAGACATTCAGGAGATCCATAAAGGGATACACACAAAGTAGAAGAGAGTTTTATACCCCATCCACTTAGCAACAGATTAAGACTATCTTCAAATCAAATATTCCAAAGAAAGATTAATTTCTCTGATAGTGGTTTTCTTCATTTTCTATACATCACAAATAAAAGTTTTCAAAGTGAAAATCGAGGAAAAAAGAGGATTTCCAGTATAAATACAAACATTATTTCCTATTATACCAATATTTAAATTTCATTCTAATAATTAATATTAGGCAATAGTAATAATTCATCTTTATAAAGCACTTTAAATTTTTATCAAGGTACTTTGCCCTCAACAACTCAATGAGGTAGGCAGTGAAAGCAGGACTAGTCCCATTTTATAGATGAGGAAACTGAGGTTTTAAAATACTAAGTAAATTGCCCATAATCTCACAGTTGTTTTAAATCCAGAATTTAAGGAAAGATTTATTGATTTTAAGTTTCCTAGATTTGGTACTACCCTTTGCTATATGTATTTTCCAAGTACTACATTGCCCTAAGTAACTTCAGTTTTTTTTCTTTTTTGGAGGGGGGAAGGCAGGGCAATTGGGATTAAGTGACTTGTCCAAGGTCACATGGCAAGTAAGTGTTAAATGTCTGAAGTCACATTTGAACTCAGGTCCTCCTGAGTCCAGGGCTGGTGCTCTATTCACTGTGCCACCTAGCCACCCCAACCCTAAGTAACTTCTTAAAAGAAGTTATTTAAGAAAAACTCAGAGGTGAAGTGTAATCAGTTTACATTTGATCTTATGTTCAGTAACTTTTTTTTCTTTTTTGAAGGTCAAGAAGATGGACAATAGTTTAGTATTTACATAAATATATGATTTTTAATCAGATAAAAATTTCAAATGTGGTGAAATCCTCAGTTAATGATCTAAAAGTTAATACATAAACTGTCCCTGAGTACATATAAACATATATTATGTATGTATCTGCAAAATAGTAGAATTACACTTAAACAAATCCTGTGTACGTGAGTAATTCTGGGTACTGTGTTCCATTATCAAAAGCGTCTTCCAAAATGGGGTAAATATCGTATGAGTTTAGTCCTTTAATTGTCTCAATCACAGAAAATGCTACTAATCATGTAAGACATTTGGGCTATCAAAAAGGGTGAATTAATATTTGCCTTGATTTTATCTTATAGAGACTAATACAAAATAAGACTATTAAGCAATATAGACTGATCTTATTTTAAACAAACTAGAACTTATCCATCCAAATGAGTGTTGTATCCTTCAGAAAGTCAGCTTAGTAAGTTGTTCCCTCATTCTGGTGATGCTGCCATTACAAAAGAAAAAAAACAAACCCCCACCCCCACCTTTTTTTTTTTTACTCTTTGCACCTAGTACAGTACTCTTTACATAGCAGGTGCTTAAGTAAATATTTGTTTGACCTATTGACTCTAGTCCTCTGTAAAACTGCTTTCTGAGCCTTCTAGAATCATAAAATGTTCTAACTAAAAGGGAGTCACCTTCGAATTCTCCCAAAATTCCATTCTTGTATAATGTCATATCTTCGTACTTTGAGGATTTATTTTATTTTTAGAAACAACGAAAAGTAATTTAGCTTTTAGTCTGGTGAAGAACAGAAGTGAGTGACCAAGTTGCATAAAATCATTTGGTTATTTGCTATTTTGAGTTTTTGTTTTTTAAAGGGTGGAGGCAAAATTAGCTATATAAAAGTAAAGAGACTGAAAACTGTTTTGTACAACGACAGAATTATTGGAATAATTGTATAGCCTGTCAAGCTGAATATCTTAAACTGTTGTGCTCATTTGGATTGGTGAGTTTTGATGATTGTTGTTTTAAAAAAAAATTTCATTAAGAAATAGTCTTACATTTTACGTATGTAGCAACATAGCTCTTCTATATTTTCATTTATCTGTATATATTGTGCAGTTTGAAATATTCTATCGGGAAAAAGTAAATAACTGAACTAGATTTAAAATGTTATGTACTGACTTTAGCATAAGTCTTTGATCTTTCAGAAGATGACTTAAAACTAAACCCAAAAGAAAAATTCTACTCTAAACTGTCATGCAAACACAACCTGCACTGATCTGTAGGGTTCTGGAAACTTTTTTTTTCTTCTACATACAGTCAAAAACCTGACAAGGGTTCACTGTCAGATTATGCACAAAAACTGCAAATTTAAACAAGGTGTGATCTTATACTTTTTCGCACATTACTGTATAATGCTGTACCAGAACACTAATGTATGCACAGTTCCAAAATAGCTCACTCTATAACTGCATAGCATTGAAAACTGTACTAAAAAAGATCCAACAAAAGCACCTCTAGAAAATGTTCCTTCATCGTTGAACATGGTATGAGGTTCCCTTTGTTATTTGTTTTTCAGGATTGAAAAAAGGGGAACAGATATAACAGTGTTTCATAGTGTTAGAGAGGTTTCATCACAGTATATCTGATATTATAAAAGTTGTTTCATCAGAACATATAACAGTAAGATTCAGGATTATTTCATTAACTCTCTTTGGAGAGTTAGTTCCAAGATGCCCTATGCTATGGTGTTATTGTTGGTTTTTTTTAATGTTTTAATTATTGATGCAATTGCAATAAAGAGTTACACTGATGCAAAAAAGTTTAGAAGAAAATGATATCATGTTTAATTTTTAAATTCATAAATGATAAAAAAAAATACAACACACTCTTTTCCTTTTAGAAGAGTCAGTAGCATGGGAGTATACTTGAAAGGATACTTTTTTTTCTTTTTTCTCTAACGTTTTGAAAAAAGTCTACTTAAATAGTGAAAAGGTATACAATTAAATATGAAACAATAAACAGCTAAGTCAAAACAGAAACACAACCCTCATCTTCTTGGGTGAAGAAATGTAACTGAATTAAAGTTCCTTCTTTAGCACAACTCTTCCTACCTTGCTTATTTGGCAAAATCAGGCCTATTAAGCATTAGAAAAACTGATCTAAAGGACAAAAGATCATATCTGTTGTTAAATATCTTTTAAACATAAGGAAAAATCTTAACTGTATCAGTCTGATCATCATACAAATGTGGATAAAGAAGTTGAATAATTTGCATAGTCAATTTGGAGTAAAATACTTAGGAAATATTTTCTAATTCAGCACATTCTCCTACAAATAAACAATACTTCTTTATTTAATATTGGTGAGTGCTAATCTGTACACAGACTACAAAAAGAGTGTTAACATAAAAAATTATTAGCGCTGGGGTACCGTTTTTTCTGCCTTTTTAACAGTAAGTTATTTTTCAATTTTTAGGGCAGGTAGGTGGTACAGTGGGCCTAGAGTCAGAAAGACTCATCTTCCTGAGTTCAAATCTGGACTCAGACACTTATTAATCGTGTGACCCTGGGTAAGTCACTTAAGCCTGTCTGTCTGAGTTTTCTCACCTGTGAAATGAACTGGAGAAGGAAATGGCAAATCACTCCAATGCCTTTGCCAAGAAAACCCCAAGTCGTGTCTTGAAGACTCAGACATGACTGAAATGATTCAGCAACAAGAACAAAATTGTCAAGTGTATGATGCAATATCTTATATTATGGTTGTTGACCTTATCCAACTTTTTAACCTATTCACTCCTTATCCAGTTTCATTTAAACTTTTCACAAAAAAGAAAAAAGAAAGTTGCCTTCAACTTTTTTAGTTCCTATTTCTTTGAGATGCTTAAAGAATGCTAATCAAAATTTCTAGAACATACTGATAAAGTAAGAAAGAATACACATTTTTAAACATTAAGATTAAAATGTACCTGAAAAGAAAGGAAAAATTGAAATTCAAACCAAAACTAAGTACCTTGATAAAGAAAGTAATCTTTACTAATTTTAGGCACAGGATGAGTTGGGGGCAATTCTTTTAGGTCAGATTCAGTCTGCTCAGACAGAACCTTAACAAGCTTTTACAATTCAGTTTATATTGAGACATGTTAAGCAATTTACAGTTTTTAAAACTCTGAACGATACTCAAGATGTATAACTGTTGCCAAGCTTTTTCATAATTCTTGTGTTTGAATGATTTTATGAATCTGAGGAAAATTAGGAAAAGAAAAAAATCAAAAGCATTCTGGGGTATCCAGAGGGCTAGTGGGATAATGGTGTCAGCTTGATTTCAACCTATTATTAGTTAACTATGAGGAAATGGTGGGCTTAAAAAAAAGGAAATGCTAAGTCATTATGACTCTAGTTTATATAAAACAGAACTCAGTACTCCACTACTATGTTATTTCAAAGCTGATCAACCCCATACGCTCAAACCTCAAATCCCCCTTTAATCTGGCTCCTAATTCTTATGCTTGAGAAGTACTTATGACTGGGAGTGTTGCTTCATAGTACTCACTTGAATAACCTCCTTTCCTTCCCTGCACAGGAGACATATCCTGCCCATCATCCCATAGTCTTGTCACTACAACTTCTGTACTCTCTCCATTGAAATTTACCTGTCTTCTAACTCATTTCCATAAGATCCAAGGCAACAACTGGAAAATCTAATAAACTAATGTATGCTAATGGATCATTTAACATGCATACATTTTGATGGTGACCATAATCAGAGGGAAAGAGAACATGGCATAGTGGATAACAAACGAGCCTCAAAAGCAGGAAGATTTAGTACAACCTATAACACACACACACACACACACACACACACACACACACACACAAACAAACACAAGTACAATCTATGACATACATTAGCTATGTTACTCTGGGCATGTCACTTAACCTCTTAATACTGATGTCAAATTCAAATAAAAACTGAAATAACATATTGAACCACAGGCTGACTTGGTTTTAAAATGTAATGTTATCTACTCTTCATTATTTTTTTAAGTTAAATATTTCCCAATTACATTTTAATCTGGTTCAGACCTACTCAGTAGTATTGAGAGTGGGATACAGACTGTGGGCCACATGTTTCAGTCAGGCAATGCTCTAAGATTATAAATTACAGAAAAGTTGCCAATTTACAATGGTTGAGAAAGTTTCTTCATTTGGAAATTCCCTCTATCAGTGAAATCACAGGTCTAGTCCTTATTTCTAACTATTAACAGCCAGTTTTCCCTTTTTTATCTTCATTCATCCATCATTGAAAAAAGCATGTATTTAGCAGTTATATTGTTCTAAATATTATATTAGGTTCTATGTGGCCGTATTGAGTACAAAAGAATTATCAACCACTCTCTACCTTCCAGAAGCTTGGAATATGAAGTCAGAAGAAATTACTATAATCCCAGCTCAATTCCTTACTGCCTATATGACCACTGGTGAGTCATTTAACTCTTTCTGGGCATCCTTTTTTTTCTGTCTTTAAATAAGGATGTTGGATTAGAACTCTGAGGTCCTTTCTAGTGCTAAATATGTGGTCCTATGATATAGCTGGGCAATGGCTTGTGCACAAATAACACAATACAATATGTTGTGCTTTATACATAGTAAAGATACTACAATATTATGCTTTAGGAAACACAGATTTTCCAGCTGAAGTGATAAGGAAAGAAAGACGGAATGGAAGAGATTTGATGCAAAACTTGAAAGAAGGGCAGGAACCCGATAGGTAGATACGAGGGAAACACATTTAAAACAAGGAAGAAAGTTGGGAAATAGAAGGAATTCTTTAAGGATATTAAGTACAACAGTTTGGGATTCTGAATACCAAGCTAAGGAACTTGGACTTATTATTATGGACAAGAAAGATTTAGTGAAGGTTTTGAATAGGAAGGTGACATGACCAACACCATAGTCTAGGAAGATTAATCTGGCAGTGATGTGCATGTTGAGTTAGAGGGCACAGAGCCAAGAAAGCCAGTGAGAAATATATTGCAACAGACCAGGTTCATCAGGGTCTGAGCAAGGGTGGAAACTATGGAAGTAGGAAAAGGAAAGATATAATAGATTTTGGTCAGAAAGAATAAAGAGGACTTTAATACTGGCAATTCCAAGAACAGGACAGACTCAAAGCCTGAAAAAGTTTATATATACACATATATGTGTATAAAAGTGTGTTTGTGTGTATATATATATGTATGTATGTAACCAGGAATGTAGTTAGGCAGGTAGAAGATAATGAACTTGCCCTTGGGCTTCGTTCTGTTCCCTTATCTCTCCCCCAAACCCCTCAATTCATCTTCAGAGAGGAAAACAGTTTGAGAATTGAGAAACTGAGGGAAATGGGATCCCATGAGCCCTTGGTAATTTGAAGGAAGAGTAAAAGAATACTGAAAATATTTTTCTATGTGTTAATTAGGTAGCAATTTATATAGACTCTATAACCCCAAATCAAGTAGAGGCTCCTGATAGAACAATCCTCAGTGAGCAGAAATATTGAATGAAAAAAAAAAAAGATTTAATAAGCCTGAAAGCATAGTTATATGGGAGCTGCCTAGAACAAGGATTCTCTTTGCAACAAAGAAAACATTTTTTTTTCCTATCCAAATGCACCTTTTCATTGGTGGGAGGGGGGGGGGGGTGTCAGGGAAAAGATATTGAGGGCAAGTCAGATACTGTTTTCTCCTAGGGCAGACTGGATACCTTACAGGGGTGGGGAGCTTTGACCTCAAGGCTGCATGTGGCCCTCTAGGTCCTCAAGTGTGCCCCTTTGACTGAATTCAAACTTCGCAGAACAAAAGGGAAATGTTAGTGTTGATCCCAGTGAAAAAGGGTTAGTGGACAGCCCTAGTTTGGAGGTCTAGGTCCTGGCCAAAGTGTGAAAGCTCACTCTTCTGCCTTGTACTTCTCTCTGTGACTGCCTATTGTTCCCTTGGGCATCTCCACTTAAGTTATATGAGTTTCCTTTTGGGACCTTTAGTTAAACACACTAAATAAAAGGATTTATTTTCTTTCAGCATTGATTGGTTCAGGGGTGGGAAACCTGCAATAAATTGTTCTGTGAAGTTTGGATTCAGTCAAAGGGCTGCACTGGAGGACCAAGAGGGCCACATGTGGCTTTGAGGCTGCAGGTTCCCCACCACTCCAGGATGTTTGCCTTTCTGAAAGTTGTGGCAGCAAAAAAAAAAAAAAGATTATGGATCTCATGATACAGGAATAATGGCAGAACTCACACTTCAACTTACAAGAAAGAGATAGCATCCTAGTTGAGGACTTCAGCTGAAGCCAAAATCTGGAATTAGAAAGAAGCTCTGCAACCCCATATCAAGTGGAGCTACACTGAGCAATGACCAAGAGTAACCAGAAGACCAGAATAGCAACACTGAACAGCCTTTAGATGAGACCTTCAGGGAGTAATGCCTAGAAGAGATTACCAGTCTGGAAGGGACCACGCATTGATCAAAACCTAACATGCCTAGAGTAGACTAAACCCTACAAGAGACCAACAGGGAGCAGGCCCAGTGAAAGCAATGTGATCACTTCACCAGAAGACTCAATGACTCTTCTGTGTCAGAATGCTCCTTCATGTGCACACCCAAAGTATGTGGATTGCTATGCCTTTTCCCCCTATTTATTTCCCTATCTCTTCCTACTGATAGGGTGTGGGAGAGTATGAATTAGGTTTATGGTAGAAATGTTTTATTGCTATTTTTCTTGCTGTACTATTTCATTAAAAGCCTTTGATTTGAATTAATCATATCCTTTTCCTAACTATTAAAAGTAAACACATCTGTGAGGGCTCATGATCTATAGTTCTGAGTGGTTATGTAAACACAGAGTGTTTTGAACTTAGTTTTGCCTTGTCTGAGGAACCCATCACACAGTTTAAAGGGTGATCTCAGAAGCCATACATAATAAATTAGAAAGGAAGACAACATATACCAAGTCAACAGAGGAGATAGTTATATCTGGGTAGAACTTTCTAAATCACTCAAATCACACCAAAAAAGTGTGTCTATTCCAAAGAAATAAAAAGTTACTTTTGCTCCTGGATTATGTCTGACCATAACAACTCCTTTTACAAAACTGAGATTCCTGACTTCTGACCTGACTCCAAGTTGAGCATACTTTCACTTGATTCTAATTATGGCAATTCTCTTAGCTGTTTTATTTCTACCATCTCCTCTACTAGTTTTTAACTAGTCTTCTTAATATGTCTGGTCCCACAGGCTAAGCAATTTCATGGCATCAAGCACTGGGTGTGGTATATAGGCTCCTAAACTTCATTATACCTCCTTTCTTAAAAAAAAAAGTTAGGAACATTATGATGAAAACTCATGCAATGTGATACGCCATTTGAAAGAACTAACAGAGAGTAATTTTTTTTTTCTCCAAGGATAGGTAATAGCATCAGATGCTGAAATTAAACACAGCAGGAAGAAGGAGGCAGCATGGATTTCACAGAGTATCACAGGCCTCTGCAATAAAGCACTTAAAATGCCTTGTATTGCTAATTCTTTTCACAATCTCCTTTTATTTCCAAAGCACTGTGCACAGAGTTTTAGCCACGAGGCTCTCACTGATGTTAACATTATATTGCTTGAATTACAAGTGAAACTCCTGTTAAGTTTATAATTTCTTTTTTATGTTTTTTAACCTATTTTCCAGTTTGACATTCCTGATTAGAGAGATAGCAGCCATTTCTAACAGTACTCAAGTCACACTTGAAGTCATTACAATAGTAAACACCCCAGCTCCTTCAAGTTAACTCTCTTGTGTGATAACTGGAAATTTCTGTCAACATAAAAGTGTTAAATGAATGATGGCTTTTGAATTCTACACTTGTGGCTATGCTAGAACCTAATGCCTTCTGGACTCTGGTTCTAAAGAGTAATCTTCACACAACAGTAGCTGTGTGCTGACTGGTAAAAGGTACGAACCAAAAAGGAAAGACATACTAGGTGCCCAATGAGAGCTTGAAAGAGTGAAGAATCAGTCCTTTACTTTACATCAATCTTGTTTTCTCTTCATGCTAGAATTTTTTGACATAAGATATATGTACTTTTTTTTTTACCATCAAATGTATCTTAAATGGTTTTTCATTGCCTCATAGCAGCCAATGATTTAATTTTTAGATCCATTAAAAAAGTTAAGTTGTAATACATTCCCTAATCTCTCTCCAGAAATATGTCGACTCTTTGCTCAAACCTCAGATAATACCATACCTAATTAATCTATTCTGTAAACCACATCAGTATCAGCACTCTTAAGACCATGTAAGCTCTTTACATTGCTCAATGTATTCTAGTTTGAACCTTTTGACCAGGCAACTCTTTATGCAATCTATTCTCTCTTAAGTTCCCTTATTCTCCTGTTCACCATCTTGGGCATTTTTTAATCTAGCTTATTTTCATACATCCCAGCCATTGACTCTCAAATATTTCCTACATACTATCCTCTACCTGTAGTTTATACTATATACTACACTATCCAGATTTTATAAACCTCCCAAAAAAGAATCTCTAAGATTTCACCCTTACTAAAAAGCATTCTAAGTATCCGATAATGAGATCATCCTTTCCTGTCTAGCACATAGGTTCAGAATCTGATTGGGACATTTTCCCACACTGCATCCAAGTCACTTCAAATTCTAGTGCGAAAAAAATTATGGAATTACGTGAACACTACTTAAAGTACAAAGGTATATTGACTCAGCACTTTCCATACAAATTACTCTATGCAAGGGGCAAAACTTCAGATCCTGAGATCAAAGGATACTGCCCTATTAGAAAGATCTATCTCTTGAAACTAATTGTTTCTTTTTTTTTTTCAGAATAAACCTAGTCATCATGGCCCTCATTTACTACCACCATCACTATCTCCCACACCATGTTCCAAAAAAAAAAAACAACCCAGAAATAACTCAATTTTCTTCCAATTTTCTTAGACACTGGTTTCACAGTGTGTAGAAGAATGAATTGTTGCCACACCACCAACTTCTCTACAGTTTCTTTTAATTTAAAGTTACAACAGGAGGGAAAGAAAAGAGACTTTCTATTAAGGGACAACTCCCTGAAGGATCTCTTAGCTGACAATCTAAGGACTGCTCATGGCAGTGATCAAATCTAATGCAACTAAGTGCCTCTAGTTGTGTGACGCATCCCAGCAGGAGATGGTGCTGAGGGCCACTTGAGTTCAATTCTTTGTGGTGTTGCAAGTTGGTTTAGAAACAGTAACAGAGGAGGGAGGAAAGGTTTGTGAGGTATTTGAGGCAGAAGTGACAGGCTTGCGGCTTGTTCCTTCCCAAGTGAATAGAAAGCCTAGAGGGGCAAAACTATAGAGTATACTGTCTTCCTAATGGATTATGGAAAATTACCTAAAAGCAGGCAAGGTCAGTGAGGTTTACCTGTTGATATCAGACCACTACGCATATTATTAAGATTTGATAAAACTAAATATAAAGACATGAAAAATTGTCATGAGGATACTTAGAGTTAAATTATTTTAAAATTACCTTAAACATCTATAATGTATAATATATATTATATATATAAATAATATATGTATAAATTTACTTATGTAAGAAAGATCCCATTGTTAATATACCTCTTAGTAGAACCAATGATGATACACCAATTGATTTTTTTTTTTTGGTAAAGGTACTTGTTACATTTCCCCACCCCAATATAAAAGTGGATGAATTCAGAGCTCTGACAAAAAAAAAATGCATCCCAAGCCCAATGAATTCTCTCTGTCCTTTCTCCCACTTCCTTACATTAGTCAATAGTGTACTTTCTAGCGCATTATCCTTGAAGCCAAATACAAGAATGACCAAGTGTCTCCTCAGATTAAATTCCTATTTCCACAGACCAATGACCTGAAAGGTAAGGTATACTGTATTTCTCCCTGAATATAGGTTCTATATAGCCACACTTAGCCCTAGCTGTGTTTCACAACAAATGAATTATGATGATTATAAATGGATAAAACCTTAATAAATGTCTATATTCTGATTTTGCCTTACAGGAGGCTAAAATAATAAAGACAAAAAGGAAAACCTACACTATTATAGTATACTGTAGATTTGCCTACAATTACCCAGGGTAAAAGGTTGATATAAATAAAAGAGACTTTACACTTGTTCCCTATAAAGTATCCTTATAAAAATATATTATTGAAGATCATGTATTCATTCATTCACTTGACTAATGTGCAAGGCACTGCACAAAATTGCTATTGACTAAATCATCTATTTTGAAGTACTGACCTCATAAATCAGTAGGAAGTGATACTTTTCCCCCCTTCTTTTCCTGAATCTAAAAAGGTAAATATTGAAGTCTATAATAACTTAACACAACCTGGATTTGATCATACAAACTAGTGTTTAATGGTCAAGACTCTAAAGATATCAATGCATAGGCAAAATTAATTGAAGGGAGTCATGAAGGCCTAATGTGAGAAGCTTCTTAATGTTCTTCAGGATGCTGGGGCTCTTAGCAATGTACAGCATGCCACTGTAAGAGAGAGACTTCAACTTTAACTCTTGGGCCCTCCCTGTCTTTCTCTATCTCCATCATTTAAGATCTTCTTCAGGACCAAGAAAGACTCTGGATCAGTGGTTCTCAACCTTCCTAATGCTGGGATCCTTTAAAACTTGTATGTGGGCGTATCTGCATGTGGGCAGACCCGCCTGGAGACGACCCGCCTGGAGACAAATAGAGGAGTGGTGTCTGCGTTCCTAAGACCATCAGAAATATGTGTTTGCTGATGATCTTAGGTGACCCCTGTCACCCCTGTGAAGGGGTCGTTTGACCCCCAAAGGGGTCGTGACCCACAGGTTGAGAACCACTGCTCTAGATCTTCAGGCTCCCAATAATTGCTTGGTGATAACAGAAATTTAGAGTCAAACTCACTCCCTCCCATTCCTGACCTTAATTCATTGTTTCGTTGTTAGAAAAATCAATATGGTGCCTCACAGGCAAAGGGTATATTTATGAGGGTGGAATTTAATCATATCTCAAATAAGGCAAGAATTTTTTTCCATATGCAATGTTTATTAAATTAAATGACTTATTGAATTAAAAACATTAGTAATAAATTATCCTATATCATATGTATATATATATATATATATATATATACACACACATGTACATGTTTAAAATATATTCTTCTTACATTGCTAGGTTAGTACTCTGCCTCATTCACCAATAGTTCATATTTATCTAAGATTTTACAAGTTTACAAAATGCTTTCCCCAAAATGATCCTACTGGATAGGTAGTACAAGCATGATCCCTATATTATGAATGAGAAAATGAGGCCCAGAAAAATTAGTAGACTTACCCACTTGAGGAGAAATGGCCAATTGGCTTTTATGAACTGATTTGAGGGGGTCTAAAAATTATCTCCCCAAGGAGATTGTTGTGATGCTTGAAATTCCCACCATTAATTACATTTTTATGGCCAAAAGCAAAGTAGTTTTTTTTTTAATGTCTGAGGAAATATCATTAGCTACTGTCATTCCCCTCCCTCATTTTCATAACTACTTCCCTAAACCACTAACTGACCTCTGTGACTTCACCTTAATCCATTTTGCATAAGAAGGTCAGATCTTCCTTAAACTGATACAATGGAAAGAACACTGGCTCTAGAAACAGATGACCAAAGTTCTAGGCCCCACTCTGACATCAAATTATTTCCCCGTGTGGCCCCCACTTTCCTATTTTGTAAAATCAGGAACTTAGAATATATAGCATCTGAGATATCTTTCAGTTCAAGATCTGTGATCCTATATACACCACTTTTATCTTGTCATTTTCCTACTCAAAAATCTTCAGTGATGATGTTTAAACTCCTCTGTCTGGATTTCAGAGACTTTTGGAACCTCCCACCACTGAACTATACAGTCTTTTTTGTTACTGTTCATCATTATAGAGGAGAAAGCATGTTACTGTTGAGTTGTTTCAGTTGGGTCTGACTCTTCGTGACCAGCTTTTGGGTATTCTTGGCAAAGGTACTGGAGTTTTTGCCATTGTCTTCTCCAGCTCATTTTACAGATGAGGAAACTGTGGCAAATAGAGTCAAGTGACTTGCCCAGGGTCACAAAACTATTAAGTGTCTGAGGTCAGTTTGAACTCATGAAGACGAGTCTCCCTGACTCCAGCCCTGGCACTCTATCTACTATGCCACCTACCTGCCCCATGATCCTATATACGTCACTTTTATCTCATCATTTCTCTCCTCAAAAAACTTTAGTGTCTTCCTATTTAGTACTAATTGATGTTTAAACTCCTCTGTCTGGATTTCAGAGACTTTTGGAATCTCTTACCACAGAACTATCCAGTATTATTTATAACTATTCATCATTGTATAGTAGAAAGCATGCCAGAATCCATGAGTGCTGGTTCTGATCCTATCATTAGGAATGTCTTCAGATAAATCACGTAGACTCTTTATGCCTCAATTTTCTATCCATTAAAAAGGAGCTACAATGGAGATCATATGGTATTATCTGACCTAAACCAAAGTATTTAACATGTACTCTTTTCACACTTAATCAAGCTGCTTCATTATTGCAAGAAAATATGTTCAAAACAGAATTTATTATCTTGCCTCCACCAAAAAAAAATGTACTCCTCTTCTTAATTACCTTATTTCTGTTGATGATATCATAACTTTTCCAGTAATCCAGGTTAATACAATTAGTCATCCTCAATTCTCCCCTCTCCATCACACCCTCCACTTCCAATCAGTTGCCCATCTTGTCAATTCTATCTCCATCATATTTCTCACATCCTACACAGCACTCAAGTACAAGCCTTAACCATATCTTTCTAAGACATATAACTGACAAACTGATATTCCTAAAGTACAGGCTGGGCAATATTAGGAAGATCCTTCATACCTTGAGGATAAAACAAAACAGTTGGGTCTGGTATTTAAAAGCCTGCCCAGTCAAACTCTAGACTATCTTTTCAATCTTATTGTACATTAGTTCCTGTCAGATTTTTTTTTTTTGCTTTTTAAAGGGCAATTGGGGTTAAGTGACTTGCCCAAAGTCACATAACTAGTAAGTGTGTCAAGTGTCTGAGGCCAGATTTGAATTCAAGCCCTCCCGACTCCAGGGCCAGTGCTCTATTCACTGTGCCACCTAGCCACCCCTCTGTCATATTCTTAATATTCCAGTCAAACTGTCCTCCTTGGGGCTCTCCATACACAACATTTTGTTCCCTATCTCTGCCTTTGCATTGACTATACCTCATGGATAGAATTAACCCCCTCCTTAGATTCAACTTATCTTGCTTCCTTCAGAGCTCAATTAGAGTCAACTTATGCAAGGCCATTTCTGATCACGCCAGTTGAGTTCCTAGTTATAACTATTTTTAAAATAAGTGTATTCCCTGTGCCTGGGCAGCTAGATTGTACAGTGGATGGAGCACTGGGTCTGGAGTCAGGAAGACCTGAATTCAAATCTAGCCTCAGACACCAGTTGTGTGACTCCCTGGGCGAGTCACTTAATCCTTTTTGCCTGTTTCCTCATGTGTAAAATGAGGTGGAGAAGGAAATGAAAACCACTCCAGTATCTTTGCCAAGAAAAACTGAAATTGGGATCATAAAGAGTTGGACGTGACTGAATAACAATAAATTCTCAGTTCCTACCTCAGTGGGTAGCATAGAGTAAGTGTTTATGTATATGTGTTGATATATAACTGAATATAATATATAATAATGTCATATATAATGCACATAGCACCAAATCTAGCATTCTTTTATATAGGGAGTTCTTGTTAAGGAAATCTCTCAGTCAATGCAGATCAGCATCTTCTATGAGACTTCTTGTGGTGGTTCAGTCATTTCAGCCATGTCCAACTCTTTGGGACCCCATTTGAGATGTTCTTTTCAAAGATACTGGAGTGGTTCTCCATTTCCTTCTTTAGCTCATTTCACAGAGGAGGAAATTGAAGCAAACAGGGTTAAGTGACCCACCTGGGGTCACAGTTTTTAAGTGTCTGAGGTCAGATTTGAGCTCAAGAAGATGAGTCTTCCTTACTTCAAACCTTGCACTCTATCCACTGTGCCACCTAACTGCTATAAGACTTTTACCCTTGTAAAGTTGCCTTGAGTATTGAGATGTTGTGTAACTTGTCTAGTAACAGATAGCCTACAGATATCAGCACCAGAACCTGAACCAAGATTTTCCTGACTCGAAGGCCAGCTCTTGCTTCACTATACTATGTTAATGCCACATTATGGCACACTACACCTCATCCATTATCCACTATGGCATATGTGTGTACAATTTTATGTGTATGGTATTGCATTGATTTAGCTATGTAAACACTGTTTCACTCTAGTAGCAGGTAAGCACCTTGAAAGCAAGGATTTTTTTTTAATCTGGGTATTCCCAGTGCCTAGCACAGTGAATGGCATATAGTAAGTATATAATAAATGCCAGTTGAATGAATGCCTACTTTCCCATCTTAAAAAAAAATCTTTATGAGAATAATCTACAAACACATTAAGGGAACCACAAGGGAGATTTGAGAAGAAACAGGCACGATTTTGCATACAATACTACTCAAGACCACATATTTGCGCTCATACAATTGACTAAAAGGTAGAGAGAATAGAAAATATCATTCTACTTATGACTTGTTAACTATTTTTTAAAAATTATTTGTTTCAATAGAGCAAAATGCTTCTTTAAAGGTCCCCCCAAAACAATATGTTTTCCCTGTAAAAATCAAAATCAGACAAGACTCCTCGAAAGGCATAATTATAAAACTAGCTTTCTTTGATAATGCTCTGGTTATTAATATCAGGTCATTCAGTCAATCAACAAGAATTTATTAAGCCCAAGCTTAACAAATATGCCAAGCACATTGCTATTACTAAGGACACAAATATAGACAAAAATATTCTTTCTTCCCTCAGTGATTTTAAATTCTAATGGGAGAAATAACATGCCAATAACTATGTACATTCAGGACATATGCAATGCAATCTGAGATAGAAGGCACTGACAGAGACTGGTTGGGCATCAGGGGAGGGGTGGGGTTCAATCAACCAGGATCTGATGCAGAAGGTGGGATTTGAGCTGTCTTGAATGAGACCAGAGAAGCCAGGAGGTATAAGTGAAGGAGAGTAATCCAAGCATGGGGGATAACCAATGAAAAGGTATTGAGTTGGAAATTGGGGTATTGACGCCAAGTAGGAAACTGTAGATTATAGAAAAGAGAGAGGTGAGTACAGTATCAGAAAAAGTAGAAAGGGAAAGGTTTGTAGAGATCTTTATTAAACAGAGTGTTTTCTATCCAATTCTGGGATAATAGGGAGCCACTGGGGTTTATTGACATTATAAGACTTGCACTTTGGGAAAATCACTTTGGTATCTGAGTTGAGGTTGAATTGGAATAGGAATAGACTTGAGCCAGAGAGATTAGTTAGAGCAGCAGTTCTTAACCTGTGGGTCACGATCCCCTTTCACACGGGTCACAGGGGTCGCCTAAGACCATCAGAAAACACTTATCTCCGATGGTCTTAGGAACCAAGACACTGCTCCTCTATCCATCTCCAGGCAGTTCCACCCACATGCAGATACGCCCACATGTGAGTATTAAAGGGTTGCAGCATGAGGAAGGTTGAGAACCACTGAGTTAAAGGGTTATTGTACAGTCGAGGTTTCAGGTGATAAATGACTATACCGACATAGTAGTTCTGTGAGTGGAGAGACATGAGTGTTGTGAAAGTAGAAATAACAAAATGTGACAACAGATTGGATATATAAGGTAAGTGCAAATGAGCTGATGAATCTAGATTAATGGGAGAATAACATCCTCAAAAGTAATAGAAAAGTTGGAGGGGGAGAGGAATTAGGAGGAAAGATAATGATTTGTTTTAAATGTGATGACTTTTACATACCTATAGGACATACAGTTGAAGATGTCCAAAAGGCAGTCAGTGATTCAAAATTGAAGTACAAGAGAGAGAAGGGCTGAATATAGATCTGAGAACAGTTGAACTCATGGGAGCTGATGACCTCATCAAGCAAAATAGTAAAGAGTAGAGAAGAAGACCCAGGACAGAACTGAAAGGGCAAAGGAAACTGTAAAAGAATGATCAAACAGCTATGAGAACCAGAAGAGAACTGTGTCATCTAAACCTAGATATGAGAAAGTATCCAGAAGGAGGGTTATCATCAGTTAAATATAGGTCAAGAAGAATGAGAATTGAGAAAAGATCATTATATTTAACAATTAAGAGGTCACTGATTAGAGAGAACGTTTTCAGGTGAAATGATGAGGTCTGAAGCCAGAATGCAAAGGTTTTAGAAGCAAGTGAGAGAAGAAGAGGGGAGCTACAGGGGGAGTAGGTAATTGGGATAGTTGGATCAAGTGACAGGGTTTTGATTTTTTTTTTGCCTGTTGGGTTTTTTAAAGGATAAATAAGATTGAATTTGTAGGCAGTAGTGAATCAGTAGGAAAGGGAGAGATTAAAGATTAGCAAACGAGGATGACAGAGAAAGTAATTTTCTAGGTAAGATGGCAGGGGAGGGGATAGAAGCAAGGGTTTATGTTGAGAGATGTATCTTGGTAATGGGAATGGATACTTCTTCTTTTGAGGTAGGGTTGAAGGAAAAAGGAGTGAGGGAAGACGTCCAAGTGATGCAAAATGAGGAGTGAAAAGGGAATTCGGCAAATACTTGCAATTTTTTAGTGAAGTATAAGATGCTGCCATCATATGAAACAGTAGGGTAAGGAAGGGATCCTGTGCGGGACTTGAGGAGAGATTAGAATGGTTAGAAAAGCTACTGTGAATGGGATCACAAACTCACTACTGAGATGCAAAAAAATTGCCTTGATGCAGTGAGGTACCAGTTGAAATTATATAACATAAATTCATAGTGGATCTGATCACATTCATGGTTTCTTCCAGCTCCATAAGGTGTAAATAGTGACCTACATGGTCACCAAAAGTATTTTCCACCATCATGAAGCATTACCAGAGAAGAAGGCCAAATGAACAAGGAAATATACGGTAATAGATAGTAAGGTCCTCCACACACTCCTGCTTTCAGATGAAATTTTGTTAATTGTATGCAGCTCCAGAATACTGAAGAGTGTCACATTAATGATATCCATAATCTCTCAAAAGTTTTCAACTTTAGTATTTAGTATTTTTAAAGTATTTAAATATTATATTAAATCATCCACTACATACCATACAAGGCACTAGGCTCTAAGGATATAAATACCACAAATGAAAGAACACCTCTCAAGAGTATGACATAAGGTGGATGATCCATCGGTATTTAAATCTTGAATATACATTGCACGTGGAAAATGAGCTGAGTTCATATTTGAAAAGGAGTAGGAGAGGAGGTGGTTTGCCTTGGAGAAATTGCACAATACTGTTAATAATGCTGAGTTTCTCCCTGAAAGAAAGGTTCTTTTTTGAACATCAATATTCTTCCAGTGGTGCAGTATGGCCTTGATTCACAGAACACTATAATCTCTAAAGAATTATGGCTATGGGTCACCCAAGAGGCAATGGAGAGGCACATGGCTCGTATCTGTAAGCTGCAAATATTACCACCTGAAAATTGCACAAGAGAGGTGGTGTATAGGATAAGATCGGAGAGATATATGATTAGAAAAGGAGGTGGTCAAATCTGGGTTGGGCAACTAATTTGTTTTAAACTCTGATACAACAATCACAGAATTTCAAAGTAGCAAAGGATTTCAGAATCCAACTGGTACTTGACAGTGAATCCCCTCTACAAGAAAGCCAACAAGTGGTCAACTAACTTTAGCTCAAAGATGCCTGGCGAGGGGAGGGACCCATTATTTCCTAAACCAGCCTGTTCTACTTTTAGAAAGTTCCAATTATTAAGAAGTTTTTCCTTACATCAAGCTCAAATCTACCTCTCTGCCACTTTTCCTCATTTGTTACTTTGGGAGAAAACAAAAGAAATGCAATCCTTCTTCTGCATTAATAGTCCTTCAAAATACTTTAAGGCATCTATCTACCCTACTAAGTCTTCTCTCCAGCAACATTGATATGAGTTAGTTATTAGGAAAGAAAATGTCCTGATTGAGCTTCTGAATGATGGCAAGCCTTAAATAAGCAACACAGTGAGGGCCCTTAGGTAAACATGAAGACCCCCCCAAAATCTAGGAGGATACTAAACATAAGAAAAAGTGTTACTAAAAATTAACTTCCCATACTTCACAATTTTGCCTACAACTGGTCCTTCCCCTTTTTAAGAGTGGAGGAAATTAAAGCTTAGAAAAGTTAAATAATCTTGCCCCCCAAATTGCTCAAATTGTGGCCTCCCTCAGATTGTGGTTCATGACCCCTCCATTTCACCCTGTTTTATAATCTCAAGATACACATCATCCTTCAGTAGTTCAGATCAGTCTTTATCATCATCTTTATCATCATACTTTAATAAAACTTTGTTTTATTATTTTGAGGATTGGCACTCAAAATTTAATTGAGCAACAAATGGTATCATCTCCAAATCTAAAACCCTGCTTATAAATAGGAGGCATGGAATATTATTTATTTTACATCTTACCTAGAGAAAATATTCTCAAATTTAAGAAAGTTACCATTCTAATTCTCCTATCATCTCCAAATGAAAAATGGAATAATGGACAGATCATAATTAGATTAAACACCATAATCCCTTAATTCAGTCACTGAACTGAGGCATTTAGGGATTTTATTCAAAGAGTTAATTAGATAGTTTACTGTGGCATTTTTTTAAATGAACCAAAATGCTGGTTTTAAGAGAAGTTTCAAAATACAAATAATTAACATATGCAAACCAAATATAGACAATTTACCAATAAAGTTTTAAAACAACATATGAACCAAAATTAATTTTAATTATATTAGTCATTTAAAGTTCAAGTTTAGGACCTTCTTTTTGTCTTTCTTATAGGAGCTAAATGAATCCTTCTTTTCAATAATAAAAATTACATTTATCAGGCTAAAACTAGGCCTAGGCAGTTACGTCTTTCAGGTCACTTTCAAAATTCTTATCATAACACATTCTAATTCGTTGATGACTAGGTGTAGGAATTATAATGATGATTATAACAATCCCTAATAGTTGTTAGCAAAGTGAATTTTGTTTTATTTTTAAAATACATTATATTTGAAATTCAATGCATTTAGTGAATAGTCTACTCTGAACAAATTTCATTCTATAGGGAACCATTACATGCTTATACAATCTGAATAAATGTAATCAGGTTATTCTGACTTGTTTAAATGAAAACATCAATTTTTTTGAAAGGGTGATTAGGCATATTTTGTAAGCATTGCACTGTTTCTAATTTGCCTTACGGGGAAAATATTGAACTATTCAAGCTTATTCTTATACTTCTGACCAATATGCTGGAAAATTTAAAATTCATCATCCTCAGGCCTTATCCCACACAAGGAATAAGACAAAGACATCATTTACCAAAAAACTGTAAACTTTTTTCATTATCTTCTATTTACTCTCATACATTCTATCAAGATAGCATCTTAATACACATAAATTTATTTTAACATATGACAAAAACCATATATCAGACTAAACAGGATATGCATTCATGCATATATAAAGTAAAACTAAGTTAACTTAAAATAACCCCTGGATCTAAAATGCCAGATTATTTACAAACATGTTTCAGAGTTTTCAATGCTGTATATAACATATCACTCAACCAGAACAGTTTAAACTCAACAACAGAATTAATACATGAATTCCATGTGAGATGAAACTAGATTTTTAAAGTTTTCTTCTTTAAGTCAGATTAAGCTACATTGTTCATTCACAAAGGGCAACCAAATAGAAAGAAAGAGAAATCCCTGCTAATTTTTTTCATTTATAAGGTTGTTAGAAAAGAATACCATTGCATGGGCAGTTTGGGGTGGGGGTGGGGGCAGAAAGCATGGGCAGAGTAGAACAATTTCGAGTAAGGATGCTGCTATATAATTATCACAAATAACTAAATAATTATGCACATCCTTTCCCACCCCCCAAATTAAATGTTTTTAAACATCTCATGTGATGAAAGATTTACCTTTTAGGGGAAAAAAGAACAAAGCAAATTTCTACTAGTACAAGGGTTTAGGGCTATTGCATCAGTTATAAATAGTTATAAACGTAGTTTGTGATTTTTATCTTGTATATTTCTGATAAATAAATAGATGATGACATAACTTGCAAAAGAACCCTGCAATGATGCTTAAGAAAACATCACTTCCATGAAAGTATTTATGATTTTAAATCATTGTGGCTGAATTTATGAGAGCTATATTTAAGTCCAGAAGAAGCACCGCCAAAAACTTTGTTCTATGCATCTGCAATCGAGACTGGATTCCTTCATTATCTGAGCTGACAGCAGTCTACATACAACTGAATTCCTTTACAATTAGACAGATCAAAATCCAGCAATTCTGAAAATACTCTTAAAAAGCTTCCTCATTTTTAAGATTATAAAATTTAAACTTTAAAACAACTTAATATATTTCAAAATCAACTCTCTCTTAGCTAAATAACTCTTTGCAATCAAGGTTTTCTTCTCTAATCCTAATCAAAAACTCTCTCTTGCTTTCCTAATTGAAATGTCCAATGCCTACAAATCTCCCACGCCTTTACTTCATTGGCCTGTTTTGTTTGTGTGGGCTTTTTTTTTTTTAAGGATGCTAGGAGCCATTATTTATGATCAGTAAGGAAACAAATCACTCTGTCTAGTCCTCTTGCAGATTCCCACACTTATTACCCCCAATCCCACAGATTTCCACTAGTCCTGCCTTTGCATAAAGTACAGTGCTGAGACTGAAAGCAGTCCCTGGGGAAATCTGACCGTGCCCTTCTTGACAAATTGCTATAGATATTCTAGGATCTAAGTTGAGTTAAAACAAGTTCTGAAACTTCTCTTAAAAGACAGGGTTGACTCCCACCATCAGTATCTTGGAAGGGGAGGGGAGAGAGACTGTACAGATTCAGAGAATTCTCATTTTGATCTGTTTTAGCTTAGAAGGAAAGATTAAAATGATCAACATTTTGAACTTAATTCATGCTGGGGGATCATTTCAAGACACTCGAAAGTGCAAATCTTACTAGGAAAATACTTACTTTACAAACTGCTTAGGATAATAACTGTGTGGTTTTGTTTTTGTTTTTGTTTTTAAATGCAATCGGTTCCCCTAACGGGCTTTGCGTGAATTCCTTGCCAAGTGGATCAATAATCTACAAACTGCAGCTAGCCTTCTCAAACATTTCGAAACACAAGTTTGGAATTGGTCTCAATTCCATAACCTCTTTTCCCTTCTTCTTATTATTTAAACAAATAAAAAAAAAACCCGAAGTATAAGAGCGTCTTCCTAAACCATATCTTAAAGTGACACAAACACGTGAGTGCTTTTCACTTTGCACACATACTCAGAAAGTAGTTGCAATTAAAATAATTTAAAGCTTCCTGTCTCGGGAGAGCTCAATAATGAAGGATGAGATGTGCCCCTCAGTTATGAAGAGGGAGGGCGATGGCGAAGGAGAAAAGAAAAGTGAAATAGAAAGGTTGGGGGTGGGGGAGAAAGGGGGCACTTAAACTCTGGGAAGGGTGGGGAGTAAAAGGCTTTGTCCAACTTTCAGGGTGTGCCCCCTGACGTGTCAGAGATGGACAAAAAAAAATCAGATGGCCCTAGAAGACGGTCCACCACATCACCACCGGCAGCACCCCTGATAACAGACAAGCCTCTCAGCGAAAATACAAAGTTATCTAATTTTCTGGGCTGGATTGACGCATACGCTGAAGCATCCCACTGGGCAGCTGTCCCTGATGATGACATTAAGGTTTAAAGCCTCCAGATGCCCCCCTCTCGCCTCCTCCCTTACCCTCAACCCAATCCCCCTCCTATAAAGCACTTCATGAAACTCCGATCCCCACCCCCTCTCTCTACACCCCCCCTCCCCCCCATCCCCAGCCCGCTTCCTTTTCCTTATTCTCCAGCTGGAGCTGAAAATGAGTGCTGAGTGGAGAGCACTGTGAGCAGCAGAGGGAAGCTCTTCTGCTTTGGATATCTGCCCACGACAATATCTGTACGAACAACAAAGTTAAAATGATTAGATTCAGGCACCTTACCCGGTCTCTTTAAAGTCTCCTCTTGCGTGGGATGCAAAGTGGAACAGTGATGGGCTGGGGGGAAACAAGAGGAGATTGGAGATGGATTTTGGTAGATCGCCTTTTTTCCCCTGTGTGTCTATGTGTGTATGTGTGTGTGTATGAGAGAGAGAGAGTGTGTGTGTCTCTCTCTCCCTCTGTCTCTCTCGCTCGCTCCCTCTTTCTGTGTTGCTCTCAAGGACGAGGTGAAATCCCTTTGCTGGTCATGAGGCGGCTTCAGAGACAAACAACACAATGCGAAGTGCAAACAACAAAGGCAAAAAGACACTGGAAACAATGGGGGAGGAGAGGGCAGCCGCACCAGCTCTCTGGGCACTCGCCAGTCACCTCAACACACGCTGGAGAGGTGGTGCGGGGAGGGGAGGGAGGGAGGGGAGGGGGAGGGGGGACTCCCTCTCTCACTTCGGATCTCTTCTGATGTTTCTTAAACAAACCCTGACCTCCTTACTGGAGCTCCCCCCCCCCACCCTCCCGCTTAGTCTGGCCAAATAGGAGGGAGAGAGAGTTTTCTCTCCTATCTGCTGCAGAGTAACTAGATTGTAAGATAACACAGTGATTACTAACGCGGTGTAGGAATTTAAAAAAAAATCTGTCTGCCACTTAAAGGAGCAATAAAATAAAATCACAGGAGTGCAAAGGAGTCATGGATATAGGAGTATATATGGATATATAGGATATAGGAATATATATATATATATATATATGGATATGTATCTCGATAGCTATATCTCGATTCCAGTGCACCTATAAATATGCATGGATGTTTAATCAAGTCCCCTTTGTCAACTTCTTCACCGCGCAGAAATCCTCGCTCATGGCTGTGAAATCATTACCTGATCTCCTTCCAGCAGCCCCTCTCTCAATCTGCCAACAGTAAACATCGCTCTGTGTGTGTGTGTGTGTGTGTGTGTCCCCACAAAACCTTCCGTAAGGGGAGCAGCTGTCTGCTGGGTGCAAAGACTGAACGAGGGAAAGGGTTTGATTTTTTAAAAAGATCACTTGCAGCCAGCCTCTAGGGATCTTTCGCCTTGATCTCTCTTGTCCTACTCCGTCTCCTTCCCGGACGGATCCCACCAAAATGCAGCTATTGTTTACAATTCACGGCTACCTACTCCTTCCAAAAAAAAAAAAAGTTTTGAAGCGATTCCATCTCTGCCTTTGGGGAAGTTCGGTTAGTTTGTGTGTGTTGTGTGTGGATTAAGCACAACAAATCAATGCGTTACACCCAGCGGATGTTTTTGAAGGATACATACGGGTCCGTGCCTGACTTCAACACTTCTTAAAATGAAGTACTTAGCTAGCAAAACAGTGTGAAGTCAGAGGTTTGCCCTAATAGATACAAACTCCGAGAGAGAAGAAGAGAGAGAGAGAGAGACAGAGAGACAGAGAGAGAGAACGCTCAAAGGAGTCTTTTACAAACTTACATTATCATCAGAAAACCCTTAGGTAATGCGCTGAGCATAAACTGAGTTGATTAAAGTATATGCTGACTCTGAAGGGAGCAGCATATACTGCACACTGAATCCTTGCAGCTCTATATCTTTTAATCTTACTTTTCATTGACTTAAAACAGCTGCTAATTTTTCCAAGAAATGAAAAAGTCCCATTTAATCTCATACCCTATACTAAGGAAAAGAAATCTTTGTAATTTTATCCTCCTAGAGCTAGTATACAGAAGGGGACAGGAGAGGACCAGGGTATAGGTGAAACAGAATAGTGGAGAATGGGGTCTAGAAAGAAAAAAAAAAATTAACTGTGTTTCAGACTTTTATTTTCTTTTTCTCATCGATTTCTCCCTTTCTACTCCTTTTCCTCACTCTGATTTAAATGTTTCTTTCCCCCCTTTCCTTAAATTTTCTTCAAATGCTAATCTATTGAGTGTAGCCATTCTGCGCATTCTCGGCATTTCCCAGAGTGCAACATCACCAGGAGATCAATGACCACATACTGTTTAGTCTTAATATTGTCTGGAATGGAATAGCACTTAAGAAGGGTAAGAGGGTTTGTTTTTTTTAAGAGCTTGCATGTATGTATGTATACGGTGTCTCAGCAGACTTTTCTTCTTGGATTTAAAACTTCAGTTGGTAGGCAAATACATTTCCTGAATAAATGCAACACATATTACTCGCTCATATTACATTCACCAAGAGAAGTGATACATCCTCTCTTTCTACAACACCAACCCTATATCTATTAGTTTCTGGAGGTGGATCGCTAATACCTGAGACTTTGCACTTGGTGTATGATGATATGCCTGTCCCAACTGGGGTGTTCGGTGATTGATTATTTGTTAGCTGTTTTCTAAAAATATCTAAACACCTTTACTTGGAACAAAAAGTGAGAAATGCAAATCTGAATGCACAAGTCAAAAAAAAAGTTTCAAAGAAGTTTAAGCAGAGTTAATACTTTCACGGAGAAAAGTTTCCTCTTCCATAAATATCTAGAATGTAGAGTCGAGTAAACAACAGAAAAAATCAAGTAAGTTCAAAGCATTTATGGTGATGCTAAATCATCATCTGCCTGGAATTCATGTGCACCATAATAATCTTGCTCTCTTTGTATGTCACCTTGTATATAGCATTCTTAATATGTGTTCTAAATTTACTATGTTTTCTTAATTGTTTCATAATAGGAATTGTGAATAACAACAAAATCCAAACTGCTGGGTCAGTGTGGCCTCACAAACTCTGAAGAGACTCCTATGCATTTGTGTATGGAACTATCTGTTTTTCTTCACTTATAGGTCTAAGCTATTTGCGAACATGACCTGAGAATCCAAGAATAATTGTACCCTATCTTTAATTTCTTCCAAGAGTGTACTACTTTGATGCTTCATTGTGGCCTTGAGGTGACTCGAAGTTCTTCAGGCTTTGACAGTAGAACACATTCTATGGTGAATAAGATAAAAAGCTAAAATTTAAAATCTATTCCAAGTATTTGCACAGGGATGAACTGTATCCTCTTGATTAAAGAACAACCTATCTAAATTTGGAAAGACTTATCACCAGAAGTTTGACCATCAGGTCATAAAGATGATCACAATAGAGATACTAGAAAAGACCATCTATTCAAGTGAAGAGGGGTCAGTGGAGGAAGTATCTATCTTGACAAAGTCATGGATCCTTAAAGTTTTGAAGTATCTCAAATTTTAATTCACTTTGCTACTAAAGTAGTGGCTCTTAACCCTTTTTGTTTCATGGATAGCTTTCTCACTCTGGTGAAGCCTATGGACCTTTCTCAGAATAATGTTTTGAAATATATAAAATAAAAAATAGGATTACAAAGGAAAATAACCTTATCAAGAAGTAGTTATCAAAATTTTTTTGAACCAAGTTCAAGGACCTCCAGTTAACTCATGTTCCACTAATGCATTGTTGGAGTTGTGAACTGATTCAACTCTTTTGGAGAGCAATTTGAAACTATGCCCAAAGGGCTACAAAATGTGTATACCACTTGACCCAGCAACACCACTCTTTTTATGGTGGCAAAGAATGGGAAACTGAGGGGATGCCCATCAGTTGCGAAATGGCTGAACAAGTTGTGGTATATGAATGTAATGGAATACTATTTTGTTATAAGAAATGATGAACCTGGAAAAACCTGGAAAGACTTACGAGAAGTGATGCTGAGCGAGGCGATTGGAACCAGGAGAACGTTGTACACAGTTACAGTCACATTGGGTGATAACTAACTTTGATAGACTTGGTTCTTCTCAGCAATACAAGGTTCTAAGACAACTCCAAAAGGCTTGTGATAGAAAATGTTATCCAGATCCAGAGAAAGAATTATAGTCTGAATACATGTTGAAGCATACTATTTGCACTCTCTTTTTTGTTTTGTTTTGTTTTGTTTTTCTTCTTTCTTGTGTTTCTCTCCATTGGTAATAATTCTTCTTTACAACATGACTGATGTGAAAATATGTTTAATATGAATATATGTGAAGAGCCTATATCAGATTGCATGCCGTCTCATGGAGGGGGGAAGGAGGAGGGGAGATAGAAAAAAAATTTGAAACTTAAAAGCTTATGGAACTGAATGTTGCAAACTAAAAATAAATTAGTTAATTTAAAAAAAACCCGAAGGTCTAAAAAAGGTCTCAAGTGCATATTATGTATAATCTCACAATATGCTTATGATGACTTTATCACAAGCTATTCCTATTAGAAGCCTTTTTTCTTGAATGAGAGCTGAAAGTCAAGTCTCTTCATGAAGCCCCAGATGTGATTCCATTCAGAAAATGTCCAGTGACAAGAGTCATGTGAGTTGGAGATGTGCAGTTATTGTTTCTTGGAGAGAAAGCTTGGTAAAGTAAATAAAGGGCCAATCTCCATGCCATAAAGATTGGGGTTCTAAACCTGCCTCTGGCAGTTTATGTGACCCCAGGCCAGGCCCTTAGTCTCTCAACATCCTAGGCAACTCTATGCAACTTAAAGCTACAGAGAATTCACAAACTGAATTGGTTGGATTTGAGGTGGGGATTGGGTTCTCCTGGGGCTTCCTTATGCCAATGAAATCATAGGTCTAGTACCTATTCCCGTTCCTTAGAAAAAGTGCAAAGCAACCGTATACTCTAGCTATATTATAAGGTATTTGATTTTTTTTTTAGTTGGTGAACTAGCAGCATTAAAACCCTCCTATGTACCAAGCTCTGTGATAAGTTGTTCACCCTTCATTTTCAAAGAAGACTAATGAAATCAAAGGTTGGTGTCTTGACTTGTGCGTGAATTAAATTTAAGTGAGGTGGAGTTGCACAAATTCATCAGCCTCATACTTTCTTCCAGAGTTATCAAAGCCCAGTGGCAAGACAAAAGTCAGGATGACTGGAAATGGCCCAAGTTGCAGGATAACCCTGGCATCTTGGTTATCTGGTGAAGCTCTAAGTGATATACAGAAACTACCTCAGCCACCTTCATGGTCATTGTAACAAATTGTTCTCATTCATCCATACATTCCACCAGGGGAAGTTTTCCTATGTTTGGATAGACATCCCCCTAAGTTACCAAAGGGTTTGAGGCCTGTCAGTTATCCTCAACCTGATTTAGCCCATCTGCTCATATGGTTTTACCATGGTATGGCCACTATGCATACTACAGCTTCTTGGAACCACAAGTGAGAGTTGGGTGAATGGTGGACATCAAGGGTGGTAGAGCAACCCTGAAAAGTGTTCAGCAAGCCCTAGACCTCCCTGAACAGTATTTTCATGTGTACTTTCTCATTTGATCCTCACAATAACCCCATGAAGTATGGGCTATTGTGATCTCCACTTAACAAATGAGGAAACTGAAGCAGAGGCTACTTTCTCAGGATTAAATAACTAGTAAGTGTCTGAGATGGGACCTGAACTCAGGTCCTCCAGGCTTAGGTCTCTATCCATTATGTCAGCTAGCTGTCTCTAAATTAGTTGATTAAATACTATTTTGCCATTTAACACATGATAAAGTGAGTAGCTTTGTGTATTTTAATGACTGAGTGACAGGAATGATTCAAGATCATAGAATTTTGAGGCAATCATTCATTTTATAAGCTATGAAACAGGCAAAGTGACTCATTACTAACTGGTAACACCTGGTAAGTATTAGAAGTGGCACTAAAACCCATGGATCTCCTGCGACAAAATCCCACACTCTTTTTAACTAAACCTCCTTGCCTCTGAATGAATGATACTTACTGCCAAAGCTCATGCCCTTTTTCCTCTCTTAGACTCATCGCTGTTCCCTATTATTTTCTGTCAATTTAGTCTGAACCTAGGTCCCAATGAGTCCATGGGTGAAGAGTGTAGACATTATTTAGTCCGAATCTCTTTTTTACAGAAGAATAAACTAAGGCCCATAAAAGATAAGTGATTTATTCAGTCACACAATAAATAATACAGTCAGCATCTCAATCCTGTGCTCATCCTTGCCCCATGTGGCATTAATTGCATTTGGGCTTCTCTATAAATCTGCTACATTCAACGTGGATTTTACCTGTACTTGACTTGTTTGAAGTTGCCATTGCTGAATGTCTAGGAGTTGGAAGTGATGAACCATTCATTTTGTAGCAAGCACACTCACACCAATCCAAAAGCAGCTAACATCAAGAGCAGGGTTCATGCAGCTAAGTGGCGCAGTAAATAGAGCACTGGCCCTGAAGTCAGGAGGATCTGAGTTAAAATCCCGCCTCAGACATTTGACACACTTATTAGCTGTGTGACCTTGGGCAAGTCACTTAACCCTAATTGCCCTGCTTTTCCCCCTCCAAAAAGACAAAAAAAGAAAAGAGTAGGGCTCATGAACACTACTATGGTGCTGCTTGGAATTGGCACTTAGGTTGTGACTCGAACAGGGCATAAGCCATGGGAAGCAATCCTGAAGACTGGATGGGGATAAGGAAACAATGAGTAGAACTGAGCTAGGAAGCAGGGCAGGGCTAGTAGTGGGTGTGGTTATTGGAGACAACTGGGGCAGAGAGGAAAAAAAAATGTAATCATCAAGGAAACTTGATTTCCAGTCTCTGCCAAATGGTCTGAATTCACAGAGGCAGGAATCAGATAAATGAGGTCATACCACATACACTGTCAAATCTTTCCATTTTCACCACCACATCTTTCATTTTCATTTTCTCACTTATTTACATAGCAATTGTCTTAATTAAGGCCTTCATCTCCTCTCACTTGGACAATAGCAATGGACTCCTAATTGGTCTTCCTGCCTCAAGTTTCTCTTTACCCCAGTCCATCCTCCACTCAGCTGCCAAAGTGCCTTTCCTTAAGCATAGGTTTGACATTATCTCTTCCCTATTCAATAAATCTCGGGGGCTTACTATTAGAGGGAGTTTGCTAGCCTAGTGGATAGAAAATGGGGCTTGAAGTCAGGATGACTTGAAATTAACTCTTGCCTCAGATACCTACTAGCTATAAGATCTTGAGTAAGACACCTATGCCTTAAAGGGTTGTTGTGGAAATAGATAAGATAAAATAGGTAAAACATCTTGCAAAGTTTAAAGTACTACCAATAAATAAGCATTTATTAAGCTTACTATACATCATCCTAGGAGCTGGGGATAGATACACAGAGAATAAATGAAGTGAGGGCTATTATCTCTATAGAAACATTTGCTATTGTTGCTTCTAGAATAAAACACAAAAATCTTCATTTAACTAATTTGAAGTCCTGCACAATGAACTCCAAACAATCTTTCCAATTCCATTATACATAATTACTCATTCTATAACACAGTCCTGACAAACTTACCTCTTTATTCCTCACACACAGGACTACATCCCCATGTCAAGTTTTTTGTACTGGCCTTCCCCTCATTTCTGCAACAATCTTTTACCACCTTAAAAATAAAGCTTTCCCTATTCCCATAAATGCAAGGGCCCTCTCTCCCTATTAACTATCACAATTATATTATATTTATTTTGTATTTACACTACTTATATGAGTGTATGTTGTCTCATCTGTCAGAATACAAGCTCCTTGAGAGAAGCAACTGCTTTGTTTGAATTTTACTCATTTATTTACTCATTCAGTTATTTGCTTATTTATTCATTCCGTTTTCATCTGTTTTTGCCTTTAACTATCCAGTACCTAGCAGAGGATCTGGCTTATAGGAAGCACATAAATACTCATTTAATGACGTGTTGATTCAGGTCAATGTCAGTTCTTTCATGAAATGGGCAGATTTCAATTTGCCACATTTGGACCACCTAAACATGAAATATATAGATTTTCTTGCTAGTGTTGTCTATTAGATTCTCCTCAAATTCTCAAGAGAATCAAAGCAAGAGTACCAACATGATATATTGCAGTTCTACAATGTTCTAAAAGAAAGGTGGTTCTGTCATGTGGCAAGAGCAAGATATAACAAATAGATGGGCACGCTCAGTGATATATTGACACCTACATAATGTTAAAAGATTGAGAGGAATTTCTATCACATGTTGTGTGGATGCCCAGGACATGGCCCATATTTATACAAGATGAGAAGGTATAAATAGATTGATGAAATTATAGATCCATCAAAATATTGAAATATATAATGGCATTTATATATCATTTGTGCTTTATAATAATGCTAGGAGATAGGTGGGGCAGCTATTATCATTCTCATTTTTTTATAGCTAAGAAAACCAAAGGTCAGAGAGTTAAAAGCAGAAAACTAAAACCTGTGTAGGATGGGGATGTAACTAGAACTTGGGTCATTTAACTGTTCATTCACTGGTTCCCCTACCCCCAAACCTCCACTCTATCGCACCATTACATAATATTTCACATATTAACATAGAAACTAGTTATTGCTGATTCCATTTATTAAATAATAATTCCATATAAAATACATATTCTGAAATGTATCAAATAAATGCTAAATGCAGAAAATATTGCAGTTCAATCACTCTATATTATGTCTCCATATCCCAGATGACCAGGATTTCATTTTCTGCTGAGATGATCTAATATCTATAGATACTCTCAACAGAAATTTAGGGCATTCTGGAAAGGAGTGACTCCCAAATCCCCAAGATTCTCCAGAAACCTTCAAAGAGAGCTCGGATTTCCCAATATATCTGAACACTTTCGGAATCCCTGTGATATTAAGAAATAAAGCTTAGATCCAGCTCATTAAGTTCTCATTCCATTGTGTTTGTTATTAGTAATAATAAGAGCTAGCATTTGTATAGCACTTTAAGATTTGCAAAGCACTTTAGAAATATTATGTCATTTGATCCTCACAACAACCCTGAAAGAGCAATTTTACAGATGAGGAAACTGAAAACAAGAGATTAAATGGCTTTCCTGGTTGATGTATCTAGGTAAAGTCTGAGTCAGAATTTGAACTCAGATTTTCCTGGCTCCAAGTCTAATGCTCTATCCAGTGAAACATTTGTCCATAGAGGTGTTATTAATGTCCCGGACTTCCACATACTTGGGAATGAATAAATGGTCAGTGCATGATATTGAGAAATAGCAAGGTAGTGGAAAGAAAAAACTTAGTAGAAGGAAAAGAGAAGGTGGAAAGGAGAAAGGGGTGACACTTAAGACCAATGTGTCACACAGTATTCAATCACTTTTCCTCACTTAAAAGAATGACTGATGTCACACAAGAGACCAAATGATTATCTCTGACAATGATAGTGACTGTCTTTTCCAGGAAATGGTACAGTGGAAAGAGAACTTGATTTGAAGACAGAAGACTTATATTCAGGTCCCTTTCTAATGTTTACTACCTGTGTGATCTTAGCTAAATCACTTAACTTTCATGAACATCAATTTCTTCCTCTATAGAATGATGGGATTGCATTACATGGCCTCTGAGTCCTGTGCAGCTCTACTCTGTGATCTTAATGAGTGTGAATTTTTCCATTGTAATATTGCTTCGACACTGAATGTCACATTGTCAAGACAGTGACACAAAATGGTGGATAAAGTTCAGTCAGTAACATTTTGAACCAAGGAGATCAGATTAAAAAGCATTCAATGTTCTATACCATTCATGGCATATGTAAATATATGATATGCATATGTGACCATATGTAAAACTAACCCCACAATATCTGGCAGGACTCAGTGAAGCCCAGGATTTGAAGATGATTTTCCTATTAGTTCTGTCTATGGATTGCTTATCCACCTGAGCATTTGCCCTCTGTCAACTGTAATGTAGAGGTAGGTTTCCACGATGTCTTCAGGGGTATTTGCAAGTATAGGTATTAATATTTTTATTTCCTTCACCTAAATAAGACATTTAAGGATTTCTTTAGGAAAGGAAAAACTGATAACCTTATTTCAGAAGGCCTGCTTTAAATCCAGGTGACTCCAAAGATACCATCACCCAGACTATCAACTTTATAGTCTTCAGGAAAACTGGAAAAGGCACTAAACATTTCACAGATGCCACACATTAGGGTTCTGCTTGAAAAATGTTACAGTTCCATTACAGATACATATGTTTTATTTTTAAAAACTATTATGTGTGTTCTTTTACTTAAACATTTGCCTGTGGTTCTGGGAATTAAGGCTTAGTAGTCTACGTTAATGAGTGAAAGCCAGACTGAATTGAAGTGATTCAAAACAATGGACAGAGCTACCTACTCTGGTTTCAGTGCCTAAATTGAATGAAATATTGGGAAATATGGACAATGAAAACTGAATTATAATTTTAAAAGTTATCCTTTTTTGATAATGAATATTAGAATGTGATTTTTATTTCAACCCAAAAGAATGATGTGTCAAAACTAGTTACTTTACACATCTAAAAATGCAACTACACTGTTAGTTATCATAGGAAATTATTCATATTCTGATTGTTGAACTTTACTACTATTCCAGGGAAAAATAATAATTTTTCCAAATTAATGATTGAATCTGTACTGTAACAAATGAAAGATTCTTCAACATCAAAATCTTCTCTGCTTTTTAATTTAGTTTTCTTTCCCAGAGTTTTAAAATGATAATGAATAAACAGTTTGGGAGGATGTAGCCAAAAGATGTAAAAATAGTTTCTTTTATGAAAAGCAGTTTTCTTTCAGGCTCAGCTTTCTTGGTACAGCCTGGAATCTGATGCTACTAAATTACTATCATAAATATGAGACAGAAAGGCTTACATGCAATGAGATACATTGATTCTATTCGTAAGTAACAGGACAATCACTGATATATTTCACTGATTTAAAATTGGCAGTAGAAAGACTTTCAAAAATAATTGCTATGCTTGGAAAATAGTATTTTAAACTTGCCTCCAAAAGCATGTAGATTTCTGTATCTGTATGTCGTTGAAAAAGATTTGTGATTCTTTTTTCTGAACAGACCTGTTATTCTTCTATATTTATTTTAATGTTTTTTTCTTGCTTGTATTATATAATTTGTAAAGTAGAATAGGGAAATAAAGAGTCACATAAAATAAAAGGACCTCCAAAAAGGTCCTTTTCTTTTCACTTTATTTTAATTAAATCATGTAAAGATCAAGATAACATAAATGAACAATCCTGAAAGTAAACAACCTTTAGGAATAGGAATTAACTATGTCTTATCTCTGTACTTAATCACCACCCTACTATGGGGGGGAAGGGAATGGAGTTTTATTATTGTTGTTGTTGAACAGAGTTGGAATGTAATCCACAGACTTAAAAAGAAGACACATTTGAAATTTTATCCTGCATCGCAAAGCCATATGTATGATGAAAATGCTTTCCAGTTGATCTGGACCCATGACTAAGCAATTGGTTAGATTGCCATTCAGGTGATCTGATTCAACCATTAAAGTACCAGAACACCTACACTGTTCCATTTCTTTCAACACTCTTTTTGATAGGACAGCCTGAAGTATCAATGCAAAAAAATATAAAATAAAATAAAATAATATAATAGCATGAATTGTTCAGCAATTGGCTGCTATTGTTACCAAAATAAAAAAAAAGAAAGTCAGTTAGACAATGTTTGAGTCCTGTAGGCAGACAGTTTTGTAAAATGGTAAATTGCTGCTAGGATATAGTTGGTGTTAGAACTCAGTGTCTTTGTATAGCTGGAAATCAGACAACATAATTTCACAACGTTTCCAACCTGAAGAATACGTAAAATGCCCTGTCTAAAATAGGATGTTGGAGGCTGATAGGGACAAATCAAGGTTGTATATCTAGCATGGGGGAAAAAGAAACTTTGAATATGACATCTAGACACATGTATAGCTGGAACATCTGGGAATGACATAGTAGGAAATAAGACTGAAAATATGGGATGGAAGCATCAGTTTCTCTTTGGACAGTGTACTTTGTCTAGTCTAAATCCTTGTGATTAATTAATCTTTGTGATTTATTTAAACGCCAGCTTTGTACAAACCACTGTCCTAGGTGATGGGGGTTGAAACAGCTTAGCTGGGATACAGCCCCAGCCTTGAGGGGTTTATAGGCTAATCATGGTAAATAACAGAATTTACTAATGTCTATTAGATTTCAGAGTTTGGGGGAATGGAAGAAGAAAAAAAAATTGAGAGCTAAAAAATAATGGTAAAAGAGACTTTGACCTCAAAGAATTTACATTGCGATGAAGGATACAACATGCTACATGAGAATACACAAAACATATATAAAAGAGATACAAGGTAACCTTGGGTAGGAATACACTAGAAGGTGAAGGAACCAGGAAGCACCTGATGTATAAAGGAGAGTTTAAACTTAGTCTTGAAGGAAAACGGTGATTCCAAGAAGTAAAAATAAGGAGAAAGTACATTCCAGATATGAGTGTCAATAAGTGACAAGGCACAGAGAAAGGAAGAACATTAAGGAGATCAGTGTATCTGAACCATAGGAGCAATGAATTAGAGAGACAGTGTGGAGTGGAGGATAGTGTTCTGGATTTGGAGTCAGGATAATGTAGGTTCAAATCCTGCCTCAGATACCCATACTTGCTATGTACCTGAGGGAAAAGTCTCTAAGTTAGATCAGCAAAATGAGGGGATTGGATTTAATGGCTTCTAATATTCCTTCCAGCTGTAAATCTATGGTCTAATCCTAGAGAGGTTTATTAAGCTGGAAAGATTTGTTGTTGTTGTTGTTCTTGTTGAGTTGTGGCCAACTCCTTGTGACCCCATTTTGGGGTTTTCTTGGCAGAGACACTGGAGTTGTTTC
>CM053581.1:444394806-444419265 GCA_028627135.1 Pseudochirops cupreus
AAAAAAAAAAGAGAACCACTGTCCTATGTCCCACTTCTCTCAGTAAAGACTGAAAGATTAACAAAATATCATAACTATATTTTGCAAATCACGAAATTGAGGTAAAGAGAAAATATTTGCTCATAAACACAGACATCTTTTGTTTTAGATACAACATAATCAGATGGTATTCAATATCACTTACAAATCAGGGATTAATTGATTAAAAGAAAATGTAGCTTTTATACAATGCATACCACTGCACATTATCTAAATTAAGTTATCCTCTAACAAAAGAGAATATGAAAGGAGAAAGAAAGTTCTTCAGTACTTTTTACTTTTAAAACTTTAAGCATTTTTAATAAGTAGCAACCATGGCACTAATCAGTAAGAAATAAGAAAACTTGAATGTGTTCAGAACCTATAGATCTAAACCAGAAGATAACAAAGCTTCATAAATGTGTTTGTTCATCAAGTTAAAAAAAAAAAACAACAACAGACTTTGTGTTGCTATCATGTCAATTGGCACCAAACCATACTCAATTTAGTATGACTACAAAGTGAAGCCCATAGTCTACAATGGCAGGGTTTTTGATCACACTAATTAACAGCCATTTTATTTAAAATAAACAGATATGACTCTAATTGCCTTTTTTACATAAGAAAGGCAAGATCTTAAAAGTGAAAGCATGCAAAAGGAAAGATCACACAGACGGCTTGCAAACAGATAAGCAAACTGTGACAGGAACCCAAAGAAAGTTGGAGATGCCTTTGGATTGACACCAGAGAATGGAGCAAATGAAATGGTTGGCTCTTAAGTGAAAAAATCCTGTTTTATTTGCATGGCATTTCCTTATTTAGCCTTCCCTTAACAGGTAATATAAAACAATCCATGATGTGGTAGGCAATAACCATCCTAATAATTCCTAATCAATAGGGAATTAATAGTTTATTAAGTCTAGATCCTTTCTTCTATACCAACAGACACAAGAGTATACCATGAAGCTCAAAGTTCAAAGGCAAGACTGGAACCTGATCATGGAAATCTAGGCAAATTGTTTGAATTTTGTGTCAAAAAATGAAGGAAACCTTACCTTGGTACTCCAGGCTTAATAAGGTCCTTCAATGAGCAGTGTCTAGAACAATGAACATGTTTGTAATTGGCTTTTGTGTAATCCATATGAGTGGAAAGGCTAAGAATTGTAATGTGCAAATTGTCTGCTTTGTCCTTAAAAGTGATTCTTACAGATATTTTGGAAAGTCTTGTGTTTGAGATTTTTCACTATTAAAATCTTTTGATTAAGAAAAATGTATTTAAAAAGAACAGAGGACATGATATAAATTGAGTCATACTCAAAATGTACATATATTTCTAAAAATCTCTCTCTCTCTCTCTCTCTCTCTCTCACACACACACACACACACACCCCTTCCATTCTAAAAAAGGTTTTTTCGATAACCTAAAGCAATTATTATGTATTTCACACATTTAAAACTACTTGTATGCTATTATGTCTCTAAACCAATAGTCACTATTGTCATGACCATCTTTATTTATATGATCAAAGGCCCCAGTTTGAAAGAAAAGACCAAAGTGTCCACCAGAGCTATAGAGGTGATTATGGATCAAAGAAGACAGTCCAAGGTTTTCTTTGATACTTGTTCTTAACTCAAACATATCAGTCACTAGGATCTTAGCATTTCTCATAAGTTCAAAGATGTGAGAAAGTTAAGACATGATGATTTTTAAATGTACCAATATTACCTACATAAGCTAATTGTTGTCTGTGACCTCAAAATAATCCCAAACTAACGATAACAGGCCTCCCAACACCACCAACACTGAAAGATTTATAATAGAATACCCTAAAGATAAGAAGAGGAGCCTTGGTTATATAGACAAGAACACACATTTAGTTTATTAAAAGAATAACTATTTGGTTAATATGGTCATCATTTTTCTAATTTAGATTTATATACTCAATTTTCATGAAAACTGTTATACAAACTATTTTATTCTTAAGAAAATACACATATAGAGGTGGCTAGGTGGCGCAATGAATAGAGCACCGGCCCTGGAGCCAGGAGGATATGAGTTCAAATCAGACCTCAGATACTTAGCACTTAATAGCCCTGTGACCTTGGGCAAGCCACTTAACCCCAACTGCCCTGCCTTACCCCCCACCCCCAAAAGAAAATAAAAGTTATAAAGAAAAGAATATACAGAGATCAGATCTGAAGGAGCATCTTCAAATGGAGTCTAAATCAGGGTTTATTTTCTGTTTTGCCACAACCTTTTCTTTTTTCACCTTGGCTAAAACAAAAGTTTTATTAGGCAAGGCTTATCAGACTAAACAATTTTGTAACCAGTTTTCTGACAAGGATAATGTCAAAATCATTTACAATATAAGAAAATTATGTCTGTGGGCATAAACTGCCTTAAAGTCATGCTTGACTAAATCCATCTGGATGACACACCCAAAGTAATGTCATTTCAGATACTGAATTCTGTCATGGGGGAAATTTTGTCCGCAGGAAAATTATATATGATTAATACTTCTTAATTTGTTAATGTCTAATTATGTAAATTATTGGATTAAGATTTGTTATTTACTAATTCATGTCTTCTCACGTACGTTATCCCACATTAACTTAAAAAATCTTCACTTGAAATAATGTGATAAATTATGAAACATCAAGTTAATCACTTTTATATTGGAAAAGCATTCCTTCAAAATTATGTCAATATCCAGAATATTAAATACATGCAGTTAATTCATCAATAGTGATAAAGTGCCTATATGTTCTAGGCACTAGATCTACAAATACAATTGCATTACCGAGGATCAAAACCTTGAGATCACCCTTGCCTCCTCTCTCTTCTTTATACCCCACCCTGATTTCCAGTCACATCATTCTTTAGTTTCTTCTTTCAGATCAACTTAGTTATCATCACCTCACACCTAAACAACTGCAACAGTCTGATAACTGGCCTGCCTTCCTCCAGACTCTCAACACTCAAATCCATCTTCCCTATTACCACCAGATTAATCTTTCTTTCAGGTCACCTCATTCCTAATAAATCTCCTAATTGGTTACTGCTGCCGTATTTCTCATCTTGCTACAACCTGCTCTGTCAGGTTTCCCAGAACAGATAGAGGACACATATTCAGCAGTGCCTCCCAACTAAAGTGTAAGCTCCTTAATGATCAGAATTGTGTCTTATGCCTCTTTGCACTCCTGGCATGGTACCTTGTAAAACAGGTGATTTGAAAAAAATGTCTGTTTATTATGATGATAATGAAAAAGCTACTTGGTAGCTTGTACTTTGATCCCTGACTAGATCATAAAGAGTAAATAATAGGAGGTACGTCAATCAGTAATAGCTAATGGGTAAATAAATAAAGCATAACAGAACAAAAATAAAATTATGCTGGATGAAGCAGTCTTTGGGGATAAAATAAGTATTCCACAGACCTGGGGAAGCTGAACCAGAAATGCTACAGATGGGCTAACCGTTTTATAATGATGGTTCATATCAATCTTAATGGAAGTGTTATCCATTTCCCAGGTGAAATGAAGAACAAGATAAGAATTGATCAAAAGGTTTGTTCAGAAGCTGTATAATTTATCTGATGAATTCTCAAAGAGAGTTTGTGGTTTGTATTTGTAACAGAGTATTTTTCATCTGTTATTTTGTAAAAGATAGTGACCTTTGGTATACAATCCTTGCTACTTAATCATGCATTTCTAGGTATATGGCAAAATTTTGCAAACCATAGTGATATGCTGCACAGTTTTAACCACTTCACTCCAGAATTTGCACTGATCACTAAGTTCTAATCCCTTAAAGATAACTTTTCTCAAATTTTTGGTAGCAGCGACATGATCCTGAATTGCTATCATTATTTCCTCTCTTTTTATAAACAAATCTACATGACTCAGCTATTTGTTTGGCCCTTCTTGTCAACACTGTGTTAACTCAATATCTGTAGATGGTGCACATGGGGTTGCCTGTGATCCCACTCGTGAATTTTATTCATTTCGTAAATTATATCCAGAGATAAACTATTTCTGGTTTCATGCAACAAATCCAGAGGTGTATACCCGTCATGAGTCTTTGCTATTACTTTGCAAAGTGAGCTCTGTTTGCTCCAAAAATATTTATGCAGATTTTTTAACCAGTTTATTGTATGCTCTGAGAATTTCTATCGATTTTCTTCTTCCTTTTTTGACAAGGAAGTTTCCGTCTTTGTAGATCTGTTTGTGAGGAGTATTCATTTGACCTCTTCATCTTGGTGACTAATAACACTATTACTGTATTCACAATTATTGTTGTTGTTGCTATTATCACCCACATTTTCTATTCTTAGTGCCACTGGTCATGTGTTAATGCTGAATAAACATCAGATAAATCATATACCTGTATCTCTAAATCTGAAAAATAGAAGCAGAATAGCATCTGGGCAAGGATAAAAGTAAGCAGAAACAGAAATAATAGCCTTGTGGGAGTAAAATATGGAACACCTGTCCCGACAAAGCATGCTTCCCCAAAAAGGGATCCCCAATCTAGACAGAGGCAATTTATGCTACTATTTGGAGGATGTCTAATATATAGACATTTCCTTAAAAGTCTAATCCTTGAGTTATCTTACATTCTTGACTTATTGAAGGAAGCGAGAGCAAGAAGGACTAATCCAGACTTAAGACTAATAACAAGTAGCCAGCAAAAGAAGTGAGAGGAAAAGAAAAGTCAAGATCTTACCTTTATAGGTGGATGAAAAGAATAAAAAGAATCCCAAGTAGATGTTTTTGAAAGAAACAATAATGGGGAAAACCAATGAATTTGGAGCCTATGGACCTGGGTAAATCACATTTTTTAACCTCTCTCAGCCTCATTTTCTTCACCTGTTAAGTTGAAGGAATTGGGCTAAATGATCACTAAGAATGTTTTTATATGCACAAAAAGTGTATGCATATATCTCTTGTTTTTGCTTTAGAAATCAACAATTCTTTCATATTGAATGTCGCCTTAGTTAAATAATTTTTCAATTCTCTATAATCAATATTCTCATACCAACTTGAAATATGATTACTGTCAGTAGCCCATAGGAAAAAATGCACCAATACTCAAAGTATATATGAAGAATATGAGAGATCATTGTTTGTTACACTTGAAAAATAGTAGTAACTCCTTTTGTTGATTTGGACAAGTCAAATAATTTCTTATTTGAAGTTATTCTTCCTTTTGAAAAAGGGATATACACTACTAGCACTGAGAGTTACCATGAATTAATGTTTTTAAACTTTCAAAAGAAATTTCAGATGATAGGTATTAATTTAGTGCAAAGTACCATTTTTTGTGATATACCAGAATGCCACCAGTAATGGACTGTGTCTTTCTTTCCATTGAAATCTAGCAGAAAATGACAGTATATACAGAAAATTACATTTGACCAAAGCTGCTAGTTGATGACAAAAATGTGCCCAAAAATGATATATTTTGCTAAAGTACTAAATGGATGTATTAGAAGGGAAAAAAGAATAACTAAACATTTATATGAAGAAACTCCAATGCTTTCAAACAACTGAGTTAAAATTAAATGGCAAAAAAGGGGGTTGAAACTATTTAAAAAACTGAATTTACACCTGACCAAAAAAAAAAACAAACCCTAGGAAATTTGAAATCAAAGCTCTTCTAACTTATGTCTATTTATAACATTTTTTTTATGGTGGCATACTAAAAGCATTTTATGAATTGTCATTAAGTACTAAAGTATTAGTATTAATGCTGAATATACTTGCTTTTCTTATCATATCCCTTAATGCCACTTACATAGCTTATTGTTTTTTTATATTAAAAGCCTAGGCAGATTTTCATCTTTACATTAAAATTCCTTAATGAATAAGTCTGTTATCTTCCTATTCTTTTTACAGCAGTTTTTTTTCTTTAAAAGATAAATTTTATGAGGTTTTCTGATGGGTTGTTGGTTGTATGCCTTATGCAAAATAGTCTCTTACAAAATATTGGCTTATTGAAATGGATGCCTCAGGGAAGCAAGTAAGTGGAAGGAGCATTGACTCCAAAGCAGAGGACATGGGTTCAAATTTCATCTCTGAGGCTTACCACCTGTTTGACTTTGCCCACATCATTTTAACTTTCCATAACACCTCAGGCAATTCGTGTCGTAACCAGGGCTTTCCTTTATGCATAGCTTAACTCTAAACTTGAACAGTAAGAAAGGTTCTCGAATGAAAAAGAAAAGTATATGCTCAGAATTCGTGTTCCTGATCATTAAGTGACAGTTTGCTCTGACAGAGAATGAAAGATTAAGTAGAATTCCCCAAAGCAGAGAATGGGGAAATCAGACCAGTTTTCATTCAGTCAAAACAACATATTGAGAACCACTTTCCTCATAGATTATTCAGTCATGTTAATGCTGACACCAAGTTTTTTCTAAATCAGGGATGTCACTCTCCTACCTCTCACTATTACCATTTATTGAACATCAATAGGGCTGTACATAGAACAGTGACAATGTGGCCACTGGTCAGTTGGGAAAATAAAATTTAAATGTAAAACATTGCACACCTTTTAATTGATTTTGAAGAACTTTTAATCTGATTCCTTTCCATGAAGGTCTCCCCACTTCCAACCCTATATTACCTATTTGAAAGAGGCCTGTAAATTCTAAATTTAAAATTAGCATTTCAAAGCCATTTTTATTCATTTGCTATCAGTTTGTGATTCTACTCAACAATTTTATAGAATACATCTTTTTAAGAACAAAACAATAAAATATAATTTGCAGATGCGAATGACTGATACTGTCTCTGAATAAAAACTGGAAATTTAGAGAGAAAAAGTTCAGGATAAGTGTCTGTTTCTCAATAATTTTCTTGATATTTGTTATTTTGTGAAGAATCAATTCTTGCTGCCCTGTTTTGGTCAGTAAGTTTGCCCACCAAACAGCAGATGAGAGTTTATGCCAATTGTTTCATAATGTGCAAATAATTGAGAAATAAAGAGTTAAGATACTGACGAGAGAAACTCAAACACAATTACAATGGCACTTATTCTCAGATAACGCTGACTCTACATGAGTCATTTGAGTGAACTTCCTCATTTTTTCTTTCAAAAACAGCAGGGGTGTGTGGTGTATGTGAGTGTGAGTGTGTGCATGTGTGTGTGTATGTGTGTGTGTGTGTGTGTGTGTGTGTTGTTATTCTCTAAATAGCACTTTAACTCAGAAAGTGTTTCTTTTTCTTTTACCAAAAAAGAAAGAAAAAGAAAAAAAAATGTGTAGAAACTTACCAGAAAGTCAAAGAAGCAAAAACACGCACATGTACTCTGTTCTACAGTAGTTTCCTTTTAATGAAAGTTCCTTGTGGTTATTCTTAATTTTTCACCACAGAAACTCAATCCTATCATGGGCATTCCCCTCCTTTGTTGTTTTAATTCTATAGACTGGAAAATGTCACAAACTCCCCTCTTAGATGAGCCATGGATTACTAGGGGTAGTCTTTTGAAATGAGGCTGAAAATCAAATGAGTAATAATACATTATTTTCAGTATCATTCTGTTTTGCAGTGGTTTGACAGAAACCCCCCTTTTAAAGCTGTCTCAGCTATTACCTGTGGTTTTTTTTTTCATTTTCTTTAATGAAGCTCTCAGAGAGTATAGTGAGTTGTAATTGTCATAGAACTTTTCCTGATATAGTTATCAGTTTTAAAGGATTAACACAAACATTCCTGTAAGCTATCAAACAGCTTAATGTCTTGTTACAATATTGAGGGGGCTGTCACAAATCCAAGAAATCAAATTCATGTAAAAGGAAAGGAGGATAGTATCAATTTAGATAAGTATTTCTCATATACCAACTTCATATATGTATAAATTTTAAAACATATTTCACATTCTGCCCCCTCAAATTTTCTTCATTAGTCAAGTATTCACACAATACACAAAACCCTGAAAGCTCTCCTGCTAAATTCTTAAAAAAAAAAAAAAAGACTTCCACCTGTGAAAATACACCGCTTACTCAGATATTCATTATCCTAGAGAAGGGTTATTATGTAAGTTTCCATGTATGTTTGAAACTAGTATATGTCACTGACCTGAAAGTACTGTAAAGAGCTTATAGACTGTATACCAATGATCCACACATTATCTTGCCTTTTCTGAGGGCCTTGGGTTCAAAAGCTTTACAAAGGAGTAAATTTGGGCTATTCATCATATCTCCCACCATAGTTCACATTTAGTCTACTATACATATTTAGTTCTTTTAATCTTTCCTTATAAAACAATCTGTTCAGTCCATTAATCATCCATGCTGCTTGCCACCTCACTTCCTCAACTTGGCTTACTAGTAATAATGCACCTGAAATAAAGGTAAATTTCACCAAAAGAGTTCCCTCTTCTCTTATTTAAAAAACATGATAAACATATATATTTTTTCTTGCTCAATTCATTTTATAAAATTTATATTTAAGTTTAGGTACATAAGATTTGCTGCTCTCTTTGGGTTTAAAGAATATATTATGTCTAAACTGCCTTTTACTACTCTCCCTATTTTATTTACTTATTCTTATTCATTTATATTATCCCTATTTGGGATTATTTCCATATTTCTGACTTCAATGTAATGAATATCTTGAATTAAAATTATCTTCCTAAAAGATACTAAATAAGAACTCCAGGAAGATAGAAGAGTGAGAAATAGTAAATGACCCTTCCTCTTCAACATCCCCTGGAAAATTCAAAAGAAATACCCAGACCCAGCACTCTATCCACTGTACCAACCTAGCTGCTCTGGAAAAGAAAAAATAGACAATTAAGACAACAAGAATAATGCCTGACCCATGTTCTTGTTGTTGTTCTTGTTGTTCAGTCTTGTCCAACTCTGGGTTTTTCTTGGCACACACACTGGAGTGGTTTGCCATTTCCTTCTCCAGCACATTTTACAGATGAGGAAACTGAGACAAACAGGGTTAAGTGACTTGACCAGGGTCATATAGCTAGTGAGTGTTTGAGACCACATTTGAACTCAGGTCTTCCTCATTCCAGGCCTAGCACTCTACACATTGTACCACCTAGCAACTAGATAGAGTAGATAGAGCACTGACATTGGAATCAGGAAGAGTCATCTTCATGAGTTCAAATCCAGCCTCAGACATCCATTAGCTGGGTGACCCTGGGCAAGTCACTTTACCCTGTTTGCTTCAGTTTCCTCATCTGTAACATGAGCAGAAGGAAACTGCAAACCAGTCCAGTACTTTTACCAAGAAAACTCCAAATGAGGTCTTAAAAAGTCAGATATAACCGAAACAACTGAACAAGAAAGTAACAGGCAAAAGTAGAACCATTTCAGCACAATGAAGAATTTGTAGGGAAAGGCAGTGGCTATCGAAAGCAGTGGCTACTTAACAAGACAATGAAATAATCCATAAGAAAGTATGAATTCCACACAGATTTAATAAAGTAAGCAAACAAAATAAATGTTTGTTGAATTTAATTATGCTTCAGTTTCAATAAACCTGTGGTCTTGTCGATGCAGACAATACTTGTTGAGATACAGATGGCAACCCATCCATGCTTCCTCATTCTTCAACAACTCATCCATTCCTTTTCATAAATACTCTGATTTTTATTCTTTTCAGGTTATAGTGTTACATGATTTACTCTTGAATCCAAATAAAATTATATTGATGAAAATAGATATTAACTTTGATAGATCCATGATTTCATTCTTCTGTTATACTCCGTGCATCTTTCCATTTCCCTCCGCATTACTTGAAACTGAATCCTCTGAGACTGTGATGTTCTATAATTTACAGTCATACAAGATCACCATGAGAATATTTGTAATGAAGAGAGGATTTTGTGTCAGCAAGAGGTTTGGAATTATCAAAAAATGCTGTCCAAATTCTCAAATGCAATCCAGGCCAATCAATCATTTTTTTTTTACTCATTTCTAGGCCCAGATCAATGCCACTTGAAGCAACTATCCAAGAAATACATATGAATGAACTACTTATAATCTTGAGACATTCCTTTTCAGTGATATAGATAATAGAGATAAAGATAGAAATAGAGACAATATGTGGTCTTTATCCATTTAGAATAATCATCCACACTAGAAAAAAATGTTTTCCTTCATATTTCTGTCAATTTCTTTATGATTTTGTTTCAAATAATGAACATTATTTTCTCCCCCTCTGAACCACTCTCCCACTCCACTGAAAAACTAAAAAAGAAAAAGAAAAATACTTTAAACAAATACAAGTAAGTCCCAATTGATCTCACTAATGGAACTCAAGAAGTAGTCACATATATTTGAATTCATCTTATTCTAAGTTATAATTATGTGAAATATGATCATTGGTACTAGCCAATGGAAATATACTTATGCCTGGTCAAGCAAAACAAATCCCCACACTTGCCGTGTCCAAAATTATTTATCTTATTCTGCCTCTTGAGTTCATCACCCTTCTGTCAGAAAGTGGGAAGCATACTTTCTCATTGATCCTCTTGAACAGTAATTGGTCACTGTTTCCATTAATTCTCATGTCTTTCAACATGGTTTTTACAATGTTAATGTTATTATACAAATTGCCCTTGTTCTTCTCACTGCACTGTGAATCATTTTATTGAAATCTTCCCAAGTTTCCCTGAAACCATCTTTTTGTTCATTTCTTATGGCACAAGTACTGTATTACATTTATGTATTAGGTTAGAAACAACACCTCACATCATAAAAAAAAATAGCCCCAAATGGACACATGGCTTAAAATATCAAAGATTATGAAATAAGAAAATTAGAAGAGACAGAAAGAAATTAACTTTCAGATCTCTGGATGGGGAAGAATTAATGATCAAATAAGGATTAAAGAGAATCACAGAAAACAATTTTCAAATGCATAAGAATAAGACTCAGGTCCTAATTGATAGATAATAGGAATAAGCAGTTTTCAAAGGAATAATTACAAGTCATCAATAACCATATGAAAAATATGTCCCAAACTACTAATAATTTAAGAAATGCAAATTCCATCCATAGATATAGTGCCAGAAGGGCATTACAGATGATCTAATCCAACTCTCTCCTTTTATAAATGAGGAAACTGAGGCCCAAAGAGGATAAGTGACTACTTTACAAGCTAGAAAGTGACAGTCGTCCATTATCCTTTCTATTATTTTGTAATCATCTCTCCTTTGAAATATATTAAAAATAATTCCCCTGAGCATCCTCAGAGGCAACCAGGTGGCAGAGTGGACAGAATGATGGGGCTGGAGTCAGAAATACCTGAGTCCAAATCTATCCTCAAATAATTACTAGCTGTGTGATCCTGGACATGTCACTTAACCCTATTTGCCTCAGTCTCTTCAACTGCAAAGTAGAGATAATAATGGCACCTGTCTCCCAGGGTTATTGTGAGGATTAAATGAGTTAATATTTGTAAAGCTCAGCATAGTGTCTGGCAAGTAGTGGATGCAATATAAATGCAAGCTATTACTATCAGAACTTTTAAATGGAGTTTTCTACAGTAAAGATAGGGAAACAAATTCCCTCTGAATTGCCTTCTGATTGTGCCACTCTCATGAATTATCAGCATGGTTTCTTGGAAGCTTTCTGTCTTCCATGTTTCATGCCCACATTAAAGCAATGGCAGCTACTCCATCTCCAATAATTGGTCACCCATTACTTTAAAATGCTTCCTGAAAAATATTCATTCTGTATATGCTTTCATGGTTATTTGGAAATAAGGAACAGTCTATTGCTTGAGTCAATTGGTAGCTTTATACTTGGTACACTTGGTAATCAAATTTATCCTATATTTAATGTTTGGTGATTTTTTAAAAAAATCCTGGAAATGTTTTAAAAGAGCTGTAAGACCTATATTTTCTCTGCTTTCTATAATTCCCAAGAAGTTATGGTGGCTTAGAATCTGAAGAAGAAAAAAAAATTTGGTGACTGTTTTCTACGTGACACTTAACAAAGGAGCATTTCACATGTTGTGTAAAAAAGAGGACACCTAAAAGTCAATGAGTTAGGACTTTTTATTTTTTACCAATAGTAAAATGGCTGCACGAGTGACATTAAGCTATTCAAAAATTGACCCCTAAAAACAGAGTGAACCTACTAAGACAACAACAGGCAGGATTGTGTTTCATCCATCTGAAAATTTAAACACTTAGATTTTAAATAAAAAAATTTTGGAAAATGTCCATTATCTTGTCCTCTATGTAAAACTTAAGCTTATATTCCTGATATATTATTCCATTAAAAAAGAAAATACTGAAATCTTAAATTAAGGGAATCTATAAAACAAATTATTTTATATGTCTGCAGAATTTTTTTTCTAACTATAAGGAAAATGAATAAGAGAAGACAGATTGACAGGAAAAGACCACATTTTCTTAGAAAAAACTGTATGTCTTCTTCCTGTGTTGGAAACTGCCAGGTGAAAATTCATGTACAAAATTCTATCTAAAATAGAATTTACCAGAATTAGAAGGAAAGCAGAAATTACCTCAGACTCACTGATATACTCTACCACACTGTTTCTGAAAGAGACTGATTAAAGTCTATGGAGGACTTCTTTCACCTAAACAAAGGCAGGGGATGTTTGACGCTGAATTCCAGGACTACAGCTTGTCATCATCAAGTTTTATAATACCTGCTTTATTATAGCTCCAACTGACAGAAAGAGATAGATAAGTGCGCCCGTCAAATTCATAGGAGCTATTTTACTGCTATTTCTTACTTTTCTTAAGATTAAAACTCTCAATATTTTGGACATCAGGAAGACATCAGTATTCACTATAAAAGCTTCTCAAAAGAAATAAGAGATGACAGGAGTTTAGCTCTCACACTTTTACTATAAACAGGATCTGAGTATTAGCGTTTTCTTCCTAAAATTAAGACAGGACAGAAAATAGCAAAAGAGACAAGAGGAATAATTGAATTTAGCTCTTCTGTAAAGAGTTTGAAAGGTTGAAAAATAACGTCAAAAGATTTGGAGGAAAAAATAATAACCAAATTGTAATAGAATTTTAATAATATTTACATTTATTTTAAGATTAAATAAATGTTTCCTCAATACCAAACTCCCTTGTTCATACTACAGGCATCTCTGATGTTCTATTTACCTACACTGTTTGAGTTCCTTCCATACAACAGACAGATATGAATATATGAACCACCTGCAGTGCCAACAAGGAATCTGCCATCAGATCGAAAAGGCCAATTTGAACTCACTATTGAAGAAACAATCTACTTAAATCTTTGACTCTTACCAGAGGAAAGAGCAGTTAAATAAAAGGGTAATTTGCAAGCAGCAACATTTTAGGGCTTTCCTTTAACCTCATTTCCCCTCTCAATCTAGATCTTTTTATCATTTCACCTACTCTGAGTGACCAAACTGCAAGCCATATCCTGCACAACCAAAACATATGAGTGATACAGTAGATCTCAGTTGAAATATCAAATTTATACATGAAAGGGGGCGGGGGGAATCACATAATTTGACTTCTATATTCCAAAATCTCTAAGAATTTTTCATTGAAAATTAAAGGAAGGTAGGGTTGAAATGCTAGCACCCTATATTTAATGTGCTAATGCACCACTTATCTTCTGGGCAAGTAACTAAAGGTCATTTGTTCTTCATGGCAAGTGTTGAAAATAGTTTACGTTGATGGTCTAACTTAAAAGAACAACGTCAAACCCCTCAGGCCAAAAATGACCTTTTTATGCCAACATGGAGATCTAAATCTCTTAGTGAGAAGAGAAATAATGTTTTCTTTTTTTTTTCCTACTTGCTTCAACTGCCCCTTCTTGAATTCATCTCTTACACAAACTGGACTACAAAATTAATTTCATATTTTGTGGGTCTTTGTGTACTTCTCCCTAGTTCAACAATCACAGCCAGGTATCAGAGTTGAAAGAGTGACTGAGTGGGGCAACTTTCCAAGCCTATGTTTTGCCAAGTGAAAGGGTGGAAGTGTGGGAGAGGAGAACATGATAAAACAGCTTCAGGAGGGGGAGGTACTTTGATTCTTCTGGGTTTGAGTAGGCTTGTATGATGCTATTCAGTCAGCCAGCAAAAGTAGCTGGCAAAATCCCAAAGTCTAGCTAGAGAATGCCTTCCTCAGAAAAATACAGATGTGAAAAGAGGAATGTGCAGAGAGGGAGGAAGAAGTAGTAAAGTCATGGTAGCTGTTTTAAATTTTAAAAGTCATCCAAACATGAGGAATCTATATATGCTGGTCACTAGATGAAATCCTACCTAATCTAATGTGTACTAAGTTGTCATTCTAAGGTACATATGTTCAGTTAATGTCTTCTTTCTATTTGCAAGTAGGAGATCGGCAGTTTAGTGACACCATGGCTAGAGCACTGGACCTGGAGTCAGGAAGACCTGAGTTCAAATCCAACCTCAGATACTTACTAGCTGTGTGTCGTTGGGTTTTAATCTCTTAGTCTCAGTCTCTACAACTGTAGAATGAGGATAATAATAGCACCTAACTCCCAGGATTATTGGAAACATCAAATGAGATATTATTTGTAAAATGCTTAATAATACAGTGCCTATTGCATAGAAGATTCTGTGGCAGAAGGTACCTACAGTTGCATAATAGGTATATATAAATCCTAACTAGTTAGTATTAGTAGTAGTACTGTAACAGTGATGCTTCCCCACACACACTAAAGAGATCACAGAAATTTTTTCATCCTCATATAGATGAGAATGGTCTCCAGGCTATTGAAATTATATACTTCTGCCTCTCATTCTAGCAGGGGCTGCTTGTTTCTAATTTTTTTTCCCAAAACAACCAGTGTACCTACCTACAAATATACATAGATATAGATACAAATATATATTGATAGATAATGGTAATATGTAGTTTTCTAAGTTATATGAAACCCATACAGGTCCCCCCCATTTCAATTTGAGTTTGACACCACTGTTCTAGGTAGCTCTCTAAGACTCCAAGTTGCAGAGAAGGTACCACTGCATTGGTAGAGGGACTTTCTTCATTTTGGAGTTCCCTATAACAATAAAATTCCAGATCCAGTCTATTCTATATCCCTAATTGTCTAAGTTTATATATTTTTAAAAAAGATGTTAAGTTCATATTCACACACACACACACACACACACACACGAAGAAGATATGGTGTCATGGATAAAGAGCCAGTCTCCTCAGAGTCAAGAACATTGAGTTAAGATCCCACTTTTGAGAAACAGGATAAATTGTATGTTCATACATCTATACATAAATAAGTGAATTAATACAAAATATAAGAAAATAAATGCAAAGTAATTTGAGAGGTACACTAACACCTAGGGAAATAGGAAAGGTCTTGTAGGAGATAGTACTTAGAGTATTGAAGGAAACTAGAGATTCCAAGAGAAAAAATATGGAGGAAGATCAATCAAGACAGGAGGGGACAACCTGTACAAAAGCACAGAAACAACAGATGCAGTGTTGTCTTCGAGGAAGAGCAAATAGCAAATTTCGTTGAAATATAAAGTGCATGATAGGGAATAATCGAAATCAATCTTCAAAGAGAGGTGGCTGACTGATTGTGAAGGGCTTTCAAAAAAAGGAATCTGTATTTTAGTCCAGAGGTTTCAAGGAACTATTAAACTTCTTGAGCAAGTAGTCACACAGACCTCAACTGAAGTAGAATATGATAGTAGTAAAGAAGAGAGTAGGCAACTTATTGGATATGAGGGATGAAGGAGAGAGATTAATCAATGTTTGACTCAGGTTCAGTCCTAATAACACTGGAAACAGATGAAGGGCTTAGTTTAAAATTTTTCAGTTTAAAAAAAATTTTTTTCAGTTAGAAAAAAGGTGTTTCAGTCTTCTAAGAATTTTGATCCCTAATCTTCCAGTATTTAGAATCAAGTGGGAAACTGTATTTACTAAATGATGTGTGTATTAAGGTTAAATATGCCATTTCCAAAACTATTTCATTTATGAAAAATAAGGGATTCCTTTGGTGCTTTTGTTTTAATTACAGCATCTTATTTAAGGAAAACCATTACCACTACGCAAGTATATTTTAAAACAGGTATGAAACTAGTATGCTGAAGGAGAGTTGAGACCAGTGCAGCTATTTATTTCCACTTACACAGGGAAATTCAGGACAAAATTGGTTACATGGGCAACTCACAGTTTCTTTTGGAATGGTTTCATGGAAATTTGTGCTGTATTTGATACACACACCATATTTTTTAATGGTGTTGTGTGGGTGGGTCTGGAAGAGCATGAAGAATTTAAAATTCATATAAATGTCCAAAATGGACATGGAGAAATTCTCTCATTTCCTTTTCATTGTCCATTACTTTTTCCCCCATTATGATTTGTAGCTGGAAACTCGATTATACCTTTTTTAACTTCTATATTATTAGGGAATCTCTAAAACCCATGGAAACAAATGAAATGACTAAAACAAACAAAATAAACCCACCCCAACCAAACAGATAAGCAACCTAATTATTACATTCGTTCTCTACTCTATGCCAGTATAGTCTTCACCTTCACCATCGATCAAATCAAAACAAATAAAAGGAGGGGGAATCCTTCAACATTTTAAATACAGTAATATATTTTTTTTCTTTCATCCTTTTTTGGTAATTAAGAAAAAGAACGGGGATGCTATCTGGGTGGTATCCACTCACTTTGCCTTGTGTATGCTTCGAGTAAAGAGACTTTAGTTAATGAAGAAATTACAGATTACTTTGTATAGTGGGTTTTGTAATTTACATTTGCGGTAAAACCCCAGGCAACTGATGTGTAACTCCAACTTGAATTGGGGCCTGACATGGAAATTTTCCTTCATCCTTACCACTTATGGCAGTGTCTAAAACATGGTATCTGGGAAATATCCAAGAACCTATCCTTTCTGAAGGGAGCCCTCCACAGGGTATTTTGACTGCATGTTATTATTCATCCACAAGATAGTTAGAAGTCTAACCGGTCCTCCCTCTTCTTCCTCCAAATTGCCAAAATAACTAATGTAATGTTTCAGTAGGGTTATAAGCTGTTTTATACTAAGATAATTATCTGCACATAAATCAGAAATGTTCATTAATTCAACATGCATGTATTAAGCACCTACTGTATGGTAGAAATGTATTAGATGCTGAATCTACAAAGAAAAAAAACTAAAACATCTCTGCCCTCAAAGGCCTGAGGGAGGTGGGGGTTGGGGAGGGGCAGGAATATATACAGAAAAGCAAATAGAAAGTGATTATATGGAGGATCAAGAAAAGTCTTGGATAGATATGGGAACTGAGTTGAACTTTAATGAGAGGTAAAAGTACTAAGAGATGAAGACGAGAGGGCAACGGATTTCAGGTATGGATTCAGAGATGGAATGTGACGTCTGGGGAACAGCAAGGAGGCCCGTTTGATTAGAATGTAAAACGAATGAAGGAGAATAATGTGCAATAAGTCTGGAAAGTCAGACTGTGAAGAGCTTTAAATGCCAAGTAAGGGTTGTATATTTTTTTCCTAAAGGATGAAAGAGGCCTCTACAGTTTGTTGAACAGGAAAGTAACTTGGTTAGACCTGTGTTTTAGGAATATCAATTTGGCGGCAACGTGGAGAATGGATTAGGCCACAGGTTATTACAAAAGACCAAGCAAGAGGTGATGAGGACCTCAATAAGAGTGGTGGTAGGTGACTGAAGGAAAGAGAATTAAGGAAATCAATAATGTGGGGGTAGAATTTATAAAGCTCTGTGTGGAGTATGTAATATGGAAGAACTAAAGATGGCCTGAGGCTTGATTGGAAGGATGGTTTTCCTTCCTAAATAATCCTAAACAGAATTCATAAACAGAAATACAGAAGTAAGAAAGAGGTGGTGCATGTATAAGAAAATATACTTTGCTCTGTATGGGACCTGGTGTATTTAATATACCTATTGAAGCATTCACTAGGATGCTTGAATTTAGAAATTATCAGATAAGCAGTTCTCTGTGTAAGACTCATTCAAGAGAAAAACTAGGGATAGATACAGATATAGGGATCGATACACACACACACACACACACACACACACACACACACACACACACACACACACATATAAATCTGAGAGTCATCTGAATAGAGACCATAGTTGAAGCCCTAAAACCTGATTGAGCAAGTGAATGAGAAATAGTGAGAAAGAGAGTGCAAGAGCAAGAGTGAGGGGGAGAAAGAGGGGAGGGAGAGGGGAAGAAAGAGGGGAGAGGGCAGGAAAAGGGGAGAACAGAGGAGAGAACGGAGTGGAGGGGAAGACAGGAAAGGGGAGGGAAGGGGAGGAGAGGACAGAAGAGGAGAGGAAAGGAGAGGAGAGGAGAGGAGGGGAGAGGAGAGGAGAGGAGAGGAGGGGAGAGGAAAGGAGAGGAGAGGAGAGGAGAGGAGAAGAAAGGAGAGGAGAGGAGAGGAGAGGAGAGGAGAGGAGAGGAGAACACCTGGGAGTACAACCATGCATGTGAAGTATAGCATGGATGATGATCAAACAAAGCAGACTAAAAAGGAGAGCCTAGAAGTCGGGAGAGTCAAGAGAGAGCAATGTGTCAAAAAAAAAAAAAGATCCCAGAAAGGAGTAAATACATTTGAAGAAGGGGCTATCAATATGCAAATGATGCTGATTAATGATTATAATAATAATAATAACATTTAAATAGCATTTAAAGGTCTACAAAATGTTTCACAAATGTTATCTCATTTGAACTTCACGAAAACCATCAGAGGTGCTATTATTATCCCATTTTACAGATAAGGATACTGAGGCAGATAGAGATTAGGTGACTTGCCCAGGGTGACACCAAAAATTCACTAGAATAAAAAAATAAAAAATAAAATTAAAAAATTGTAAACGATCCTTTTAAATTTCAATTGAGTTTTTTTAATGGTAGAAAGAGAGGATGCTAAGAATGTTGTTTATAGATCTGAGACTGTTATTAGCCACAGCAAAGAAAAGAGTAGGGAAGCTGGTTTAGGTTAGAAACTAGTCTAATTTATTTGTTTTTCTGGCCTAGGCTATCTATTTCTAGATTTTCCTTCTGCCTGATATCCCTTCCACTTTATTCTGCCCATTATTTGAAATCCCTACCCCCATAACCAGGAAACATCTATAACTTAGGACATTCTAGACTGGAAACTTCTAGGTTCCTCCACATTAAGTGTCTCTGTTCCTGTTAGGTCAATTAAGGAAAACTGGATTGACAGTAATATAAGAGTATCCAGTTTTATATTATCAAGAATACTGATCCAGTAGCTATGCTAACTAATGAAACTCTAAGAACTAAGGTGCCATGAATGATATATCCATGAATCCGTGGTAGATTCTCTCTTCCTATCACGGCCTAAAAACAATGGGTGCTGTTAAATATTTAACAACCAGCTTTCAGAAAAGCATAACACTTTTAAAGTTTCATCTGCATTATTAACATTTTCTTCATCACTAAATCTAGACAATCACCTAAACAATAAACCAAGCCCTAGTGTGTAGCATATATCAAATTCCAAGGTATAAAGGATAACCCTGAAAATTTAACAATTGGCTGTCCTAAGACAATACAAGCTGACTCCAGCATACCTCTGCTTGAGGATAATAAGATTCATAGTTGTTTGGTGACATCCTTGATTGTATGCCTTCTTTGTCCCTTCCCAGTCCTATTTCGGAAGTGTTCCAGTCCCAGTGTGTATGTTTTTGGGCAGGGACAGGGAGCTTTGGGAGGTAACCCTAGCTTGAAGGTATCAATGCTAGCACCACTGTGAGGGGATAGATGCCCTGCCCTAGGGGGGTGCATAACTCCTGGGCTACAGCATAAAGAGTGAAAAGTGAGAAGTGAGAAGTCCTAGTATTCTTCCATAGTTCCCTCTGCTTCTCACTTCCTTGAATGCTTAAAGTCACTGTGAACTTCTCCCAAACAAATAAAAGAACCTATTGAATTGAACATTAATTGTTCCATGAAGTCCTGTGAGTGTCACAATACCCTCTGACAAAAGAAATCAGATAAAGGGGGTATGGGTACACGTAGTTTAAATTCCAGGTGAAATGAGTAATTTGATAAGAAATAGCGATAATATTTCAAGTCCAATTCCATTCATTTCATTTAACACTCAGAAAACAAGTGTAAGCTTTTTTACACTGATTTCCTCTCTGGCAGAAAGAATTGTTTTGCCTTTTTTCATTGATTCAGTATTTGCTGCTTCCTGTTACTGGCAAGACTATGTTCAAAGGGAAACTATGACCTAGCAAGTGGCCACATGTCTGGTATTTGTTTACTGCTTTAGAAGTCCAAGATCTTCACCCAATTTAATTGCTTTGAAGCAATATGCTATAAACAGCAGCAGTTAAAGTGTGTTAAATGCAAACACACACACAAACTCGCCAAATCTTTTAGTCTCCTGAAATCCTTACTGTTGAAGACCTTACCTAATAAAACTCATAACACTAAAAAAAGGTCTACTGTGGTCTTACCATTGAGAATATAATAAAGTCCTTTAAAAATAAGGAGCCTAAATATGGCACCAGAGAAAACTCAGCACCTGTGCTATAGCCAATCACATTATTAGCTTACTAAAAGCTAGGTTCTAAAGGAAGCACCCTTCGATTGGCTTCTTAGTTTAAGTGGCTGAACATTCAGGTGTCCACACAAATCATCATCTTCTTATGTAAGACAGAAAAAAAATTAAACTTGCCCTCTGAAAGGAGATTTGGCCTGATGCAAAACAAGTTGTGCCTTGTGACGTACCTTATTTAAAACACTTTTGTGAAAATGAATGTCAACAACTATAAAAATTGACTCGATGCAGGAGAGCAAGCAATGAATTTGTTATCAGAAGACCTGGGCTTTTGAACCTTGACTCTGCAATTAACTAGCTATGGGAGCATGATCAAGTTCATTTCTCTCTCAACTGACCCCTTCTTTCTGGTCACAAAACTACCCACTTATTATTATGGAATCTAAAGCAGAACAATCTAAGTGAGATAGGCAATATCAAACAAGAGACTAGGGAAAATGTTTATTCTGGGGGAAACTTATTAATCAATCAATTAATAATAATAACTAACATTTACATAACCAGGCACTGCACAAAGCTCTTTACAATAAAATCACCAAAATCTGACTATAGGAGGTCTAGGGACATAGCATTGAACAGGAAAACATCATAAAATACAGATGAGACAGATCCTTGATTAATAAACCTCAATGGGACAGAAATCTACCTACCATTCTGATCAGGTATAGCCAATAATAGAATTTTGACCAGCAAGATTGATGTCTATCTCTTTTAGGTATGTAGACTCCAAAAGAAATAGACACTAGGTGTAAGAACACAAGAAAGTAAGGTTACAATCAAACAGGGTATGATTACTCACAAACATACGTGGGCAAAAGGGCAGTGCCTCTCTCTGGCACTAAACCACAAATTAAAAATTGAGTATGAGTTAAACAGAGGAAGATGCTAAACACCATGAAGAAATATTATTGGTGAAGGATTGTTCAATAGGGACAACAGAGAAAAGGGGAACAACACTTCAATAACTATACGCAGAGCAAGAGATTATAAATAAGATTAAACTTTTAGAAGAAAGACTTGAAAGAAGGAACAGAAAGTGGTAACATACTCAAAAAACAAATTCCCTGAGAATTAGAATAGATCTTTAGAATGCTGTCAATGGGATAACAAAAATTATTTTTAAAAATTTTAAATGGAAAACATAGGAAAAAATATAAGGTATTGGCTATCAAAAAGAACTGACCTAAAAAACAGCTCAAGAGGAGATCTAAGATTTATTGTACTACCCAAAAACTGTGAACAAAGAAAAAGCCTGAATACCATATTTGAATAAGTCATAAAGGAAAACTACCTACATCTATTAGAATCATAATGTAATTTGAAAATTAAGATTCTACTAGTGATATACAGAAATAAAACCCCCCCAAAAAATTCCCAGGGATATCATTGTCAAAATTAAGAATATCCAGGTCAGGGAAAAATACTATATTAGCCAGAAAAAGTTCAAGTACAAGGCTACCAGAGAAAGTATTACACAAGACTTGACAGCTGCCACAATAAAAGAGAAGAGAGCTTGTGCATTATGCTCCAAAAAACGAAAGTTAAAGATTTAGTGCTGTGACCTCAGTTGATGCTTATGCCACTAGTTAGAGAGATGAACTCTCTAAAATCAGGTTGGAGTTTTAGCTTCCAATCATGTTCTATAAAAAGCATCTCTCTCTTGAGCAACATACAATGCCATCGAGCACTCGTGTTAAAAACAAAAACAAAAAATTCAGGCAATTTATAGACAATCTCAGTCCCAGGTTATTAATTATAAAATTAATTTAAAATCTGGCAAAGGTATTCTAATAATTTTTTTTAATTAAATAAAAGTAAGGCAAGGGTAGGGTATCGACTGACTGTCCATTCCTCCTCTCAGGTTTTTCTCCTGTACTCCTGCCATGAGAATAAGAGCTGATACCCCTACAGCCACCCAGTCACACACACTCATACATCCCTCTCTCCTCCTCTTTCTTCATGCCCTACCCTGATGTGATATAAGTTCCCCTCTTTCTCAAACTGGGAAAAACTACAAATCTCAAAGGAGTTTTCAACCAGCCTATCCCTTGCCCTTGGTGGTTACATTCACATTCATTAAAAAACTCCATCCTCCCCACCCCTATTCAAGAATGGCTCATCTCTCATCCTAGATGGTTACACAACCAAGAGTAATATATTATTTTTTTAAAAAAACAGTATAAATATATGGGAAGGGTGAGTGGAGGAACATGCCATGAAATCAAACACTTTCGAGTATTTCTGAAGAAAAGATGAGAACTGAATAGAAGACTGAAATGCAAATACAGGAATCAAGAAAAAACTAAAAAGGTAAATTCATTCCTTAGAAATTGATATAGGGGAATAAAGTGCTCACATTCTAATAGAAGCAGAAGAAACAAGTATTCTTCCAGAACCATATGTTCAAGGGTCACAGAGGAGTTTAATACAAACAGATGACCTGGGGAAGGGGTGATTCTATTTGATGGCCTTAAGAGAAGAAAGAAAAGGAAGAGGAATGGGAATATACCAGTGGAGAGAGGAAAAAGGGAAGAGAACTTGCTATCCCTCTTTTCTACCTCTCTAAATGTGATTTCTTAAATAACCAGGAGTTTAACTTTCCTTTTGGCACCACAAAATTTCTCCTTATGTTTACCCTCTGTTTTTCTCCCATCTCCTCTGAAGTTAATCTCATAGGCTAAGAGAAAACTTAAGTCTCTTGCAAATATCTCTGACCTTAACATAAATAACCCATGCTCTGTCTTGCAGCTACCAATGTATCACATATATGTCACAATATATCACATATTCATCATGTATCTCAGGTCCTTTACACTACTTATCTTTCTCATTTAACAAGTAGTATTGGTAAAAGCAGCCGTGGTAGTAATAACTGGCACTTGTATAGCTCTTTAAGGTTCACGAAGTATTTTTAAAATATAACCTCATATGATCCTCAAAAGAACCCTAGGAGATAGATGTTCTTTTAGAACATGGAAATCATTCAACTCAACTTAAAAATTCCCAAGTTCCTATTATAAGCTTAATACTGTGGATAAAAAGAAAATAAATGGCATATTTCCTGTCCTCAAGGAGCTTACAATTGAATGGGAGGGATGAAACACAAGCAAATACCTATAATATATAGTAAAATATAATGAAGTGAATAGGAGAGGTCAAACTAGAGCATGAAAAATTCGCAAAGAAAGGCATCACTTTTAGCTGGTAGGATCATGGAAGACTTTATAACAGAACTGATATCAAAGTTGGACCTTTTTAGGAAGAGTATTCCAAAAGATAAAAAAAATTTGAGGAAGACTATTCCAGACATGAAAATATGGAATGAGTAAAGGGATAGAGGCAAGGAGAGGAAATGGTTATTTGGGTATACTTTGGCTACAGCATCAAAAGGAACATGAAGAAAAATGTACAATAATGTTGGAAAGATCATTTGGAGTTAGTAAAGAACCTGAAACATCAGGGTAGAGAGCTTGTATTTGTTTAGGCTGATTTTCTATCAATCCATGCAACATTTTTAGGACAGGGAGCCTTATGATTATTTAGTGTAAATTTTCTATTATACCGACCTATTTCCAAGTGATTCTCAAAAACATGAAAGCTCATTAAATAGTATGAGCATTTAAAGCCTGCAAATGCTACAGATTACAGTTGATTTATTGTTCTGATGATTGTCTAGACTAAAGAAAGTGGAGAAAATTTCGATAAAGCAGATTAAAAGTGCGTCATGAGTACATTTTTTCACCTAGAAAGCCATTTGTTGAACATTTATCAACATACTTTCATTCTAGAGTCTCCCCTCTTTGTGCCATACAAAAAATAATAAAAATAAAAAGTTCTGGGAATCTGTGTGACAAGAGATTAAGAATAACCTCTGAGCACTT
>CM053581.1:444419765-444435124 GCA_028627135.1 Pseudochirops cupreus
GACAGATAGATGATAGATAGACAGATAGATGATAGATAGACAGATAGATGATAGATAGATAGATAGATAGATAGATAGATAGATAGATAGATAGACAGATAGATAGTAGGTAGGTAGAAAGAAACAGATCAAGAGATAGATAAAACATTTATTAAGTGCTGTATGTCAAGCAACCATAAGTACTGGGTATATTATAAGAAAAAAAAGACAGTCCCCACCCTCAAGAGGCATAACTTTTAGTGGGAAAAGACAACACATAAAAATGAGCTGACAAGCAAGTAGGAGAGAGGAATAGAGGAGCCTATTCATGCATAGGTATGGAGAGGTATTCCGAACAGTAATGGGTTAGTCTAGGTTTGAAAAGATCGTAATGGGTGGCCATGAGTGTTTCTTCAAATGAATGTTCAAAGAGCAACTCACCAATCAGAAGGGACAAAGAGGCCATAGGTGTGGACATGTTGTTGGAATGAGAAGGTGGAACAGAGGTAAAGAAGTGGTTTGCGGGTGTCATGAAATGGTCCTGGGCTTGTTCAGTATTTTCCTATTTTTTCTATAAAAAAATTTTAGAAACCTTAACTGCTGAATTTATGGTTCAGAAACTCTTTAGTAGTGATTTCTTCTACTGTGCCCTGGTTTGTTCTAGTCTTCTTCATAATTCCCTATAATTGTTTTCAGGGGAAGATGGTCTCTTTCCCAACCCCCATCCAGACACCCAAGGCTTTGTTAGTGTTTCCAGCCTTGGCCTCTGCAGTAGAAGAAGCTTTAGGAATGCACATACTGCTATGCAGTCATGAATCATGCAAAATCATTCTTGAAATTGTTCAATCCATCTCCCTTCCTGAGAGAGAGAGAGAGAGAGAGAGAGAGAGAGAGAGAGAGAGAGAGAGAATTGCTTCATAACAAAACAAAGTTAAAATAAACTAACTGAAATCTTTTTAAGGCACTTATCCTCATGCCTAACTATTTCAAGAGTGGAAGGAAAGAGTACACTTTCCAACATTTTAAAAAATGTAAAATGTCAAAGAAGTAGTCAGAGAGGTACGTATATATATTACTTGTCTCCAAGGTCCACTTTATTTTTGGGGAAATATGAAGCAACTGTCTATGTCGTAATGCACTAGAAAGTGGGGAGGGGGAAGGGTTCAGAGTAACTGATTCATTGCCTTGTGGAACTGGCACACCATTAGAATAATGGTCAGCCCCCTGGCTCTGCTCCAATATAGGAAAGCCTGCAGTTTCTACATCTCTGCCACCAGCTGCAGGTCATAGTTCAAAAAGGTCTAAAAGGAAGGAATAAATGGGTCATCCAGAAGAGAGAATGGAACAGAAAAAAATTGAATTTATTTAATTTTCCCTTCTGAGAAATGTGATTGACAAATTCTCTGTCTTCCTCATAGCCTGTGAAATCAAATGAGATCTATCTGATGTGCTTTGAGACTTGCTGGGTGGGGGATGGAAGGGGGGAAGGCACCAAATACACTTAGAGCAACAATTATAAATTACCATTTAATATACTTCGATTGTGGCCAGAGATCTGCTGTACAAACATATGAACAAAGTGATCTTTGGACTGTGAACAAACTATCAATCTCACTACACTGGTCCCAAGACTTGGAAGAGAGCTCAGATATTTTGAGATGTGGTTCAGATCTAGAGCTTAGGGAACTAGCTAAGTTTTCTCAGAGCTCTAAAATGTGATGAGTAACTTGTACAATTATATACCATCACAATTGGCTTTCAACCTATTGCAAGTGTATAACTATAGTTACAATAAGATATGTATATGTGTGTGTATATTATTTATATTTATGTCAGATTCATAATGCAATATGTATCACCATGGCACAGTGGGTAGAGTGAGTCTCAGAATCAGGAACTCAGGAAGAACTGAGTTCAAATCCTGTCTGTGTGACCCTGGTCAAATCACTTAGCCTCTTAGTAGCAACTTCCCAAAACATTAATCTGCATAGGTAAAGGTAGTTTTCTCATTTGGAATACCATGAACCAATGAAAATAAATATTACCAAAGACAGATAGATATACAAACAGATGGATAAATAGATAGATAACATATTTGTTGAATGGAATTGAAATCTGAATGCATGTATGTATGAAAAATACCATAATAGGACAATCAACTTCCTCAATTTTGCTTCAAAATTTCTTTGACATTCTCACTGAAAGTATGTATAGAACATGATAGTTAGGAAGGATGTGTACAGGTGTCCCCCTATAACAAACTTTACAAGTAGTTATCCAGCTTTTAGTTAAAAGACTTCTAATGAAAGGGAACCCACTAATTTCCACTAATTTCCACTACTTCCCAAAGCAGTCTCTTCTAATTTGGATGGCATCATTTGTTAGGAAACTTTCCTTTCGCAAAATCCAAATCTGTCACTCTTAAACTTCCTAGTCATGGCTCCTACTGGGGTAGCTAGATGGCATCATGGATATAGTGCCAGACTTTGAGTCAGGAAGACTCATCTTCCTGAGTTCAAATCTGGCCCTGGCCACTTACTGGCTATGTGACCCTGGGCAAGTCACTTAGCTCTGTTCACCTCAGTTTCCTCATCTGTAAAATGGATTGGAGGAGATGGCAAACTACTACAGTATCTCTGCCAAGAAAAGTCTATATGGGGTCATGGGGAATCAGACATGACTGAAAAACAACTGAACAACAACAAAACATTGTTCTTAGTGCTAAACTTTAGGACCAAATGAAACAAGTAAGCCTTCTTCATTTCACAGGCCTTCAAAGGCTTGAAGATACCTGCCCTACCCCCAAATCAAAAATCCCCTAGGATTAGAATATATGTGTTCTATCAATATATATCAAGCAAAAAGTGTTTGTGATCAAATTATTTTGGTAAACATTGTTCTAGACTAGGCATTCTTAAACTAAGGCTAAACTAAAATTTTTTTTATAAATGTATTTCAATATAATTAATATTCTTATGTAGTTTATTTTGTGCAGTCAAAAACATTCTCAAAAGGGTTCATAAATTTCACCAGTCTTCTGAAAAGGCACATTACTGTAACAATAATGCAATATGTACAACACCCACAGTGGTTATGAATATGCTGGTATAGTTGTGAATCACAAAATGTAACAGGCTCACCACATGGAGGATAGAACCAAAGCCTTTATTCAAATAACGGAAAATTGAGTCCCAGAACCAGAAAGCCAAAGTCATCACAGTAATCACGAAGTTGGTACACATGGTTAATGCAGTGAACACCCACATTCCCAAGTCTTCACAACAGAACAGGTTTCCTCAAGCAGGGATACTCCTCTTTCATTCATGGTAGTTCCTCAGCCTGGTTCTTGGAAATTCTCAACAGGAGTTTGACTGGCTCTCAGAAGAAGCTCTGGCACCACAAGTTCTGTTCTCAAAATCAAAATCACTTTCTCCAGCTCCATTCTCAAAATCAAAATCACTTTTTCCAGCTTCCACATGGTTTGCTCAAAGAAATTCTGTCTCAGTTCTCAATTCTCATTTCTCTTCTCAGTTCTTCTCAATTCTCACTTCAGTCTTCAATCCAGCAGTAGTAGCCCAGCCTCCAGATGCTTGCTGAGAGAAATTCTCTCTCTCTCTCTCTCTCTCTCTCTCTCTCTCTCTCTCTCTCTCTCTCCCCTCCTTCCCCCAAACAGTAGCTGCTCTGCCTCCATGATGCTTGTCCCAAAAAGTTCTGCAAGAAGTTCTGACTGTCCAGCTTGTGCTTTTCCTTATATATGGTATTAGCTCCTCCCTGTTCCACCCCTTCCTGTTATGTCAGCAATAAAGGTTCATACCTTCTGTTTCTTTAACAGAGGCTTGATATCATTAACTTGAAACTAAGCGCTAAATACCTGTTTACTTGCCAATAAAGGGCATGGAAGATCTTCAAATCCCATTAACATTATAATTACATATGCACACACTTGAGAAAACACACACACACACACATACACACACACACACACACACACACACGAATTAAAAACCATGCCAAATAGAAATGGGGGAGTCCTACCAAAGTGCTCTTATTATACAAATATGGTGCTGATGCCTAAATCAGGAAGAGCCAAAAGATCAATTTCTCTAATCAATATTAATGAAAAAAATTTAAATGAAATACTATCAAAGAGATTATAGAAATATATCACAAGGATCATACACTATGACCAGGTATGATTTACACCAGGAATATAGGAGTGATTTAATATTGGGGAAACTATCAGCATAATTGACCATACCTATGATAAAACCAACAGAAATCATATGATTATCTCAATAGATGCAGAAAAAAAGCCTATTCCTATTTAAAAAGGCTAGAGCGCACAGGAATAAATGGAGCTTACCTTAAAATGATAAGTAATATTTTTCTAAAAGCATCAGTAAGCACTATCAGTAATGGGGATAAGCTAGAAGCCTTCACAATACAATTAGGGATGAAGCAAGGATGCCCATCATAACTTCTATTATTTAACATTGTACTGGAAATGATAGCAATAGCAATAAGAGAAGAAAAGAAATTAAAGGAGTTAGAAAAGGTAATGAGGAAACAAAATTATCACTCTTTGCAGATGATATGATACTATATTTAATACTTAAAAAATCCTAGAGAATCGACTAAGAAACTACCTGCAGATATTAACAACTTTAGCAAAGTTGCAGGATCTAAAATAAGCCCACATAAAGCATTAGCATTTCTATATCTTACTAACAAAGTCCAGCAGCAAGAGATAAATTCCATTTAAAATTACTATAGATGATATAAAATACTTGGGAGTCTATCTGCCAAGACAAATCCAGGAACTCTATGAGCATAACTAAAAACACTTTTCACACAAAGTCAGATGTAAATAATTGGAAAAAATATTAATTGCTCATGGGTAGGCCAAGCCAATATAATAAAAATTATAATTTTACCAAAATAAATCTATATGTTCAGTGCCAAACCAACCAAATTATCACAAATTATTTTATAGAGCTAGGAGAGTAGATAGGTTATTCAGTTATCCTATATTCTCACCACAATACCAGCTTCTATACTTTTTCAGTCATAGAAACAGGGATAGAGATAGAGATAGAGATAGGGGCAAGGATGAGATCTGTGATTTCAACAATATAGAGACCTCATACATATTCATTCCTCCTTAAAGAAAATCAAAACAAAAGAAAAATTATTTAAAAGTAGCTTGTCATAGGGCTGTTTCAAGTTTTGCTAACAGAACTATTCAACTACCAAATAATTTATATCCAAGCAACTGGAAAAGCTAAGATTACAATTTATAGTTTTGTTTTGCTGCTGAAATGAAACTTTCAGACAACTGTCATGTCCCTTACCATTGTTCCCATTTTGGTTGGGGACGAAATCAATGTGATCTCATTATACACCCTGAATTTTCTGATTTCCTAAGGAATCTTCCTTTTTTAAAAAAAATGATACCTAGGTAGCTAGAGAAAGCATAATGCTTTCAAAGCTGAGGTTTTTCTTTTCCCCTGAGTTTGATCAAGTTACATGAATGTAACTAAGAAAAGAAACTACTGTGTAAAGTAGACTTGCCCAAAAGATTAAAGACCATATTCATCTAATGAACCAGTTCCATATGATCATACTTGTTAATATTGGAAATATATATATGACTCATGCAAAGAGATGTGGACTGAATATCTACAAAAAATAGTGGATAAGACATAGTAATGTATAACAGTCTAGATCATATCTTTTTTTTTCATATCTAATTCTTAAATGGCAGTACTGTCCAGTCACCTTGACTGATGAGTTTTACTATACTACACTGGTATGACTGCATCATCCCCTAACTGTCTTCTTACCTCCTATACCTCTTCCATATCTCTGGACCTGTTCTTTTCTGCAGGAATCTGTCTCTTTATTATTCTTTCTTTATGTATTATGATGAAAAATCATTATAGTATTTATCGATGATGGAAACAAGCATTTATTAAGCACTTTATTTGTATTGCTTTACAAATATCATCTTATTTTATCCTCACAACTAAGGGATTTGAAGGGATTGGAGTAGCAAGTGGTGGTGGGAATTGAGCAAATCATACTGACTCCATCTTGTGACTCAATTCTGAAGCTAGCTGAGTTCCCTTTTTAGTCGGTTTTGGGTCTACTCCAACTGCCTTGTGACAAAATTTTATTCAACTGTGGAAACTGAGAGAAAACCTTAATGTAATGTTTGAACCTAGCCCTGCATGACTAGGAAGTTGAACAGCCTCTACCTGCTGTTTAGACACCCTTAACTAAGGATCTAGGTTATGCTGACTAGAAACCCAGTCAGTTCCTAAGATCGATGCAAGGATTTTTCTTACAGTTGTATATCTCAAGCAACCCATATATCTTATCTGAAAACTTACCTCATATTGATCACTCATTTATGGTTTCCATGTTCCTTTGATTACTTGCAGATACTTGGGGAGGAGTGACAACAACTTCTTTTTTTTCTGAATTCAGGGACTTGTACCTGCTTGCTCTCCCCATTCCCAACTTGGAAAGTCCCAAATTTTTCATCCAATTAGAAATCAGATTACCTAATGTATTGTTTCCTTTTAATTAATTGGTCTTATTTGATTGTTTTTAATGCATGAAAGTCTATATTAAGGGTTTAACCTTAAGCTGAGGAATTGGCTTAGTCCTGATTTGTTAGGCAATTGGCATGCATTCCTCATAAATTGAAATGCTTGGAAGCTTGAACCTTTGTTTCCTCAGTCATTTCATCTTTCACCCACCACACAACAACCCTCAGAGATAAATGCTATTACTACCCCCATTTTACAGTTAAAGAAACCAAAGTAGACAGTGCCTAAGTAATTTAGCTAGATTAACACAGCTAGAAAGAATCTGAGACCAAATTTCAATTCGTGTCTTCCTAATGTCAGGCCAGGTATTCTACCCACAGCATCACCTATCTGACATAGGAAGAAAGGAAGAACTGAATTCAGGTCTTGTCCATGACATATAGTTATGTGGCATTTTCTAATGTATAGAGATTCCATAAATATAAACTATAGAAATTCATAACTGAAAACCAGCTTGGAAACCATCCAGTTTCTACCAACTCAACTTACATATGAGTCATTTGAGGCCACATCACAAGTAATATTTTTTTAAAAAACTTTTGAAAGGTAAAATGAAAATATATGAAATGTGATCACAATAGGCATGAAATAATGATAGCATAAATATTTTCCCCTCAAATTTCTAAGTCAACATTAGAACTTAAGAGAAGTGCAATTGTTTCAGCAATTCTCAGAAAACGCACCTCCACCAAAGATCAAGACTATACCTTGTAATTGTTTTTACTGATTTTAAGAAAATAGAGTAGCATTTGTAGTTCAGAGTATATACAGCAGCATATACAGACTAGTCAGCATATAGGTCATAATTTTAATTTGGACAATTTTAAGGCATTAATTAGGGTTTTAATAGTTTCACAGTTAAGAAGTAGCACTGTTAATAGAAAGTTAGATTTGGATTCGGGAAGAACTGAGTTAAAATCCTTCCTTAACCACATGCAAGTTGTGTGAATCTGAACAAGTCACTGCAATCTGCTTCAGTTTCCTCATCTGTAAAGTGTAAATCTGTAAAATGGGGACAATACAGCACCTATTTCACTGGATTTTGTAAGACTTGAAAGATAATATTTGCAAAGCTCCCTACAGACCTTAAAGCATTATGTAAATATTAACTATTATGCCTATAATAAACATAATACTATTGTTTTTAAATAAAGAAAATATGTGACTGAAAATATGAGACAGAAGGAAATAGAAAGAAGATGCAGTGTAGATACAGCTTTCATCAAACATGGACTCTTGGTACAACAGATTTTCAACTAAAGGAAATTAAATTACTGCCTAAAATCATAGAGTCAAGAAGAAAAGAAAGCATGTAAATCAAGTAGCTGACAATTCACTCGATTCGATAAACATGTATTAAGTGACTGCTGTTAGACACTGTGCTGGCAGAAAAAGAAATGATTATTTCTTTTAAGTGATTCCCCTTTGACAGGACAGGGAACCCAGAATAGTATCCTATTAAAAATGGTAGGAAGTAGGAGATACAACAAAGTATTTTAGCATCAATCTTCAACTAGACAGAGCAGTTTTCCATTGCAGATCCAACTTGACTACCAAACCAGACTATGTAGTCATCTTTTCCTTATTAGTGATTAGCCCAGGAAACAAAATAATGTAATTATAGCATAGATGGCAATGGTCTTAGAGTCAGAAAGAACTGGGTTCAAATCTTCCCTCTGACACTGACTAGCAACATGACCATGAGAAAGTCACTTAACCACTCAGAGTCCCAAGAAATTCCCTAATATGAATCTACTAAATTATGAATGGATTTTGCTCTGACCAGAGTTGGTAAAGGGAGTACTCATACTAGTGAAATAAAATATCTTTTATGGCATAATAATAATCATGTGTAGCCTTAAGTGAAATTCACGTAAGTGAAATGACCTTATGGAAAATGAAATTAGTTGGATGTCAAGAAACAAAGTTCAAGTTCTGGTTCTGTCAATTACTAACTATGTGGATGACTATGGACAAATTACTGATTCTGTTTGGGTCTCAGTTTCCTCATCTCTAAAATGGGAGAGGTAGGCTAGATGGATTGGTTGAATTGTTTGAATACCTGCTAATGCAATTCTATGGTTCTGGAACAAGCAATAAGCTTCCATATTAGGAGGGTCATGGGTATTGGGGCAGGGGAAATATTGTGTCTATAGGGATGTATGATCAAAACAAAAAACCAACTCCACATGAAATGGTTGTTTAATGTTCTAAATTGATTCCATTTTGTTGGAAAGTAGACAACTCTAGGTTTAATTTCACAAAGTGGCCTCTAAGGTCCTTTCTTAGTTCAAATATATGTGTATACATACACGTATAAACACATATAGATTTATTTACATATATGCATACACATATGCATATATAGTATAAATGCATGCATACATACATATGTATACATATATACATATATACATATATATATATATATATTTGTAGTATGGAAGTATTAATTAACTATACCTATTTCCTATCATGTTGTTGCTTTAGTACACCCAGTGGAGAAGAAAGAAAAACTCTACCCTATGCAAAAGAGTGTGAAATATTATTCCTTATCCATAAATGAGGAGAAAAAAGCCAACTGTGTATCTGTAAAACATTGCAAATGCCTTGATAAAAAGCTACTATATACGTAAATGCACTTGACATAAATGCTAAAATCATCCTGGAAAACCTACAATTTCAGTTTTACATAGAAACTAGAGGTGTGAAAACAGCCTTTTATTCTTAATCCACCTCATTTACCCTATCTCTCTTCTCCCTTCTAACTTTTTTCCCCTATATTTATCTTTTTCAGTCCTTCTCCATTCTATCACCCCTTTCTCCTCACTCTGCACCCACTTGTCTTTGCATTCCTCGCTCCACAGAATCACAAAATTTAAACTTGAAAGTGACCTCAGCAATCATCTAGTCGAGCTTATAACTATGAGAAATACCCCACATAGCATATATGACAAATGATAATCCAACCTATGCTTGAAGACCTCCAAGGTGGGCGGGGGGGGGGAGGGCATCCACCAGTAATTGAGGATACCCATTTGATTTTTAGTTACATCTAATGGTTGAGAAGTTTTACCTGACATCAAAGCTAAATTTGTGCCCTTTGAAATTCCTTTCCTTTCTGCTCTCTGGAGTCAAATAGATCCTCCCACTACTACCCATAGAGGGGCCGTGTGGAAGGAATTCAGAGACTTGGGGCTCCCTCACATGTAGGGCTGGCAATAGAGAAAGGAAGAGCATCACCAACGGGCACCACCATTGCCACTGCTATCCTTTTCTCTTGTCTGAATCCTCCTGATAGCATACAATATTCTCTCTTCCCATGACATTAATTGCTCAATTGAAGCCTTGTTAATGATGTTCAGAGTTTTTGCACACATCAGTGGAACATCCTACAGTAAAACAGTACTGGAGGCCTATGGAATCATAAAGTCTCTCTCCTTTTTCTTTTTCTTTTCTTCCTCCACTTTCTTATATTTCTTCCTGTCCTCTCTTCTGTCTTTGTTCCCTCTTTTTGCTTATCCATAACTTATACTACTTACCATATTGGTATTCCTTCCCCTTTGTCTATTTTTCATTTGCAGTATTTTATGTTCTTTTGTTCATGGTGTGGACTTTTCTTTCCTTTTTTTCACATATATTTCTACATCTTAAATAAGAAGCAAGTATCCTGAATAATGAATTCTATATTACTCATGGATGCATGGTTAAGTTGGAACTTCACTGTATTATTAACAAATGTTTAGTAGGCATTTACTATGTTCAGAACACTGCGCTAAGTCCTGTTGTAGTTGTACTTTCAACAGATTAGATAGAACACAGTTCCTGACTTTGTAGAACTTATAGTCTAATAAGAAGATGGAAGCTAGCTGGCACAATGGAGTATTAGGCTTGGAGTGAAGACTTGAATTCAAAATACAACTCAGACAAATGCTATGAGCCTGGCCAAATTATTTAACTTCTGTCTGCCTCAATTTTCTCATCTGTAAAATGGGAATAATAATAGTACTGACCTCCCAGGGTTGTGAATTTCAGATGAGACCGTATTTGTAAATATTCAAACCCTAAAGTGCATAAAAGTTGTTATTATTATTATTATGTACCACATAAAAACAAAATAATTCAAGACAGGTATAAAAGAGGCATAAAAACATTGATTTATGAGTTCTAAGGTACGATAGGACTCATATTTAACAGTGTTTCCTTTATGCAGCTTCTTTCCACCCAAACTACTCTCACAACATGGGGTAAGCCCAGGTCCTTGTCCATCCCTTCTTCAATTAGTTTTCCTAAAGGAGACAAAGTTGTCCTCAAGAATGGATTAGCTTCAGCTTCCCTAATGCAGTTTCCTAGACATCTAAAAATATAAAAATCCCAGTTACAAGTAAATAGGACCCCTTGGGCTTGGTAGATTTCTGAAGACCAAGTGATTCACCATGTTCTTCACCATATCCTACCTCTTCCATATGGAGCCAAGGAAGGCCAAATCTGAAGAGGCCAAATGTCACTGTATTCCTGTCAGATATGCTTGCTATGTTAAGGCAAAGTAAACTTTCTTTTGTTACATGTGCCTCATTTAATTTCAATATTGAACCTTGAACTAAGAGTGCTGACATTTCAGCTGCCTCTAACATAAAGTAAAGAGGGATATCATTACTGACTGAGGGATAAGAGAAGGTTTCATGACAGAGGTAAAATTTCAGATTGGTTTAAAAGGATGAGCAAGATTTTGACAGTTGGCAGGGAAAGATATTCCAGACATAATGAAGAATGTGAACAAAGTCAGTCAGTCAACTAGCATTGACAAAGATTGCAAAGGAGATGGGAAATCATGGGAAATGTATAATGGATAGTGAATGGTCCATTTTAGGATACAGAATACTTGAAGGAAAGCAGTCTGAGATAAAGTTGGAAAGGTAGAGGAAATAGTTTAGTCAACTATAAAATAAGGGGGTTGGGGAAAAACAATCTATGCTTCCTTACATCTCTAAAATTTAGGATTCTATGAACAACATTAGAGAGAGCTATGAATGCCAGGTTGAGGAATTTGGACTTTATTCAATATATATTAGGCAATTATTTAAGGAGTATTGAACCATATTAAGATGGTTTAGAAAAGAGATATATTAGAAGGAGAAAAAAAATCTGTTAGAAAGTTTTAGGGTTTTGCTTGTTTTGGATTTGTTTGGTTTTTTTGCATGTGTTTGTTTGCCATATTCCAGATTGGTATAATGATGGCCTGAAGTAGAATAGTGACAGTAGGAACAAAGAGTAGGAGATGACTGTGAGAGATATTGTGAGGGCAGAATTTATATGACTTTGGTCATTGGCTGTCTGTATAAAATGAAAGAGGAGAAAGTAAAAAAGAATGCCAAGGTTTCAAACTCAGAAATTGAATGAATGGTACTACTGCAGAACATGTTGACCTCAGTTAGTAGGTATATTACAACAATTTTCATTTATTGAAGGAAAAGTAGGGGGCTAATAATGAGAGGATTTGGAAAAAATGAAACATCACTGTTGAAAAAGAAATTGATTGACATGTAAATTGAAGTATTCAATTACATACCTGTTGTTCATTCTTTGTTTTCAAAGAGGACCAGTGACATCACAGGATGATGTCTTGACTCACACATGAATTGGATTTAAATGAAGCAGAGCTGCACAAAGTTGTCTGCCTCATGCTGTCTTCCAGGGTCACTGAAATCCAGAAACCTGGCAATGACCTGGGATGAAGCAGATGACCTTTGAGTCTTGGATGTCTGACCAAGCTCTAAGTTTTATAGAGTGCTTGCTTCATGGCCATTGGAATAAGTTGTTCTCAGTATCCCATTCTGCTGGGTGATGTCTTCACATGCTTGGGTTTGATATAAACTGAGAATATGGAGAAGGGAGTAGAAAGTTTGGATAGAAGTGATGCAAAAGTTCATACCAAAGGTATAAAAAATGGTCCCATCCTTCAAAGAATTTACAATCTATTTTGACAGATGAAACATACACTCATGAAACAAAGAAATAAGTGCTTGGTACCAATTATTAGTACAAAAGAGATACAGAAAGGAGAGAGACTGGAATGGAATATCGGAAGATGGAACAGGAGCTAAACCTTGAATGATGGGTAAGATTCTGTTTGGCAGAATGGAGGTGGAATGGGGAGGTGTGGAAAACAATATATAATCAACATTTTACTTAAAAGGAGTTTTTTACTACAATATTTAAAGGGAAGAGCATGTAATACATAAATATTCAATAAATCCTGGGCCTTATTTATAACCTAAGTGATCCCCATTTCACAGTAAAACAGACAAAGCTCTTTTGGAGACCTTATAACTTTTGTTTTGGGTTACAGGGAAAACTCAGTAAAAGATGTGCCTTCATTAGAAGAGGCTTTAATGTATATCCAAGATAAATATATTACTCAGTATGTTTGCATGTCAGTATAATTGTGTGTTAATACCTTTAAAGGAGCACATTAGTTATTTATAAGTTTTCTTAGTCTACTGGGAATGATTGTTTGTAAATATTTGTTCTCCTTTTTAAAAAAAATTTTTCCATGATGTTTTGAGTCCTTTCTTTAATCCTTTCCTAGCTGTATTTGGAAGACCTCCAGCCAGCACAGATGACTAAGAAACAATACAGTACTTCCAAAATATAGTCACTTGAACTAAAATATGGAAGTCACACACAACACACAACTATCATGAAGTCATTTTCCACTGCTTTTCTTGATTAAACCTCCATTTTTCTTCTTGTAATTTCTTGGGGGTTCAGCAACAAACTTTCTAGAGCTATAAGGAAGAGAAATATTACCTGTGTCTCCAGATTCTGTATTCAAATGCAATTTTTGTATAGTTTGTTAACAATGCTTGCATTTCAACTCAATTCAAACATTTATTGCACACCTACTCTATATAGAATACTATGTTAGGTGCTGGAGTATAAACATAGTTCAAACAATGTCATCCCGTGGCATTTAGTCTCATAAGTTTATGGCATACATTTTGATAATGATTTATTTAGGCATCTCTATAATACATATATGAAAGCCAACGTGGTATGGTTGAAAGAATATTAGACAGAAGATGTGGGTTCAAATCCTAGCTCTCATACCTACCTCCAGAGGAGTCATATGGAAGGAATGCTGAGCTTTATCTATCTTGGTCTGGTGATATAGATAGAAGCAATAACTGGCAAAATACATCACCTCTGTGGGCCTTGTTTTCCATATATCTGATCTGGGAATAATATTACAGCTGTTCTGAGCAGCATAGGATCTTAGCTCTGCAATTAAATGGAACCTTAGACACCATCCAGTTCCCATCCTTCATTTGGCAGATGAGTCAATAGAGAAGCATTTAAGATGATACTATATACCATGAAGCACACTAAGCACTAGGGACACAAGAACAAAAATAAGGGTCCCTAATTTCAAGCAACTTATGTTTTCTACAGGAAGTTTACATTCTAACAGATGAGTAAATTGAGGCAGAGAGCAGTTGAATGACTTGTGTGAGGTCACAGAAATAGCAAGTAGAAGAATCTGGCTTCATTCCCATATGCCCAGACCAGAGTTTTGTTTTGTTTTGTTTGGGGGGGGGGGGGCAGAGGTTTCTGTGACAAACTGTCTCTTCACTGAATAAAAAACTATGCAAAAGGTTTGGAAATCTTAAAAGACAATATGAAAAATTTCCTATTTTATAAACCATAATTCAAGGATCTCTAATTTTGCTGGTACAGATATTCCTTCCACCAAGGCATATTTCCCTTCTTCTACAACTTGGTAGTTAGTTCGCACAGCCAAAAGTTTAACCACCCTGTAGAAAGTTTTGTAATGAGCATGTTTGAACTTAACTGCTCTGACCCTTAGACAATAATCAATCAATCAGCAGGATCTAATAAGTATCTACCGTGTGCCTGCTACTGTTCTAGGTGCTAGAGATACAGAGGCAAAGTAGAATAGTTGCTGCTTTCAAGGAGCTTGCATTTTATCAGGGGACACAAGTATATAGATCAGTAGATAAAAGATGTGTTGAGGAAGGGTTTCTACCCTCTCACTTCAATTATGTAATCAAAGAAGGCCTAGAATATGATCATAAAGTAAGAGTTAAGGAATTTTCCTATAACACCACAGCACGTAATTAGGTTTTAATTATAAACAAGATACATGTAGTGTGTGATCCATTTACAAAGTACAGACCTCTCTTACTGAAGCAAGCAAGAAAGCAATGTGATTGGCTGAGAGAATTAGTTCTGCCCCTTGAGACTACATCTAACAACAGCAAGCCAGTTTATGAGTTAAGGATTTATAGCCTTGGGAGAACTTTGTGGAGAAAGATCCCTTCACTTATACCAGAGAGCAGCAAGAGAGAATGAGAGGGACTTTCTTTCTCCACCCTCCAATGTCCATATCATCAGCAACACTGGACCAATAGGAAACAACACATCTGACTGGGAGCGTAGAGGCCCATCTAGGATAGACACAGATGAAGAGAAATAATCATTCAAAGGATAAGGCAGCTTTAGCAAGCATAACTCCTTACAACAGAAAGAAGCGCTAGGCCTGAATCTAAGAAAGGAATAGGCAACTGAGTGGCTTACTTGTAGAAAGCTATATTTAAGGGGAAACTCTTCAAAGAAATGAAAGACTTCTAAGTCCAAAGAGTTGTTAGCGACAATTCCTCACATGTGTATTCTGCATGTGTATCTCACTTCTTTTGTACTGTTTTAGACCATTCTTCACATGAACAGTATATAAATTTGTAAGAG
>CM053581.1:444435624-444450836 GCA_028627135.1 Pseudochirops cupreus
AAAAAAAAAAAAAGGATTTTAAAGCAGGCGAGTGTAGATGAGATACATAGAGGAATTTCAGCTTTCGTATGTCCATTTCTTGAATGACCACTAAAATATTTTTAATATTTAGAGCTCTAATTCATTGCACCCACCACATCCCCGGTGATTCTACATGTTTGGAACAATATGAACAAACAGGTTTTTTGGTTTATAAATCAGGGTTCATCTTAACAGTGATATCCTAGAGCAGCAGTTCTCAACCTGTGGGTTATGTTCAATTTGTAACAATGAAAATATATCCTGCATATCAGATATTTACATTACGATTCATAACAGTAGCAAAATGACAGTTATGAAGTAGCAATGAAAATAATTTTATGGTTGGGGGTCACCACAACATGAGGAACTGTTTTAAAGGTGGTGGCATTAGGAAGGTTGAGAATCACTGTTCTAGAGCATGCCACATACCCCTCAAAAAGCAGTAGATACTGAGTCTGCTCAACCATATTAAGGAGAGACACAGGGACCATAGGCTGGGATGGGGGTGGGTTATATTTCCACAGGACAGAAGTTGCCTACAATACTCAGAACCATAGGCAAGAAGGGAGCAGAGGTCTCAGGTAAAGGGGAATGGTAAGCTGTATTGCAAATGAGGTTCAAGCCCTCACTAAGCATCTTTGGAGTTAAGACCAACTCACCTAGGTACAACTCACAAGACACTTAACTAGAGATTGTTCTCTGTCTCCACAAGCATGTAAACAGAGTGGTTCATAAAGAAAGAATGAAAAATGAGTAGAGCTTCAAAGTGTACCAAAGCACTTTGAACAAATAGAATATGAAAGAAAACTAATCAATATTACCTAATGAATGAAAAAAAATGAAAGAAAATCTTCCTGTGGGCTCCCCTAGAGATCATGGAAAAATGCTCCATGTAAAGAAGCTCCAGAATGATTCAAAAGAGAAATAAAACTCTTAAACTAAGAAGTTAATAATGTACTTTGGTCAGAAATCAAAGTCCTCAATTGAAAACACAAACAGCAAAATAAAAAAGAAATGAAAACATGCTAGAGAATTTCTAAAACAAATAGTCAAAATTTGGAATAAAAGGAAAAAGTTGCAAGATTAAAAGCAAACTTGAATTCTATGCAACCTATTGTATAGAATTGAATGCAGATAGAATACACAAGAATAATCTAAGGACTGTAGGTCAATAAGGAAAAACAAATGTGAATGTAAAAAAGTCTTCTTAATACCATATTTCAGTAAACAATTCAAGAACCTCCTCTTCCTCAACTTTTGTTTCTTTGCTTTTCGGAGGGGGGAGGACAGGGCAATTGGGGTTAAGTGACTTGCCCAAGATCACATGGCTAGTAAGTGTTAAAGTGTCTGAGGCTGGATTTGAACTCAGGTCCTCCTAACTCTAGTGCTGGTGTTCTATTCACTGCACAACCTAGCTGCCCCACTTCCCCAACTTTTGAACAGCTAAATATTGATATATCACACCCACAAATTGCAACTGGAATTTAAAAAAACATTGCTTATATGCACTAATCAAAAAATTACATGCTGTTTCATTTAGGTTACCTTTGCAGAAGTACAAAAATATACATTCAAGAGTGTCTGTTGTCTGAAACTAAGTGACTAGGAGGTGACTAAAAACTCACTTGCTAACAACCATTTTAAAAATAATGTTCACAATAATATGAAGAAAATTACTACTTAGTGAAATTTTGGTAAGAATGGAGAGATGGGACCTATAATTTTGATAAAGACTTCATCTATAAATTAGGGCTAATAATACTGACCCACATCACAAAGGTTTATGTGAAGATGAATCAAAATCTTTTTACAATATTTAGAAAACACAAATTGTTCCTTAAATACCAAATTTGTGATTTCTAGACTGACAGGAAAATTTATAAGGTGTAAGTTTTCTTTTTAGCTGTGTGCATGTATATGTGTGTGTGTGTTGGCTTTCTAATTATGTGTTGATTCCTATGTACTATGTGCCTTGGGAAACACCTTAGGGAATTGTTGCAAAATAAAGAGTTTGAGGGGCTTATTATCCCATAATAACACTGTATCTTTTTTTAAAAAAAACATTCTCATTTAAAGTTTTGAATTCCAAATTTTATCCCACTCTCCTCAATCCCCTCCCTGAAACAATAAGCAATCAGATATAGGATATACATGTGCAATTATGTAAAACTTTTCCATTTGAGTAATTTTGTACAAGAAGAAAATGAGAGAAAGAAAGTGAAAAATAGCATGCTTCAGTTTGTATTCAAATAATATCAGTTCTTTCTCTGGAGGCATATAGTGTGCTTCATCATTAGTCCTTCAGGATTGAATTGGGTCAGTATATTGGTGAGAATGTCTAAGTCATACACAGTTCTTCATCAAACAACATTGCTGTTACTGTGTACAATGTTCTCCTGGTTCTGTTCATTTCACAATGCATCAGTTCATGTAAGTCTTTCGAGGTTTTTCCTGAAATCAGCTTGCTTGTCATTTCTTTTAGCACAATAATATTCCATTAAAATCATGTACCACAGCTTGTTTAGTTATTCCCTAAATGATGAGCATTTCTTTGATTTCCAATTCTCAGCCACCACAAAAAGAACTGCTATAGATATTTTTGTGCAAATAGGTCCTTTTTGGGGCGATATCTTTAGGATATAGACCTAGGAGTGGTATTGCTGGATCAAAGGGAATACATAGGTTTTATAGCCTTTGGGCATAGTTCCAAATTGCTCTCCAGAATGGTTGGATCAGGTCACAACTCCAGCAATAGTACATTAGTGTCCCAGTTTTCCTACTCCTCCCCCCCCCAGCCAACATTTTCCTTTTTTGTCATGTTAGCTAATCTGATAGGTATGAAGGGATACCTCAAAGTTGTTTTAATTTACATTTCTCTAATCAGTAGTGATTTAAAGCAAGTTTTTCATATGGCTATAAATAACTTCAATTTCTTTGCCTGAAAACTGCCTGTTCATACCTTTTTCCATTTATCAATCAGGGAATGATTTGCATTTTTATACATTTGACTCAGTTCTCTATCTTTTTGAGAAATGATGCCTTTATCAGACATACTTGTAGCAAATTTTCCCCTCACAGTTTCCTGCTTTCCTTGTACTTTTGGTTGCATTGGTTTTGTTTGTGCAAAAAAAATTAATTTTGCATAATTAAAATTATCTATCTTACACTTTGTAATGCTCTCTATATCTTCTTTGGTCCTAAATTTTCCCTTATCCATAAATCTGACAAATAAACCATTCCATGCTCTCTTAATTTGCTTAGAAATCATGTGCCCATTTTTATCTTATCTTTATATACAGTGTGAGATGTAGGTCTATACCCAGTTTCTGCCGTACTTTTTTCCAGTTCTCCCAGCAGTTTTTGTCAAATAATGAGTTTTTGTTCCAAAAGCATAGATTTTGGGTTTATCATATACTAGAGAACTATGGTCATTTACTGTAATGTAATTTGTACTTAATCTGTTCCACTGATTCACCACTCTATTCCTTAGCCAGTACCAGATTGTCGCAATAATTACTGCTTTATAATACAGTTTGAAATCAGGACCACCTTAATAACGTGCTATCTTAAAGACATATGGTACTTCTGAGGTTAAAACTTTGACAGTGTCCCTGGAAGCATCTAAAGTTTTTAGAGACGTTTGAACCATGCGATCAATTTCCTTTTCTTATTGAAGTGATTTGGGAGGTCAGTACAATGCCATCTCCAGCTTTCTAATGACATCTTTGGAATAAACACTTCAAGTTGGAATAGTCTGGTACAAAGAGAATTAATTTTTTCTACAATCATCATGTATAGCACTTCTTGCTTTCCAATAAATTACAGAGTTGCTGTCCTTTGGACTGAAGAGGTCTATCATAATGTGAGTAATCTTTCTTGGAGCAATAGATTGAGTCTGTCTAAGCAATGTTTCTTTACACACTGATGCAGACAAGAAAGCATTCTCTGTGTTTGGCTCTATTGTTGGCATAAATGGAAAACAACTACTTACAGATACAATCATTGTTCTCTTTCTCAAAAAAGTCTGTTCTAAATTTTTTTTTCTCAGATTCAAAGTCCATGCACTCCATTTCCTGAAGTGTATAATGATACAGGCTCTTACTCAAATAATGAAAGTTACTATAAAATCTATGTGCTGTTACTACTCCCTGGAAATTAAACAAGCACAGTTTTGTCTTTAAAATATTCACCTAGTCATATTCATAACATTTGATCTCTTCTAGACATTTCAGTTGCCTTTGAACCTATAGATTGTTTGGGAATGATTCACAGTAAGTGGCCTGTTTCTCCTTGAGTTTCTCTGAATTGAGAAGCCCCTCAGGGATGCTGAGAGAGAAAGGAAGGGAAACAAGCTTGGCTGACCATACTCTAGTTAGTTTACAGTTTAATTGAGTAATGGACCTCTATGTTTGCATCATGACCCTGGACCAATAATTAATTCTCAGGACTGAATAATTTGAACACATGCTCTAGTGTCAACCAAAAATGGAACATAACAATCTCTTTACGCCTCTGAAGAATAATTTGGCATAATGACATTAAGCTACCTTCACGGATGGTGTATCAATATAATTCATTCATTCATTGCTTGCTAAATTTTAGTAGTTTCACGTATTCAAGTTAACTTTTCTTATTCTTTTACACTTTCATTTAGAGGTGAAAAGAGGCTTTTCTTGCCTCTGTTTCCTAGTTAAAAAGGCAAATCTGTAATCTGGTTATAGTTTTAATACTTCTTTGTTCTAACACCCTTGATCTGTAGATATCCCCTTTACTCTGCTGAGATAAGTAGGATTTGGGGCATGAGACACAGGCAGCACAGTGCAACAGAAAAAAAAATACTGAATTTGGAGTCATATAAATCTAGATTCAAATCCAAGCTTGATCATTTAGTACTGACTCTTCAGCTATTCATTTTCCTCCGTGGACTCTAATTTTTTCATTTGTAAAGTGATGCCTTTGGATTGGATTACCTCTGATGTCCCTGATTGAACTTCATAGTATCACAGTTGGAAGAGACTTAAGCAGTTATCTAGTCTAACCTCCTAATTTTACAGATGAGGCAACTGAGGACCAGGAGTTTAAGCACCTTGTGTAACAGAACACAAGTAGTATATGTTAGAGGTAACATTCGAATTCAGATCCTCTGACTCCAGAGTCAGTATTCTTTATACTATGTGACTCTGTCTAGGATGTGATGATCCTATTATGCAACGTAGTGGTAGCAAAAAATAGGAAAATCAGAGTGAAAAAGTCAAGAAGGGACATATGATGGTGGCATGGATCCTTTATGAGACACACTCAATTCTGCTCAGTCTGCTGTGCGGGTAAGCTATATGCAGAAAATGTCATAGATTCTCCCTTTTTCTCCCCACTGCCACCATGACCACACAGCTGAGATTGGGAAACCATTAAAATCCAGTTATATTTCACACACAGTGAGTGAACTGACATCCTGGCTCCAGATTATCTGCATTTGACTTCTGACCAATTCTGAGGAAAGAGTAATCTGAACATCCCACAGGAACTATGTTGTTGCACTTCTTTGTCTGTTCAAGGAAGGAGTAAATTTGTATATGTCTTAGAACTCCAGAGTTCAGATAAACCTATGTCCGGGTGACTTCTGGAATCTAAGTGAGTTGCAGAATTTCACATGTTCAATAGAGGTTTATAGTTCATTATCTCCTTATTTTTAATTTTTGTTTTTTTTATTAATTCCAATGTAAGTGAAATGCTGTATGCTGAATTCCAGAATGCATGTCTGCTTCCAGTAGAAGCCAACTACATTATGTCAAGATCATGTGTCCAGCATGCATTGAAAAACACTTCTAAGGAGACAGGGTTAAAGGAGACAGGGCTCAGAGCTAAGTTGTGATTGGTGAATTCACATATCCACACACTCAATAGTGAGTGGTATGGCCCTTCAGAGAGGAATAATTCCTAGGGAGAGAAGGTCATTGACTCTTCGGTAATCACAGAGAAAAAGGCATTTACTTAAAACTTCTACTCCATTGGGCTATTATAAACTGTCATGGGACTTCTAAGCTATCTATGCCATCTGAAGATTATATTTAAATCACATAGTTAAGTCAACTAAAAATGGCATTTTTCTCTCCTCTTCCTTTTCCTCGCCAAAGTAAACAGTAAGACCTAAATCCAATGTGAATAGAAGACTAGTGTGACTTAAACATGTTGCCTAGGTTCACAAATCAAAAAGCAGAAATAACATTGAGTAACATTCAAATATCACCCACTTAACTTCATTTACCCAGATTATGCAAAGTTGTTTGTTGTTTTATCTCATATGGTTGGAACCTACTATCCCTCTTTCCATTGGCAAATGCTCTTTACCTTTCAGGGAGATAATTTTGCCCAAATTATCTGGACGAAAAGTGAAGATAAGGTTGAAAAAATAATATGAGTACATCTTCTATTTTCAGTGTCTGACCAGTGATTCACAACGAAGTCAAGTTAAGAATAAAAAAAAATGCTAAATCCATACTGGGGTTGTGAGCAGTAATAAGCCCTCACTATACATCCAGTTATCCCCATAGCTGTCATTAAAGAGGTACTATGCAGCCTGTGTCTCATGCCCCAAATCCTACTCCTCTCAGCAGAGTAGAGGGGGTATCTACAGATCAAGGATGTTAGAACAAAGAAGTATTAAAACTATAACCAGATTACAGATTTGCCTTTTTAACTAGGAAACAGAGGCAAGAAAATCCTCTTTTCACCTCTGAATAAAAGTGTACTGGTACTGGTGATTACAGGCAGAGACTGCCTTTTTAAGGAAGCCAATCCATTTAGAAAAGGAAGTCAACAAACTGGTCTTTAAAAAGTGTATTTATTCCAGCATGCAATGAAGCCAGCTGCCTGAAGGTGATTAATCAAATAAATACCAGATGATATTATGAGATTTAGCCCAATCCTGCAACGTGCTAAAGAATAAGTGAGGCCATTTGTAAAGATAAACAAACAAACAAACAAATAAAGGTTGGAAACCTTGAGGAAGGAATCTGTCTGCTGAGTTCTTCTGTTTATCTAAGCCTTGACGAACACTGGCATAGCCTACACAAGTATGGAAACAAGTGCATCAAGGAAGTTCTGCCACTGATCCTTTCCCAATGGAGGTAGGGAGGTGTCTGTGATAATTCAGTCCCTGAGCCTCCTGGGTCCCTACAACATGGGGAGGACCCCTGAAGTACCTATAAATGATGATTCTCTCCTCTCACACAAGGCAAGCCCACAGGCTATCCAGGTGGTCCAAAGCCTAGTTCACCAGGAAAATTTCTCGATTTCTCCACCCAGAAGAGGGTGAGAACTTTGTGTTCTATCCACAAGGAACAGAGGTGTCTATAGACTAGGAATCAGGGTAGTCTGAAGCACCCAAATCTTTGCAAGGAGACACCAAATGGCCAGAGCAGACAATGGGGGGGAGGGTAAGAGGCTTAATAAAGACATCTTTCCCAGGGAGATTAGGGTCTTGACATCAGAGACCATGGAATTAACACATTCCTGGATCCTGTGCATCTTTTTAAAGTCCATGTCAGTTATGAGATGATAAAAATCCCAGAAATGCTTCTAGGGATGTGATACTACTTAATACAGAATACCTGGCAAATCAAGAGCTTTCTAGTGAGCTTTCCCCCTTGTAATGAGCCTGGTTGATATATGAAACCTCAAACTAGGAAAACCCTGAATAAACTCAACGAATCTACCTTCACTATAAGTTCAGGCTGATTTATGACTGTAATAGGCATATATAGCTCGTCCTTCTTTATCTGGTTTATATCCCTCAGGAGCTCCCCCAAAACTTCCCACCTTCACTGGGGTTCAAAGTCTAACCCTAGACAGGTCCTCAGGGATGAATGTCATGGGACACAGAAAGTAAGTTTCCCTATCTATCTCCCAGAGAGAAAAGGCTGTCACCTGGGAATGGGGCCTCTGATCTCCTTTGTAACTGATGGTACCTTTGTATTCAAATGACATTCAGGATCTTGATCCCTCTTATAGTCTTTAAATTCCATAAAATCAAGGAAAAGGGAACTGGTGGAAGAGGAATCACTATATCCATAATTTGCACTGAGACAAAAATCTGTCTCCTCCTTTTAGGGTGGGCTGTCTGGAAGGATAAGCATTATTCATGACTGCTTAATATCAACTAGACACAACCTATGAAAAGATTAATGGGAGGAGTTAGTACAGGAATCATCCCCCAGTGTCTGCCCTCCTGCCAAACTTGAATTTCCTGGGGTAACAAATTTAGGTGGGAGTTCCAGGGTAAGGCGAAATGAAGCCGTTTTTGCCCTCTTGCTTCCTCTCTTATTAGGCCTACAGTGCCAACTCCTGTGGTTCCACAAGGGCCCCTTATTTATACCATCAGTGAAATCCATCCCACAGAGCTAATGGTTTGTGCACTCTTGAATAAAAGGGACCAGTGTCTGGTCATCCTGCTGATGAAAGCTCCTCATTCTTCCTTACCTCCTTCTCTCTCCTCCTTCTAAGCTAGAAAGGAGGATAATAATATCAATAAAATCACCAACACCCTCAGACTTCATCAAATGTTTTTGTCCCAGAGCACTTTGTCCCCACTTGCTAGGTCAGGATTTGTAAGGATTGAGTCATCGAGGTAAATTGCAAACAAACAAATAAAGTCTCCTTTTACTGAAAACAAACTAACACAACATGAATATACATCGACAGGTACAGTTCTGTAGGTCCCTTCTCACAGAAACATACTCAGGTTGACAACTATTGTCTGTAGGGCATACAAAGTCCATCCAGTCTAAAGAGCCACACCTTCTTCTTGATACTATTATCAAAGATACTGGTGTAAATAGGATTCACTACAAAAAGAGTGGTCCTTAGTGCATTTCGCCTCTACCCCTCTCTCTGTCTCCATGGCTAAGGACTTCATGTATATTTTAAATCACTTACACAGTGGGATCTCCTCAGCCTCTTCAGATCCAAAGTCTGGAGAGAGAAAGAAACAAGTACATGAAGGTGCAAAGGTAGGCTTGGTTGATTGCTGGCTATCCTCATCTGACTTATAGCTGAAACCCCTATTAGAGTGTAAGCTCCTTGAGAATAGGGATTGTCTTGCTTTTTTTTCTTTTTATCCTCAACACTTAGCACTCTGCTTTGCACATAATACACTCTTACTAAATGCTTTTTCATTAAGTAATTTAGCCAGTCAACGTTAAAAGGAACAGGCACAAAAGAAGAGAAAAAAATATAGTAGTACTAGATGACAAAATTGGTGAAGTAATGGTACAACAGTGAAGTAAAAAAATCTTAGATGCAGAATGAAATGATTGTCCCTGAGCATGCCCTAGGAGGAAAGCTCCCTTTTATGTCTCAACAAGATGTGACAGGTTATAAAGTCTTCATTGGCTTGCTAATGAGAACTTTGTTCAGCCACTGACCTATTTCACATGACTAACTACATTGGGCTTGGCCTACCTACAGACCTAGAAGAAGGAATACTTACAGATCAAAAGGGAGAAGAGTGTGGCTAGATTTTATGTAATCTGTGACACTGGAGGTAGTACCCACATTGATTAGATTATGTATCCATAACAAAATCTTAAAGAATATTGTACCGATAACACTGAGTCCCAGAATACTACAAGCCTCCTCAGTAAAATCTGCAGCAGAGAGAAAGAGGTTGATTTAATGATTCACACTAGAAAAACAAAGTGAATGAGAACATGTATTGTCTAGAGCCTAGACAATCCTTTTATGAACAAGAGTTATTCTGCAAAGTTTGGATTCAGTCAAAGGGCTGCACTTGGAGACCTAGAGTGCCACATGTGGTCTCAAAGTCACAGGTTCCCCACCCCGGGCTAGATTATGACATGATAACTGTCACTTAGGTAGTGTTTTGAAGGTATACAAAGTCACATCAAGCCAACGTACATTTATTCAGCTCTTATTGTGTACCAGGCACTATACTAAATGTTGGGAATATAAATACAAACAAAATGAAAAACAGTCTTTACCCTCAAGGAGCTTACCTTCTAATATGAAAAGATAATATATAAAAGGGAGCTTAAAACCTGATGATAGAGACATGATGAAGACCAGAGAGTGAGAAATGAACATGGCTAATTGATGTCCATTGATTGGAGAATGGCTGAACAACTTGTGGTATATGGTTGTGATAGAATACTATTGTTCTGCAAGAAATGACAAGGCAGAATGTTTCAGAAAAAAACCTGGGAAGACTAACATGAACTGCTGTAAAGTGAAGTGAGTAGAACCAGGAAAAAGTTGTACACAGTAATGGCATAATGTAAAAATGGTCAACTCTGAAGACTTGGCTTCTCTGACCAATACAACGATCCATGACAATCCCAAAGGACTCCTGATGAAAAATGCTATCCACCTTCAGAAAGAAAGAGAGAATCAAAGAACCCTGAGTTCCGAATGAAGCATACAATTTTTCACTTTATTTTTCTTGCAACATGATTAATATGGAAATATGTTTTGCATGATTTCACATGTATAATGAGTATCATATTGCTTACTTTCTTAATGGGAGAGAGAGGGGTTGGAGGGAGAGAGAATTTGGAACTCAAATTTTTTTTAGAAAAACGCATGTTAAAATTTTTTTTAAAAAATGGAACATAAAAGAATGAGTATGGTTAGCCTGTGAATGTCATTAAAATAAAGGTTCCAAGAAGAATTCACTAATGGGAAGAGAAGGCATCATTTTCTAGGGTGAGAATATGAAGACCTGGCTGTCCATGGCTCAGGAGTCATTTCCTCCATCCTTCCTCATTCTCTTTTCCCTCTTCCTCATCTTATCTTTTGATTTTCCATTCTCTTGTTTGGGGGAAGTTCAGAATCTAGAGTATCCTCTCAAGACACCATTGGCTGCCGCTTGAGAGCCCAGCCTTTCCCAATAGGACTTCTTTTGACTAGGTAGTGCAAATATTAGCCCCATTTTACAGTAAAAGAAACCAACAGAGTTTAAGTAAGTTCCCCATGACAAAATAACTAATATGTATTAGATTATGTTCAAGAATGTCTCCTAATTTAAAGTCCTCAATACCATGCTACCTCTTGGTTGGGAACTTGTTGATCTAGTCTATATATCTGTATGTTATATGAGAACTAGAGTGTGAAGTTCACATTGCAAGCGGTTGTGTCATGCCACAGGGAAGTGTTTGAGGCCCGGGAATTAGTTGGGTCACGTGGAGGTCAGAGCATATTGCACTGTCCCCCACCAGGGGATACTGCATTGCTCAGGACTCTCTTGCCTTACCCTCTGTTCCTGATTGGTGTCTCCACACCTTGGGGCCTTCATACCCTTGTAATTGCACTACCCCTCTCACAATTCTGTTCAGCTGGGTTCTATCACGTGTGGTAGGTGGATCTGGGCTCTATTTAAGACCTAGGGCTGGAGGGGCATCTTTGGAAGCCTGCCTTAGTATATGGCTTTGAGGCTTCTCCATGGAGAGACCTTAATAAACTTTTCTGTTTAGACCTCAGAGCTGTGACTCTTCTGTTCCTGAAAGGTACGCTAGCGTCGTTGAGTTGTGTGTGTAACCGGCTGCCTCTGCTGGTAAGTTAGGGCACTCTAAGAGAGAACCCTGACACTAGAGAACAGTAATGAGCTGGGCACACAATTAAGTGATGGATGGGGCCTGGCTGGATCACATTTGAGAAATTACATAGTGCTCCTATGCTTCCATACTCCTAAGTTCACTGCTGCAAGAACCAATCATTTTAATAATACTGTTCTTCTGATGATACCATATAGCATTGAATCACAGAGAACCCTAATCTCAGAAGAATTAAAATCACAAATAACCCAAAGGGCAATGAGATGAGTGTGGTGGGAGTAAGTAGGCTGTAGTATGAGAAATGACATGACAAACAAAATTTTGTTCCATGTTATCAGGATATAACTGACAAGAGGAACCTTAATTTGTATAATTTCACAGCCTGTGATTTTGCAAGCATCTTAAGAATGATGATAACAGTAGTGTCAATAACTTTAAATTTCTAAACAAGTTGAAATTGAAATGTCAAATAGGCAAATAAAGTTTTTTGCATATTAAAAATCTTTGTTGTGCTTCTCTTACTATAAAATGTTTAATAGTTCTGAGGATTAGTCACTGCCAATGCAGACTAATTGCATTTAAAGCATCAAAATCACATGAGGATATTAAATGACAAATACAAAAAATATTCATCATCATTTATTATTAGAAAAACAGAAACAATAAAGTATTAAAAAGTGGTAACATAATAAGGAAATTTTGTGGTTCTAGTACCAAAATACTGAAATAGCTTCAAGAGTTTGGCTTCAGTTCAAACAGGAAATTGATCAAATCAACATTTGGCTAGATTTAATGAAGTGATAAAAGTAGAGGAATAGGATAGAAGGGGGAAGGGAGAGGGGAGTTAAAGCCATGAGTTAAGAACCAAGTTCATGGAAATTTTATGTTCAATTACAGGACTGGTTCTGAAAAAGTATTTTAAATCTCTCCAATCAGTGTTCATGAGAATCTGTACACAATACTGACTTAATGTCTTTAGGAACAGGTATAATATCAAAGAACAAGAGTCACAAATAGGGCCAATGAAAATGCCTCAATATTTTCTAGACTAAATTCAATACTATACTTCTTTTTCTGGATATTTCTACTTTGTCCACTTATTTCAAAATCAAGAAAATGTAACTATTATAGCAATAAAAAAAGAGACCATGCTGTATGGAATTATCTTAACATTGAGATTATCACTTTGCTCTCTCTATGCCTTGGGGTTCTTCTGACTATGTGGGATAGGAGTTGAGCAGTACAAAGGGGAAACAGAATTTGAGACAGAAGGTATAGCCAAATGCCAGGATTAAAGGGTGTCAAGGTCAAGACAGTAGAGCTTGAAAAAAGTTTTATATACCTTAGGTAAGTGAAAATTTCAAAGCCTGCGTCTTTATTGTGCACTATAGATTTTGAACATTCATTATAGTACATGTGACTGGCTATGTGCCAGAATAAACATGTGCCATGGAAAGTGGAATTACCTGATATCAAAAATACGTGCATTTATAAAGAATTATAGAAAGGCAGCATACTATAATGGATAAAGGGTCAGGCTGTGAAACCAGGAGGCCCTGAGTTCAAGCCCCTGACAGATACTGGATTCCTGGACAAGTCCTTTGTCTTCTCAACATACAAGGCAATTCTCTAAAACAACACATTTTGGAAAATTTAGTTGCTCTATCTGCATCAATACAGGGAGTTTCCTTACCAGAAGTTCGTCTGCAACAATGAAATCTGTTGCCCAGTGTAATATTGAAAATTGCACCTTCTGGTGTCTCATTTAGTTCTACACCCTAGGACCATGCTTACCTTACCCAACCTTTTTCCCAGTTTTATCAGGAACCACAAACAAGATACCTAGCAAGAGTAAAGAGAGTAACATAACACTGTGGAAAAACTATAGCCAAGGCTGAGATAACTAGATAATGAGTCAACCAAACTAGAACCAGAGTCCAAATCCAAGATCATGAATGAGAACAAAGGTCATGATTAGGACATTAGGACAACATGAACAGGTTGAACCAACAACACCATCAGGCTCTGCTCTTTTTGTTTTTTATGTTTTTCAAATATCAAGTATGATAGGACCAGGGTTTTTTTGAAGCTTCTTTCCTCCTGTGCATAACATGAGGAAGCTTTATCTAAAAGAAGACAAAGCTTCCCTCAGGACCTGATTGGTCAATGTAATTGTCCCTAACTTCCCTGACACAGGTTATTGGTCATCTAAAAAGCCCCAGTCATATGGAATCTAGGCCTTTTGAAATTAGTGGGTTTCTGAAGACCAGATGAGTAACTAACCTTGCCCTACATTGCTGTCAAGTTGTGTTTCCAGCTGGAGAGGAGGGGGCCATGTCCAGAAAAGCTAATTTTCACTTTATCTTTGTTGCATATCCTTGCTCTTTTGGGGCAAAGGTAAAAACACCTTGTATTCAGTGTTTAATTACTGGAATGAATGTCTTATTTTACTCCTACATTGAATCTATTAGAGCTATACCTCCACAGCATTCATTTTTTCTCTTCCCATTCTAACATCAATATTGTAAAACAAACAAAAAAACCGGAAAGACTTAAGAACTCTGATCAATTAAATGACTGACCAAGATAACAGAGGACTAATAAAGGACATTGACCTGCTCGTGACAGAAATGATGTAGATGTAGAATAAGAAATATTTTTGAAGCCTATCAATATATTATTTTTCATGCTCTCTTTGGAAAGAACTATGTATAGTGCTCTAGGATTCAGGGGTCAGTAAACTACTGTCCAAGGGCCAAATCCAGTCCATGGCCTTGAAATGTAAAACAAAAAATAAAAAAACACATTTAGCTCATGTGAAGTAAACAAGTGAAAAAGGTAGTATAGGTTAGATTTAGCCTTTGGGCAGAAGTTTGAAGATTGCTGTTCTAGGTAATAGATTTGATATGAAATGCCTCAACAAGAAATTTCATAATTGTACCTGCAGTAATACATAATAAAATAAATTTTCTTTGAAATTGAATTAGCCTAGATCTTTGAAGTCACATCAATTGATTTGTGTATTGTTGAGGTAGGATGTGTAGAACATTGCATATATTTTCAGACTTTTTTTAATGTATTGATTGGTTTTGCTGATCATTTTTTCTCTTTCTCTTTTTAAAACTTAAACTATAATTTTGATATGGAATAGCTCTTAGTAGGGGTGGAGGATATTGAAGGAAGGATACTGGAAGATATTTTGATTATTTAAAAATAAAAGATTTCAATAAAAATATTTTTAAAAATCTGTATGCTGGGGGGAGGAGCCAAGATGGCAGCGTAGCAGCAGCAACATATCGCAGCTCTCACATAGCCACCCCAAAATACCCATAAAACAGGACTCTAAACCAATCCTAGAACTCCAAAACACACACAAAGATACTTCCCACTAAAGTCAGCTCAGCTACGAGGAAGCATATCAGCACTGCAAACCGAAACCAGCCTGCACTGAAGCTGCGGCTGTGCCCCGGGGGCGGCTGGATGGGAGGAGCTGAGGAGCCTCTCAGGTGAGCAGATTAGCAGCAGCTGCGAGTGGGGATTGCGAAAGGGGGAGATAAGCAGTCCAGCAAAAGGCCTCCAGAGTGGAAAAGTGAAAGGCAGAGGTTTTGCACCCGCCTCTGCTTT
>CM053581.1:444451336-444466707 GCA_028627135.1 Pseudochirops cupreus
CTGTAGGCATTGTGAATACTGCATTGCTGATACAAAGGTAATATTTGGGTTTTGCTCCTGTATCTCTGATCATACATTTTACACCATTTCTGTTCACCATTGAATGATGTCAAAGTCTATTTAGGTTTCAGTGCATCTCTCCATCTCCCTTTTGGTGATCTGAAATTATGATAGTTTGGAAAGTACGGACTGTGCAGCAATATATCATCCTTAGCACATCAGTATTAAATAGATGGGCTTTTATTACAGGAAAGAACTTAGGGTCATTAAAAGCACTGTGAAAATACTCAAATGCAATTTGGTCCAATCTCCAGATCAGAGGTCCCAAAAAGTATGGCCCAAAGATTAAATCTTTTATGATCTTTTTTCTGCATCTTTTTGGCGGGGTTGGGGGCAGAGTAAATGGGGTTAAGTGACTTGCCTAAGGTCACACAGCTAGTAACTGTCAAATGTCTCTATTCACTGCGCCACCTAGCATGGCCCACAAGCTAACAGCCAATCTGAGAACCACTGCCCTAAGGGGAAATAGGATCCACTAAATAGTTTTGAGCAGTGTCACATATACATATATATATATGTGTACACATATATGCATATGTATATACATATTTACATGTGTATATGTGTGTAAACATATACATATATGTATACACATACATATACACATACAATACATATACTATTCTGGCAGTGGTGTAAAGGATGGATTAGAGCAAGAAGAGATAGGCAGATAGGAGACCTTTTATAAAACTAATGCAAAAGTTTAGATGGATAATAATAAGACCCTCCAGTACATGATAGCAAGACCTATAAAGAGCAAGTGACAGATACTGAGAGATATTGCGGAGTTGGAGATAGTGACACGACATAGTATGTGGTTGAATGAATGTGGTAAGAAACAGGCAAAAGACAAAAATAATCACCAGGTTTCAAACATGAAGGAGTAGGTGTCCTCTCACTATCAAGGGCAGTGTTAAGGACACTCCAGCTCCATTCATCCTTAATTCTTCCCTCTCACTCACCCCAGGTATCCAGTCTCTCACCAGGTCTTTCCTTCACTACATTTCTCATAAACATCCCTTTCAATCCTTTCCCACAACTATAATGTCCTTATATAGGACCTCATCACCTCACACCTGGATTGATTAAATAGGCTACTAGTTGAGTCTCCCTGCCTAAATTCTCTTCCCATTCCATTCAGCTACCAAAGTGATGTCTCTAAAGCACAGATCTGACTATGTCACTCACCCACCCCCACTATCAGCCAACATCAGTGGCTCCCCATTACCTCCAGAATCAAATATAAAATCCTCTGTTTGGCTTCTAAAGCCCTTCACAACATGGCCTCTTCCTGTCTTTCTAGGGTCTCATAGTTTACGTCCCTCTCTGTACTCTATTCTAGACACTGGCCTTCTTGTTGTTCCTCAAAGATAACACTCCATTTCTCTATTCCATGACTTTTCACTAGCTGGCTACATACCAGGAATATGCCCCTCTTCATCTTACCCCCTAGTTACCCTGGTTTCCTTGAGCCCCAACTCAAATATCACCTTAGATCAAGAGCCTTTCCCCGGTCCTCTCCACACCCCAATCTCCTGCTATCCCATCACTCACACACTGACACACACCACACACACACTCACACACACACACACATTCACACATACTCTCTTACACACCACACACACACACACACACACACACACACACACACACCAATGCTAGCTTGTCTTCTCTCTGAAGTTACTCTTATTTACTCTCTCCATAGCTTGTGTATACATATCTGTTTGCATGCTGTTTCCCCCAATAGAATGTGAGCTCCTTGAGGTCATCCGTATATATATGTTTGTGTCTATGTATGTACACATGTATGTATAGATGATAGACATAGACATACAAGAAGTATGTATATGTATATACACATATAAAAATGTCTCTTACATACCTATCTATAGCTAAGCATTGAGGATACAAAAAAGGGTGCTTGTATATGTATGTTTATACATACGTACACATACTTTTTATTTTTTGCATTCCCAATGCTTGGCACAGTGCCTGGCACATACTAAGTACTTTAAAATGTTTCTTACAGCTGATAATGAATGGTGCTATCACAGATGGAAATATGAAAGTCAGAGGGATAAGCCAAGTCTTGTTTTTTGCTTTTTTTGTGGGGGGAAAGATGTTTCGTTTGGGACATGTTGATTTTGAAGTACCTGGACCATGCAGGTGGTAAAGTTCTGAAGACATCTACCTAGATATGTGGTCTAGACTCCGTCTTAGGAATATCATACAGGGGATCCCTTTTCAGATAAAGTTTAGATTCAGTGACCTATGAAAAGTAGTTATAGTCATTCACCTATGTTTACATGTTTTTGTTGAATCAGATTCACATATGGCTCATTTTGGAAACAACACATATTTGTTTTATTTACAATTTATGGGGAAAATTACATGAAAAAAAATGTTACCTTGTACCGATGAAGATATTTCGGGCAGAGAAAGATCCAGAGGCCCTCCTGTTTCTATTACTTAATCTAAATGCATTTCCTTATCCATCCTGAGAAGCGGGAAAGCATCAAGAATTCCTGTGAGCCAACTGGCAATCTTCCTCCTTTCATTTTGGGCTAATTTTTCTTCCATAAACTTCCAGTTATTTTTTAAATGACACATTTTATTTTTTTAAGGTGGGGGAGGGGAGTGGGAGGAGTAGGAAAGAATCATTGAAGAGGAAAGGCAGGAAAGGAACCAATCTAAAGAAATCACATCTCTTTAATACAGTACAGACTTTGAAGAAGAAAATCTACAAACACCAGAAAGGAAAAGGTTAATGAATGGCTGACTTTTCCATTTTGGCTCTGCTTTCCTATCCTAGTCATCACTACACATACTCAAGAATTCATATACATACACATGGAATGAAGAAAAAGGAAAAGAATTATGAACACGAAAGGCACATATTCACTTCATTAAAGGCAGAGAAAAGAATACTGCAAATGAACTGGGGGTTTGGGCTTAAGAAAGCTTCTTTAAATATTTTCATTTGATTATTAATATTTTATCAAAATTACTAGGTTTTGTAAAGCAAAAATTCCCTGTTTCAAAGCCCTAACACTGAGGTTATCGTAAAATGGTTTTAGAACAGCTTGGCACGTATACATTAAAACTGGAATCTTAGAAGCGACATAAACAGACCTTTCTCTATAAAGAGAAAAGGCTAAGCTTTAAAGAATTTTGCATTTATAGATAAATGTTTCCATAGTAATCAGTACCATAAAACTTGAGGGAGTCAGCAGTCCCTCGCATACAATAGTGATGTTCAAATGAGGCAAAAGAATGGAATTAAGTGGGGAATTTTTACCTGAAAGAGAAACTTTAGTGTAAAGTAAGAACAGATGCTATTATTTCAGTAGGTGCTTTATTTTAAATGTGTGCATACACACACACACACACACACACACACACACACACACTCAACCACACAGGAGGAAGTACTGACCTTTGGAGACAGCATGACTATGATGGAAAATAATTTAAAACAACAAACTCTTTATTACAGGCTCGAAAGATGAGCGTCAGGCATCGCATTTCAGATTTTGCTAGTGCTCTGAGGCTGGTTTGGTTTGGGGAATCAGAGGAAGTTCAAGAGGAAGAAAACACAGAAAACAGAGAAGAAAGGGAAATTAAGAAGTAGAAAAAATCCTCACTAACACTGTTTTGATGTTGGAGTCAGTGTTACATATGCAGGGGTACTTGCTCATTTGACGCTATTTTCTCTTAATGATAAATTCAGAGTTTTTTTTCCTCAAATATATAAGAAAGATGAAGGTCTGAGCAAGTTTCAGTAAATATACAAATGCTTCCATTGTGATCAGCCCAGTAATACCTGTCACTGTCAGCACCTCATTCCAAAGGGGGCTGTCTCTGTTTCTCTTGGCCAGCAACAATCCAACACTCATAAGAGATTACTTTCATAAGGTAGAGTATGTGCATTCAATCTCCGTTTACCTAAATTTTTATGATATCTTTGGAGACACATATCCAGTTGTTCAGCTGCTGAAAAGCCACCAAAGTCTGGGACTTTGCTGGCAAAAAAAGCAACCTCTTATAAATAATGAAACTATTTTGGACAGAAAGATGTTTGTATTAACACCTCCAGAGAAGGAGGGGCTAGGGCAAGGAAGGGGTGCAGTACTTCAAAAAGGTTGCCGGTGGCAGGCCTATGTCCCTCTAATGTGATGGTGTGTGCTCGAAGGGCTTGGCAAGCTTTGGTGGAACAATGGTTCCATTAGCTTCCCTCAATTCTATGGAACTCACTGGGCAGAAGCATTTGTAATTTGCTGTTGTTCTCATGTGTTTCCATGGAGCACTTTAAGCGCATGATAAATAGAAAGAGAAAAAAAAAATTAACACATACACTTCTACTCAAGGTGTCTATTCACTATAAGGTGGTCTGTTATATAAGGTTATTTGATCTCTCTGCAAAACTCTATTTTTTTTTATTCCACAGAAGCTATTTTGGTAAGAAATAACTTTTTATTAACTTACTCCCCATTTCATGAATCTCAAGAATCTTTCTTTCTAAAACCTACATTTTCCATAGCTGACCATGCTGTCCCAAAAGTCTTAGTGCTGTTTTAAGCTTTAATAGATTAAGTAGCTTAAAACTACACTAGTATTTTTGGAATATCCTATGTTTTGTTCATTTACATAACTTTGTAAATTTGGTGCTAATTTTCTTTTTAAAATATAACCATATTAGAAGGGTGCAAAACATCCCTTGTGATCTTCAGACAACCTCAAGATCATTTTTTTAATGGGGAGAGTTTTACAATCAGTTAACATTTTTGCCTAAAGGAGGCCTACCTCCAAAACAGATCAGAGGAAGGAAGACTTTCAGGCTTCTATCATCATTTTTATTTCTTTCTTACTGTATTTGTCCTTCCCTTAGGCCTCATTGTATCCCCTATGTGCTTGATTCTTAAAGTTTCCTAAAAGTATGAGCCCTAGGTTGCATAAGCTATGCTGAGTGGTTATTGGACAGACAGTAGATTTGAAGTTAGAGGACCTGCATTCAAATTATAGCTCAGTGACATACTCTACCTTTGTGACATTGGGCAAGTCCTTAACTTTAACCCACCCTAGCACACTCCTCATCACCTCTCAGCTGAGATATTGACGTAGGCTTCTAACTGGTCTTCTTACCCCAAGTCCCTCCTTACTCCAAGCTATGTTCCACTCAGCTGCCAAAGTGATTTTTCCTAAAGTATAGTTCTGATCATGTGTCATTCTCCACAGTAAACTATTCCTTCTAGAAGTAAAGAGCAATTCCTTTGCTTAGCATTTGAAATTCTTCACAAATTGGGCCTTTTGTATCTTTCCAATACTCCTATATATTGCTTCCTATGCATGATTCCTATACATTACTCCATGTACTTTACAATCAAGTCATATTGGTCTACTTGCTGTTGCTCACACACAATATTGTCCTTTCCTCTCTTTATGGGCAATACTTCTCCCCTCTCTGCTTTTATGATGACTATCTCCTATTTCTGGAAAACATATGGAGGAGGGTGGTAAGTTTGCAGTATTTAATTTCAAACTATATTACAAAGTGGTAATCATGAAAACAGTATGGTACTGGCTAAGAAATATAGTGGTAGATTAGTGGAATAAATTAAGTACACAAAACCCATTAGTAAATGACCATAGTAATCTACTGTTTATGAACACAAGGATCCAAGCTTTGGGGACAAGAACTCACTATTTGACAAAAATTGCTTACAATACTGGAAAGCAATTTGACAGATATAGACCAACATCTCACACTGCATATCAAGATAAGGTTAAAATGGGTACATTATTTCATTGTCAAGTGTGATAACACATACGAATTAGGGGAGCATGGAAAATTTTACCTGTCAGACCTATGTATAAGGAAAAAATTTATGACCGAACAAGAAATAGAAAGGATCACAGGAAGCAAAATAGATAATTTTGAGTGCATTAAATTAAAAAGGTTTTGCCCAAACAAAACCAGTGAAACCGAAGATTAGAAGAAAAGCAGTAAACTGGTGGAAATTTTTCCAGAAACTTTCTCTGATAATTGTTTCATTTCTCAAATATACAGGAAACTGATTGAAATTTATAAAAATACAAGTCATTCCAAAATGGTAATATGAACAGGCAGTTTTCAGAAGAAATAAAAGCTATCTACAGTCATATGAAAAAATGCTCTGAATCACTATTGATTAGGGAAAAGCAAATTAAAACAATTCAGGTACCACCTGATACCTGTCAGATTGACTAATATGATAGAAAAACAAAAGGACAAATGCTGGAGGAGATGTAGAAAAAAATGGGACAGTGATGCACTCTTGGTGGAGTTGTGAACTAGACCAACTTTTCTGGAGAACAGTTTGGAACTATGCCCAAAGGGCTATAAAATACTTGCACTCTGACTCAGCAATATACCCCTGCTAGATCTGACCCTAGAAGACATCAAAGAAAAAGAAAAGAAAAAACATTTTATAGCAACTCTTTTTGTAGTGACAAAGAATTAGAAACTGAGGGGCTGCCCATCCACTGTGGACTGGTTAAGTTATAGTATAGGATCATGATGAAACTCTATTTTGCTATTAAGAAATGACAAACAGGATGGATTCAGACAAGCCTGGGAAGATTTGTATGAACTCATACAAGGTGAAGTGAGCAGAACCAGGAGAACATTTACACAGTAACAGCAGGACTGTGTGATCTTAGTCATTCTGATCAATACAATAATCTAAAACAATTTCAAAGGATCCATGAGGAAAGATGCTATCTGCCTGCAGAAAGAGAACTGATGGAGTCTGAGTTCAGATTGAAGCTTAATTTTTCACCTTTCTTTTCTTGTGTTGTCTTTTTTTGCATCATGGCTAATATGAAAATGTGTTTTACATGATTTCACATGTATAAATGATATCACATTTCTTGTCTTCTCAATGGGTGGTGAGGTTTAGGTGGGTGGGAGAAAATTTAGAACTCAATTTTTAAAAAATGAATGTTAAAAATAAATAAATTACCTTAAAATAAAAAGTCTGGCCAGGTCTTAGTCTTTTTTTGTTTCTAAAATGAAGCCTACTGACCCTGGAATCCTTTGCGGGTAGGGGGCAATTTTGTAGAGTATGACCCCTGTGTATCCGCCAGACAATGATAGGTAGAGACAGGATTTCTCTCCCTTTTCTTTTCCTCAACTGACCAAAAAATCTTGCAGCAGAGCTACTCATTAAGTAGGAGATACCACATCTTTCAGATGTTTTATGGTATAGAAAGAGAAACAGATAACAAGTGAGTTAGACACCAAAAACAACTTCAAGGAACAAGATGAAGAGACAAGAAAACCAGCACGTACAGTTAAGAATAATGCTGTTGAAAGGTATACACCCAAGGAGTTTAGCTGCATGACCTACTCAGGACATCACAAGAAGAAAAATTGCACCTACTGACTGACAGTTAAAGATTTAGTTCTCCAGCATGAGTTTCTGTACCATAATTTCATAAGTGTAGACACAAAGGGCCACCCTGGAACCCAACCTGTGAATGCCAAGATGTCGAGGTGTCCCAGAGCAGGTACTACATTTGTTTCTCTAGAACACAGCACAAGGCCAGGCATATATATTGATGGATTAATTAAATTCTCTGGAATGGTTTTATTCATCTGTAACAAGGGAAAATTGGATTAAATTATCTCTAAAGTCCTTTTCATCTTTATATCCTACAAAGAAGTGTTTTTTTCTTCTAATCCCTCAATCCTCCACACATACTTTTCTGTTTTTGTTTCTTTTTTCAAGGTCATTATTTATTTATGTTTTCTTCTTTTATAATTATTAATTTGATGAACATCAGCAAACAAATATTTACCCACACAAAGAAAAGGAGATCTACATGTTAAACTGTTCATCTTTGATATTTACATTTTTTTAATGTTTCAGATTTAACAAAGTAGATCTATACTAACTTGCTTCTCTGTGTTAAGTCAACAGACATTTATTAAGTGCCTGGCATTGTACAAAGCACTGATAATACAAGTACAAGCAGAGACAAAATGGTCTCTGCCCTCATGTTGCTTACATTCTAGTGGGGGAAGAGAACCCATGAAAGGAAACTAGGAAAGATTTGGGAGATAAAGGTACCAGGGGCTTGTCAAGGAAATCCAGGAGAAGAATCATATCCTGGAGACAAATGAAGACCTGGATGGTCTGGATGTCCTCCCTAAAAATGGAGGCGCTGAGAGAAACCAGCCATTCAGAGGAAGGGGCTTCCTTCCAGTGTGTGAAATCCAGGCCTGGGCTGAGCTTTCTAGATAGAAAGATTATTTTGGTCTTGAAGAGAAAATCAGGCAGAGTCAGGCTTGCAGCCTGGATAGAAATGAAGACATCCCTTTCGGAACTTCCTTCTGCTCTCTTCTGTATATTTATAAACGTTTCAAGGACATTCTTTTTTTCCCTTATTTATTTTAGAATCATTATTACTCTCCCCAATCCTCACAAAAAATAAATAAATAAACACCCCTCCACCCCCCTGCCCAGATCAATAGCAAAGTGGAGAAAGCGCTGGGCTCAGAACCAAGAAGACTGGAATTCTAGTGCACAGCCTCAGACATTTGGTAGTCATGTGACCCTGGGCAAATCACTTAACCTCTGTTTGCCTCAGTTTCCTCAACTGTAAAGTGGGGATAATAACAGCATTTCCCTCACAGAGGTTGTTGTGAGGATCAAATGAGGTAATATTTGTAAAGGGCTTAGCCCAGTACATGGCACATAACAGGTGACGTATGAATTCCCTTCTCTCCTCTTGCCACCCCCATTATAATAAATAAGTATAGGTCAGTAAAACAAATTCATCCGTTGACTATTCGGAAAGCGTATGTCTAATTTGTGCTTGTAGCCTATCACCTCTCTGCGAAGAGGTGGGGAATAGGATTCACCATCTGTCTTTTGGAGTCATGCTTGGTCAGAGTGTTGATCATGGCTCTTGAGTCTTTCATGGTGGTTTTCTTTTATGTTATTATAATCATGATATACATTTATTCTCCCTATTATTTTCATTTCACTTTCCATCAGTTCATACCAGTCCTCCCAGTTTTCTCCAAATCTGTTCCTTCCCTCAACTCTTAAGAAAAAATTTTTGTCTTTTTTTTCTTGGAGGGGGGAAGGCAGGGCAATTGGGGTTAAGTGACTTGCCCAAGGTCACACAGCTAGTAAGTGTTAAGTGTCTGAGGCTGGATTTGAACTCAGGTCCTTCTGACCCCAGGGTTGGTGCTCTATTCACTTTGCCATCTAGCTGCCCATAAAAAATTTTTTTAATTTTTATTTCAATTCCAAATTTTTTCTTTCTCACCCCTCCCCTACCTATTGAGAGGGCCCATATGAAATCTTGAAAACTTACCTGCACATTAACCACCAAGAAAGAAAGAAACATTTTATTTCGATTTGTACTTGGAGTTCATTGGCTCTCTCTCTGGAGGTGGATAGCATTTTTCATCATGAGTCCTGGAATTTTCTTGGATCCTTGTTTTGATTAATGTACCTAAGTCTTTCACAGTTGATTAGATTGCTATTGTAACTATGTACAATGATCTCCTAGTTCTGCTCCTTTTGCTCAGCATCAGCTTATATAGGTGTCCCAGGTTTTTCTAAAATCATCCCTTTCATCATTTCATATAGCATAATAATATTCCATCACAATCATGTACCCAACTTGTTCAGCCATTCCCCAATGGATGGGCATCTGCTCAGCTTCCAATTCGTTGTCACTACAAAAAGAGCTGTTATAAAAGTTTTGTATGTATAGATCCCTTTCCCTTGATTTCTTCAGGGTCCAGACCTAGTAGTGGTATTGCTGGGTCAAAGGATATGTCACAGTTTTATAGCCCTTTAAGCATAATTCCAAATTGCTCCCCAGAATGGTTGGACCAGTTCACAACTTCACCAACAAAGCATTTTGTTCAGGTGTTGTATCATGGCCGACTCTTTGTGAACCCATGGACCACAGCATGCCAATACTGTTCATGGGGTTTTCTTGGCAAAGATACTGCAGTGCTTTGCCATTTCCTTCTCCAGTGGATTAAGGCAAATGGAAGTTAAGTGACTTGCCCAGGATCACAAAGCTAGCTTCTGAGGCTGAATTTGAACTCAAGTCCTCCTCACTCCTCACTCCTCACTCCTCACTCAGGTCCAGCACTCTATCCATCAAACCATCTAGCTGCCTCAAATAATGTATCAATGAATCTATTTTTCCACATCCCTCCTGCATTTATCATTTCCCTTTTCTCTCATGTTAGCCCATCTGATAGGTATGAGGTGTTTTAATGTGCATTTCTCTAATTAATAGAGATTTAAAGCATTTTTTCATGTGCCTTTTGATAACTGATTTCTTCTCAAAACTGCCTGTTCATGTCCTTTGACCATTCATCACTTGGAGAATGGCTCTTAATTTTTAACAAATTTCACTCAGTTTCCTCTATATTTGAGATTTTCCGTCATCTCTTTAGGGAAAATATTATTCTATTTCATTCATGCACCATAATTTATTCAGTTATTCTCCAGTTACTGGATAATGCCTTACTTTCTATTTCTTTGCACAATAAAAATTCTGCTAGAAATTTTTTTGTACATATAGGTCATTTCCTTTTCTCTTTATGCTCTTTGGGATCCACTTTTGTTGTTGGATCATTTTTCAGTTGTTTCTGACTCTGTGTGACTCCTGTTGGGGTTTTCTTGGAAAACATACTGGAGTGATTTACCATTTCCTTCTTCTGCTTATTTTACAATGAAGAAATCAAGGCAAACAGGTTTAAATGACTTGCTCAGGGTCACACAGCTAGTAATTGTCTGAGGTTTGAAAATATATGAAAATTTTAAAAGAAGTGTATTAGATATGAAAAACATGACATTTCACATAATAACCTAGAGTAAATCTTTGACCAAAATGAACATTTTTAAAAAGAAATTTACATAATAACTTTATTTTATATTTTTAAGGAATAACAAGTTGTATATAATAGATTTGCAGTTTCATATATAATTATCTTCTTTTTCTATTCTACCATCTATGGAAATGCTTATTTTATTTAAAATAATTTTTTTTTAATTTTTAAAAAGTAGTGTTTCTTATTCAAAAAAATTTTGTAATTTGTGCATTTTCCGGATTTTTTTCTGTTTTCATCTTTCCTTTTCTTTTCCCCTCAAGTCAAGAAGACCCTATGGCAGTGGTTCTTAACCTGTGGGTCGTGATCCCTTTGGGGGTCGAATGACCCTTTCACAGGGGTCACAAGGGTCGCCTAAGACCATTGGAAAACACATATTTCTGATAGTCTTAGGAACCCAGACACCACTCCTCTATCAGTCTCCAGGCGGGCCTGCCCACATGCAGATACGCCCACATATGAGTATTAAAGGGTCGTGGCATTAGGAAGGTTGAGAACCACTGGCCCATAGAAACAAATAAAAGCAACTACTCTCCTCTCAACTCTTCCCCTACAGAAATATTCCCAGTGGCTGTTAGGAAATACATACAACCTTGCAAGAAATGCCTCTTTATAATAAATCGGGAGGTCCTTTGTGAACTTTAGAAGTGTTTTGAAAGCAATTATATCAATCTTGCTATAATAATGATTCATAGCTGTGTACTACTTACCTCAGAACAACCCTGAGAGCTTGCTAATACAAAGGTCCGAGGTTTCACATGAAGGAATCTGAGTTCCATAGAGTTTGTCACTTACTCACACAATCACACAGCTAGTAAGTGGCAGGATGGAGCTGAAACATGAACCCAAGTTCTTCTGACTGTAGTACCAGGGTCTGCCTTTTTTACTACACAACCCTATCTCTGTTGTACAAGGTAATATATTATATCCCTCTTCATCCCACCCTTGGAAGAAAGCAGAACGGCCTGTGAAATGGTCAAGCAGGTAATCAGAAGTCCTTAGTTCAAGGAGGACCAATGCCCACTTGAAAATGGGGGTTTGCAACTTGCTGAGATTAGATGGAACTTTATAAATGAAACAACAGCTAAATTTCCAGGGTACAGGGTGTGTCCAATGAGTGGCCAGATGTGATTTTAAAGATGGCCACTGCACCCTATTGTTGTCTGTCCTTCATTCTCCAAGAGAAGGACCATGACATGATAAGAGAGACTGAGCAAGGATTGAGAAGGACCTCGGACCTAGACTAATACAGGAAACTGATGAGCTTTGCAGTTTCCACTGGGCAATTTTTTTTTTGGTAGCACTTGAAATACTCTTGTCCATTAAATAGTAAGTTGTAACTTTAATCTGTAAAAAGTGCACTGGGGCTTGAGAATCTGTAGTAAGGGAGACAGGAAGAGAGAATGGGAGCTGCCAGAGGATATGAAAATATGAGGTTTATAAGACAAGACAGCTAAGTCTGAGGAGCAAAGTAGGTAGGATCTTGGGCCAGGGTATAAGAATTGTATATTTAAGAGATACCTAGATATCTGAGATAAATTGGGTCCTATTAAAAAAAAAATCTGTCTACTTTTCTTTGCCCCCACCATTTGTGAATGTCAGAAAGCCCTGGTATGTTTATGTGTACGTGTGTGTTTGTGTGTGTGTGTTATTCTTCTCCCTCAACTTTTTTCACATTTTTTTTTTCTGAATTACGTGTGAACAAAATTTTTTAACAATCTGGCTTTTTAAGTTCCATATACCTCCTTTTACACCCTCTGTCCCTCAACTTTTCAAAAAATAGCTTCATTAGCCTTTATACTTGAGAAGTACCCACATCTACTACAAATAGTGCAACAGTCACAAATCTTGTAGACAAGCAAGATTACCTGTTGTCATTTTTCATGATTGAAGTCTGACCTGGAAGAACTCAGATGAATAATACGGCCTAAAATTTGGCAAAATCCCAGGAAATCTGCTTTCATACCTGTGTTCATATATAGTATTTTTGTCATAGCTAAAGCTCATAGATGAAATGATATCTGTCTTCATTCCTCATTATGTAAGAAAAACTTATTTTAAACTAATCAGAGCCTAGAAATATAAGAAAAAAATGCTCCATTTGCTAAATTTGGGACATAATTTTAAGTATATGAAAACTACATGTTTGTTTGATATAGGATATATAGACAGAATGAGTGGCACAGCAGAAAAGTGCTCTGTGCTTAGAGTTAGAAAAAGCTGAGCTTTAGTCCCTGTGATGCCACTACTACCTGTGACCTGAAGCAATCACTTTATTTTTCCAGACCTTGAGCTTGTCATCTAGAAAATCAGGAGTCTGTACTAGGTGACTGCTGGGGTTCTCTCCAGCTCTACGTCTATGAAAATGACTCACTACTCATTTTACTAGTCATTCTAAACTAAGGGAATGGGGAGAGTACTACAGAGAGGATTTGACATGTCATGTACAGAAGCAGAATAGTACTTCCTGCAGTGAACCCATTCTATTCCAGTGCTGCTAGAATAATATCATGGGATCATACATTCAAAGGCAAGGAGGAACTTAGAGACCACTGAGCGTAACCCACTCATTTTACAGATGAAGAAATTGAGGCATAGACATTAAATGTTTTTCTCAGAGTCACATATCTACTGTGTCTGAGGCAGTATTTGAATCCAGATCATCCTGACTCCAAGTCCAGCAATCTGTACATTACTCCATGGTGATGATGATGATGATGATGATTGATTATGATGATAGTGATGATTGATGATAATAGTGATTGATGATGATAAAGATGATGATAGTAATTATTGATTGTTATAATAATTGCTTATGATAGTGATGATTAATGATAATAGTGGTTGATGATAATGATAGTGATGATTGATGATATTAGTGATTGATGATGATGATGATGATAGTGATAGTAATTATTGATGATTATAATAATTGCTTATGATAGTGATGATTAATGATAATAGTGGTTGATGATGATGATGATAGTGATGATTGATGATGATGATGATGATGATGATGATGATGATAATGTGGGTCAGACTTTTGTGGTAGATAACAGATTGGGTTTGTTAAAAATGCCTCACAATTTCCAAAATATGATTCAGGTCAATTTCCTTATTGTACATAATTTTGGGCCCAATTCATTAACCATCCCTAAGATACAGTCAGAATATTCTGACAATCTGTCAAGGCTGCAATCTGGACAATACGTATTTTTAAAATCTTTGTTTTCCACTATGGGCCACCAGATCACTTTCTTCCACAATGATGTAGACTAATCTGAGAAGGGTTTACAGGGTTCAGGAGCATGATTCAACTGATTCAGTGTCAGGTACAAATATGGCACAGTGGTAGAGACCTGGCCTCAGAGTCATAAAGATCTGGGTTTAAGTCCTGCCTCTCACACATACTAGTTATGTGACACTTGGCAAGTTAATTAACCTCTTGTATTTATTTCTTACACATGTACATATGTATATAAAATACCTAAACATCTAAAATAACATAAATAAATATGTATGGATAAATATATGAAATAAGTTTAAGAAGTTTTGCATATATATTTATTTAGTATATATGTATTATGTATATACACACACACACACACATATATATATATACATACACACATGCACGCACAAGGTGTCTCAAAAGTCTTAGTATAGTTGCAAGCTTTGAGAGCTTAAAACTGCACAAAGATTTTTGGGATATCTTGTATGTATGTGTGTGTATATGTGTTGTGTATGTATATGTACATAATGCCTAAATATATAAAAGTAACAAATATATAGTATATTAAATCAGTATAAGAACATTTATATATATATATATATATTTAGTTTATATGTATGTGTGTATGTGTGTATGTGTATGCATATACATACTTGCATGTATAATACACACAGGGTGTCCCAAAAGTCATAGTATAGTCATAAGCTTTAATAGTTTAAAACTGCACTAAGATTTTTGTAATATCCTGTATGTGTACATATGTATGTGTGTGTATTATGTGATTGTGTGTGTGTATAAATGTATCACTGGATAAATGTAATATCATTGAGAACAGAAACTACTTCATTTTTATCTTTTTATTCCAGTGCTTGGCAAGAAGTAAATTCTTAATAAATGTTTGTTGATTGATATCTAGTAAACATTCTTTACCTAATTGTTTCATTTTTTCCTTGTGGATTTTTAGGTTCATCTCTTTGATCACGTTCTGTACTATTCTCAAACTGGATGTAGTCAAACAGAAGTCATCTCCAGCATGCTACCAGTGATAAATTACGTGTAAATTACAGGGGTAGAAAAGATATCACCTGGATACCATCTAGTTGTCAAACTCAGATAGAAACATGGGCAATTAATTCACGTGAAAGGATGTTTGTAGGTTCCTATTGACTT
>CM053581.1:444467207-444484437 GCA_028627135.1 Pseudochirops cupreus
AATAACATTACTGATACAGTGATTTTCCAAATTTCATAATCTAAAATAATTTTCAAATACAATAATAACATACACAATATCATGTATTTAAAATATGAACCAAAATTTTTCAGTAAGATAACATCAATTCAGTTGAATGCATGTCCAAATTATCCTACATAAAAGACAATTAATCCTATCACTTTTTTCATTTTATGCCAACCATATCTATAATCCGTTACAGAGTTATCAAATATGGGGTAATTATATTCAATTAAGGAAATAATAGTAATAAATTAAAATAAATAATAAATTAAAACTGGCATGTGTTAAGCAATATATAACAGTATTCAACATTTATCTATTGCTTAACATATGCCAATCATATTAAGCACTTCATAATTATTAAATCATTTTGATCCTCACAACAACTCTGGGAGGTGAGTATCATTTTTTTCCTCTTTACAGATCAGGAAACTGAGGCAAACAGAGATAAGATAACTTGCTTAAGATCACACAGCTAATAAATTTCTGAGACCAGACTCAGGTTTCCCTGCATTTTTCCAGCATTTTGTTGTTGTTCAACACCTTTATTTCGGAACCTAATCTTCACTAAGAGGGGTCAACAGGTCAGAGTGGGAAGGTTCTTTGAACTGGGGAAATCATAAGGGGTCTTTGAACTGTGGTGGGAGGGGCTCAAAGGATCTCTGATTTAAACAAGCTTTTCTCTTTTTATGGTCAAGGACAGGTTAACAAGAGCTATTAATAAAGTACAAACCATACACCTATTTTTTTTTCCCTCTTGACTCCGGGATTACTTTCAAACTAGCTGCCTTCCTTTATTACACTAAAACAATAGGGCTCTCTATCTTCAAAAGATGGGGAGAGGAATGATCTAAGTGTTAATTACTCCTAAAACTTTTACGGAATTCAATTCTCATTTTTCCCTAAGACAAATTCTATAGAATGGTACCCCTAAACTTACTAACATATTTCAGAAGGGGATCAGATCCTGGAGTTACTCAAAATCCCAGGAGTTCTTCCCTGCCATCTCAAAATGATTAGTCTCCAAACCTCTAAAATTTACTGAGTATGTTTTTTAGCAGTTCTCTATCTGTATTCTGATTTTATTTCTGTAATTACAATGTGGCCAAGGCTAAAATGACAAGAAAAAAAGTACTTTGCAGAGTGCTTTTTTTGGGGGGGGGGGGGTCTTATAACCTAATCACCTGCTGAAAGTCTAAAGTGGGAGTTAGTCCTACTTACTGGGAAAACTGCTTCAAATATGAAACTTCATTAATTTCCAACATTTGAAACTATGACTGCAACCTTTTAGCTATTTTTCTGGCTGGCTGCATTTTCTCTCCAAAAATCCTGTATATATTATTTTTTTACTAAGACACAAAATCACATTCAAAATGATAAGATAGAAAAACTCAGTGTGCAAATTTTTCAAAAATTTACAGTAATTGAAAGTCTCTTCTTCAGGCTAATTTTGGGATCCCAATGAATTTTTACATGTTTTAGCATAATTTGAGAGCTCTATATTTTAGATACCCCCTACACTACTATATGGGAATCTACACCTGTTTACAAGCCAATAGGAATTTTCCAAAGAGGTAGTCAATTTAACAACATGCTTCTAGCTTATCCCCATTACAGATAATGCTTGCTGATAGTCTTAAATAGATACTGCTTGTCATTTTAAGGAAAACTCCATTTTTTCTGTGCTTTCTAATGTTTTTCATGGGAATTAGTGCTGTATTTTGTCAAAAGCTTTTTCAGTATCGACTGAGATAATCATATTTTTGGTTGATTTTATTACTGATATGGTCAATTATGCTGATCGTTTTCCTAATTTTAGACAAGCCCAGCATTCCCCATATAAATGGTATATAACCCCTTGGTCATAGTGTATGATCTTTGTGATATATTGTTATAAATTCCTTGCTAGTATTTTATTTAAATTTTTGTTTCAACATCCATTAAGAAATCAGTCTGTTGTTTTCTTTTTCAGTTTTTTATCTTCCTGGTTTAGGTATCAGTACCATATTTATGTCATAAAAAAGAATTTGGTAGGACTCTTTCTTTGCTTATTTTTTCCAAATAGTTTATATAGTACTGGAAGGAATTGTTCTTTAAATGTTTGGTAGAAAGCACTTGTGAATCCATCTGGTCATGGGGATTTTTCTATGAGAACTCATGGGAAGTTTGTTCAATTTCTTTTTATAAGATAGATAAACCTATTCAGTATTCTGTTCTCTCTTCTGTTAATCCATGCAATTTATGTTTTTGTAAATATTTAATCCATTTCACTTAGATTGTCAGATATATTGGCATATAAATGGGAAAAATGGCTCGTAATAGTTGGTTTAACTTCATCTTCATTGGTGGTGAATTCAACCATTTCATTTTTGATACTGGTAATTTGATTTTCTTTTTTTTAAAACCCAATTGACCAGTGCTTTATCTATTTTATTGTGTGTTGTTTTATACCCATGCACTATTTCTAAGTATATGCCTCTTAAGTGCCTTTATAATGATAAAGTTCTTAGAAGTTACAATCATTGTCTTCACATGTAGGAATGTAAAAAATTTAGCCTTGTTGAATCTCTTATAATTTTTTCCTCTATTTACCTTTTTTTGCTTCTCTTGAGTCTTGTACTTGAAAGTCAAATTTTCTATTTAGCTCTAGTCTTTCATCAGGAATGCTGGAAAGTCATCTATTTCATTAAATACTTATGTTTTACCCTGACAGATTATACTCAGTTTTGCTGGGTCAGTGATTCTTGGTTATCCTAGTTCCTTTGCCCTCTGGAATATCATTTCAAGCAATCTTATCCTTTCATGTGGAAGCTTCTATATCCTGACTGTGGTTCCATGATATTTGAATTGTTTATTTGTGACTACTTAAAATATTTTCTTCTTGAACTGGTAGCTCTAGAATTTGGATGTAATATTCCTGGGAGTCTTCATTTTGGAATTCCTTTCAGGAGGTAATCAGTAGATTTTTCAATTTCTATTTTACCCTCTACTTCTAGGTTTTTGGGGCAGTCCTTGATAAATTCTTGAAATATGATGTCTATAGGTTTTCCTTTTGAAGAAAGGTAGTTAGTCTAGCAGTTCTTAAATGCTCTCCTCAATCTATTTTCTAGATCATTCAATTCTCCAATGAGATGAATCACATTTTCTTCTATTTTTTTCATTTTATTTTATTGCTTCTTACTATCTCATGGAGTCATTAGCTTCCAGTTGCCCAATTCTGATTTTTATGTTCTTTTCTTCATTGAGCTTTTGTACCTTTTTTTTCCATATGACAAATTCTATTTTTTAATTTCACTTCAGTGAATTTTTCTACATGTTTTACCATTTGGTTTATTCTATTTTTTAAGTTGTCATTTTTTCCAATAATTTTTGTACCTCCTTTATTAAGCTGTTTACTCTTTTTTTCATGATTTTCTTGTATCACTTGCATTTTTTCCCATTTTTTCTTCTATCTCTCTCATTTGGTTTTCAAGGTCCATTTTGAGCTCTTCCAGGTATTCTTTTTTGGTATTGAGTTTGTGTTTTGATCTTCCCTGTCATCACAGTAACTTTCTATGGGCAGGCTCTTTTTTGTTGTTGTTGTTTGCTCATTTTCCCAGCCTATTTCTTGAGTTTTAACCTTTATGTTAAAGTTGTGCTCTGCTACCTGGATGGAGGCAGAATATTCTCAAGCTTCATGCCTTTGTTGCTGCTACTCTCAGAGCTAGTTCTGAGCATCTGTAAGTTTTCATTACTTTCAATATGGTACGATCTAACAATAAGTGTGGTCACTGCTGCCCTAGACTGTGATCTGCTCTCTAAGAGTCCACTGGCACTATTTTGCCCCCTGGAATTGTGGCCAGGGTCCCCAATTCCTGCTAGTGCTTCTTCTCACTCTGGTACTATAATCCAGAACTGGGTATGAGCAACGCAACAGAGTCCTGCTCCCACTTCCAGTAAATGGCCCCATGTAATCTTCTGATCAGTTGACCTCCTTACTGTCTTGGGGCAGAGAACTCTGTGGAAACTGCCACTGCTTCTGGTTCAATCACTTTTCAGGTCTGCTACTGGCTTATAGGGCATGACCTGCATTGGACTGTGATCTATTCATACCCCAGTGAGACAGGTCTTTCCTGCCAACATTGTAAGTTGTCTTGGACTGAAAAATCTTTCATTCCAACCTTTTCTTGGTTCCAGAATTCATTTTTGGGCATTACTTTAAAGTTGTTTAGAGGGAAATTTGGTAGAGCTCAGATGAATCCTATTTTTATTTCACTATCATGACTCCCACAATGTATTTTATATTTAATACTATAGAAATGTTGTGAAGGTAGAAATAATAAGATTTGGCAACTGATTATATTTGTGGACCAAGTGACATGGAAGAGTTGAGGATGATTCTCAATATTCAAAAAAGCATAGTGATGTGGGACTAGAATTCAAGGGAGAGAACAGGACTAAAAAAAATAGAATTTGGAACCATCTGAATAAGATATTAATGGAACCCACATACGCCAATTAGATTACCAAGTGAGACAGTATAAAGGGAAAAGTGACAGGCAGTGCAGGACAGAGCCTTGAAGGATACTCATGGTAAGTGGGCATAACAAAGATGACACAAAGGTGACTGAGAAGAAGCAATTGCATAGAAAGAAAAATAGAAGAGAGAAGTTTCATAAAAACCTAGAAAGAAGAGAAGGTCCAGGAAGAGAAAATGATCAACCGTGTCAAATATTGCAGAGAGGTAAAGAAGGATGAAAAATGAGGAAAGATCATAAGATTTTTGAATTAAGAGATCATTGGCAACTTTGGAAAGACAAATTTCAATTGAATGGGATTGCAAGCCAGATTGCAGATGATTTAGAAATAAAAGGGAAAGAGGAGAAGTAGAAGCACATTATAGATACTTTTCTCAAGGAATTTAGTCACAAAGATGAGAGATTTACAAAGATAGATGACTAGGATAGTGGGATCCAGTGAGGGTCTTTTTTATTTTTTCAAGGATGGGGAGCCATAGATCTGTTTGTAGGCAGTAGAAAAAGAGATAGTAGGTAGGAAGAGATGGCAAGACAAAAGAGTAAAGATGATAGTGGGGGTAATTTCTTGGAGAAGATCTCCTTGGTAAGGAGAAGAGCTACCTCTATCAAAGATGGGAAGATTTCAGAGAGACATGAGATGAGGAAGAGAGGAGTAAAGGGAGCTCTCAACAAATGATATCATTTTTTCTGATGAAGCATAAGATGAGGTCTTTGGCTAAGAGAATGGAAAGAGATATAATAGGAATGTTTGGGAAAAGCAAGAAAGCATGAAATAGATACTGTGGAGAATGGGGTAGGAATTTGATTAATGAAAAGTAGAGTATTTTTCTTGATGCAATGAGATCCCAGTTGAGATTAGATAACATAGATTCATACTGGACCCAGTCAGCACAGTTTCATGATATCTTCTAGTTCTATTCAGCAGTATATTCAGGAGCAAAAGGGGTAGATGACAGGAATAATATAAGGTTTGAATTTGGCGAGGGGTCATTGGTCAGAGGATAAGGGGGCAAGGATTTGAGAGCAGAAGATAGTGTAGAATTGGTTCACCAATCTAATTATCTAGTCAAGATAGAAAAGGAAGGAGAATATAGCCAATTTATGGATGATGGTGTAGGATAAAAAGAAAAAATGGAGGTCATGATGAGTCAAAAAACAAAGTTGCAAGGCATATGGAAAGATGGAATGATCAAAGATTAATGATAAGGTAAAGGAATTTCAAAGTTCATCAACAAGGAAGTAGAATACTTGTGGGTGACAGGAAAATCAAAGGTATGGCCCTATGTTGGCCATGGTGTAGAGAAAGGGTAGCTGAGGGAAGTGAAGAGATTGAGGAAGCCACGCTCATTTTTGCATTTTTGCTTCTCCTAACACACTCAAGTGTCCTCTTGTGTTATATAAAATGTGTCCTCCCCATAGGACAGCCATGTGAGCTTTATCTATTCTTTAAAAAAAAAAGCGTGACTACTACTTTAAGTTGCTACCAGGGTGTTTTTGTTGACCTTCATTAGAAATTGACAGGGGAAAAAAAGTTTGTCTTACCTGATAAAAATATCTTTTTATGGGTAGTAGAATCATAATTTTTTTAACTGAAAGACATCACAAATGTCAACTAATCTAACTTCACTCAGTTTTCATATGAGAAAACTGGCCTACAAATGTTAAGTGACTTGTCCAGCCAAAGTCACACAGATAGTAAGTGGCAGAATAGAGATTCGAATCAATGAGTTCTAGAACTTTAAATCCATTGTTCTAGCCAATGGACAATAGTGGTTTTGTTATGCTAAGAAGGAACTCCTGGTACTCAGGCAGACAATTACTGTTCAGTGATTGGATTCTGGCAAATTATATCTCTGTCCTGGTTTATCAAGCATACAAATCAAACCTGTGCCAATTGAATATATTCAAAGTGGGGTTTTCTTCTATGTCACAGAAGCCTGATGAATTATGGTGGTGCCCCTTTACCTGAAACTCTCTGAGCTTTGCTTTGTCACCAGCATCAAATCAGCTTGAAATAACAATGGAAATAAAGTCTAATGTTGTTTGTTAATTTCTGACAAGAGGTTGCATTATGTCATTAATATCCAATTATCATTCTACCTACAATTAAGCACTAACTACACCATTGCTCTACTTGACAAGTGTTTTTCATTTCTTATACAAATTACAATTGTTAGGGCTTTAATGAGCTGCTTTTATCTGTCTTTACCTAACAATTTTAAAATACTCTCCTTTGTGTGATATTTAACAGATGTGATTTTTCTTCTCTGTTATCCTGGAGAAGACAGGAACTGACTTGCTGTCAATACACAGATAGGGTGATTATCTAGAACAGTTTCTAACCTCATCCCTACATCTTTCCTAGGCCTTTGTGCTACTTATATTTTGATGTATTAGTTATTTATCTTATCACTACTACTAGATTCCTTGTAAATTCCTTGTCTCATTTATGTATCCCCTAGTCCCTAATAATGTGTTACAAATAGTATATGCCTAATAAATGTTTGCTAAATTTTCCTAATAAGTTACTTCTGATTTGCCTGAAGTCTTTTTACCAATAGCAGGGGAAGTCAATATAGTTTACCATCACCTTCAGGGCATATCTGGTCATTCTGCTTTCTTTCCATGGAAGGAATTAACTATGATAGAAACAGATGCCTTCTAACAGTAGATGTCTCACAGGATTCTGTGTTAGACCCTCTTCTCCTTCTATGTCTGGGACACTCTTCTGTTATCCCTCCCTTCACTTGATGATCTTATCAGCTCCCATCTCTATGCTGACATTTCTCAAATCTACCTATTCTGCCTTAACCTTTTCGGCTGACCTCCCATCTTGTCTTCAATTGCCTTTCAAACTTTTCAAGCTGGATGTCCAGTAGACATGTTAAACTCAGTATTTCCAAAACTGAATTCATTATTTTTCCCCCTAAACTCTCTTCCCCTCCTACCTTCCTTACCACAGTCATCAGCAAAATTATCCTGCCAGTTCCTCAGGCTCACAGTCCTGGTGTCATCATCCTTGACTCATTACCATCTCTCACTTCCCATACCCAATCAATTGCCAAGGCCTGTTGATTTCATCTTTGCAACATCTCTCAAACATTCCTCCTCTTCTCTGACACTGTCATCACTCTGGCATAGACCCTCTTGACCCAAGCTCAAACTATTGCAATAGCTTGCTGGTGTGTCTGACTGCCTCGAGTCTCTCCCCACTCTAATTCATCTACCATTCAGCCATTAAAGTCATTTTCCTGCAGCATAGGTTTTATGTTATCACCTTTCTACTCAATAAGCTCCAGTGGCTCCCTATTGCTTCCAGGAACAAATGCAAAATCCTCTGACATTCAAAACCCTTCATAATCTAGCCCTCTCTTACCTTTTCATTTTTTTATGCCTTACTTCCTCCCATGTACTTGTAGATTCAATGACACTGGTCTCCTTTTCCACAAATAAATCTCTTGGCTTCAGATATTTTCTCTGGCTGTCCCCCATCCCTGGAATGTTATCTCTCCTCATGTTTACCTACTAGCTTACTTTAAGTCTCAACTAAAATCTCATCTTTTATAGAGAGTCTTTCCCAACGCCTCTTAATTCTCGTGCCTTCCCTCTTTTAAGTCATTCCTATTTTTGTATATGTGTGTGTGTGTATGTATATATGTATGTGTGTTTATCTTCCCTATTACATGGTGAGCTCCGTGAGGGTAGGGCCTGTCTTTTACCTCATTTATTATCTGTATACTTGCCTCATCCTTTTGCTATACTTTAAGCTGCATGAAGGCAAAAACAAGGTTTATTTGAAATAGTCTGTCTTCCCTAGCACTTCACATCTGTAATTGTTTGGTTGTTTCATTTCTGTCTGACTCTTTTGACTTGTTGGGGTTTTCTTGACAAAGATACTGGAGCAGTTTGTATTTCCTTCTCCAGTTCATTTTACAGATGAGCAATTGAGGCAAAACAGAGTTAAGTGACTTGTCCAGGGTCATGCAGTTAGAATATGTTTGAGGCCAGATTTGAACCCAGGGTCTTCCTGACTTCGGGCCTTTCACTGTATCCACTGTGCCACCTAGATGCCCAGCACCTTTCAATCCTTAAAAAAAATTGACTAAAAGAGGAACAATTTGTAGAGTAAGTGAATAAATGAACTGTCTCCAGAGACTGTGAGATCTCCATGTTAAGAGCTCTTCAAATAGAGTCAGATCATGATTTGTTGGGGATACAGAGGAAATTCCTACTTGAATTTGGAATGAACTAGATAACCTCTGTGGTCTCTTAAAACTCTCAGATTTTCTCATAATGTGATTCTATGAACTTATCCCATGAGTTAACAGTTCATCTCCTGGCTTAGCTAACAACCCAAATGGCTTAGAAATCACCCCTATTTGTTATTACCTGGTCTAGAATGTCAACACAGTTTTAATGATTCCTGGTCATTTTCCACTTCCTATTTGACTAACATTAATAAGTCCTTATATTTAATGGGGGGAAGGGGAAAGGAGAGATAGTTGATGATTGCTGTCTTCAAATATTTAAAGAACTAGTCTATCAAACAGGGTAAATTAGAGACTTATTCTTATACTAGCCCCACAGGGAAGAATTAAGAGAAATGAATGGGTGTAAGTCCCAGAGAGGCAACTTTAGATTTAATGTCAAAAAAAAAATCCTGTCACTTAGACCCATATAAAAAATGAAGTGAGCTGCCTCAGGAGGTTTTCCCCTTACTGTAGATTTCAAGCAAAGATTGGTGGGGCGTGATTTGGAAGTGATTTTATAGAGGTATTCTTGTTCAGGTAAGTGCTAAGCAGAGAGCCTTTAAATTTCCTTCCAGTTTAGATTCTGTGATTCTGTAGATTCTGGCTCTGCTAATTACTACCTATACAATTCAAGGCATATCAATTAACCTCCCTGGGCCTCAGTTTTTTATCTGTTGAACTGAAGGGTAGACTAGATGATTTCTAATGTTTCTTTTAACTCTAAATCCTATAATCCTAATATTTCAAGCATTTTAAAGAATCACCCTTATGCTTTCACCTTTAACTACTAACAGACCCAATCAGTCAATGCTTTTTTCAAAATCTCAAGAACAACATTGACTTAATACCTAGAGATAATGTACAAAATCATATTCTTCCATACAAAGCCTGTGACTGCTTGTGCATGGATGAGTATTTGTGTAATCATAATTTCTTTCTTTCCTTCTCATCTTTTCCCATCTCTCCACTCCAAAGTATGGCATGTGTTCATTTAAATAGTGAGTATTTTCATGTCAGATTGCTGGGCCTTGAGAATCGGGGGGAAGCCAGATCGTCCTAAGTTCAAAATCAATTTGGTTGCTATTAACAGCACTGCTCTTGTTCCAGATTCTGACGCCCATCTGCTGAAGCTCAGAGCTTTTTCATCTGCAGATGCTTATGCTGCCTCATAGTATAGTGACAGTCTACAAGAAATGACCCAGAATCAAGTGCTGGGGAGGTACTGAACTTGTGTTGTCTGAGACTGAACACAAACTTGAAAGTAAATTTCATCATTAAAGCAAGAAGAAATGACAATAGGATTCCTGCTTCCTTTAAGAACCAACATCAAGACACCCACTGTCACTGAACACCAGGTATTGAAGATTCTTTTCCCCTTTTAACAAAGGTCATCTTCTTTATCCAGCTGCCTTTTTGTGTGGTAAGACAAAAATTGACTCAGCTCACATAAGATTTACTTTATTTTTATCTTGAATAATGGGATTTAATGTTCATGATAAAGGACCTCTTTTAGCATTCTTGGAAACAAATTAGTTTGTGATTTTTACCTATTTCTTATACTGTTCTGATTAAATCTGTATGAATGATACACCAGACAGATTTTGAGGTTTTATGGCACATTTTACTGAGAGAGCTGGACATTCTTGACTTAATGAAATCACAAGACTTCTATGATATCATTATTATTGTGTCCTATAGATAGTTATTGGAAGTGGGTAAATTGAGGCAGAGGACGTTGAATATCTTATTGAATAGCATGTAAATCATCATTGGCAGAGACAGAAATAGAAATCAGATCATAGATCTAGAATGTAAAGGGATCTCAAAGGACATCTAGACCAATCCCTTCATTTCATAGATTATAGAATCATAAATCTAGAACTGAAAGGAACCACAGAGGTAAATCCCCTAATTTTATGGATGAGGAAAATGAGGCACAGAAAGATTACGTGATTTAAGTGACTTATTAAGTGATTAAGTGACTTATCCAACATCGCACTGATAATGAGCATCTGAGGTAAGATTAGAACTTTGGTCTTATAGGCACCCAGGTGGCACAGTAGTAGATGCAGGGCCTAGAATTAGAAAGACCAGAATTCAAATTTGGCCTCAGACACTTACTAACTATGTGAGTCTGGGCAAGTCATTTAACCTCCACTTGCCTCAACTATAAAACAGGGATAATAACAGCACCTCCCTCTTAGGGTTGTTGTGAGAATTGTATGGCACATAGTAGGTGCCATATAAATGCTTATTCCCTTGCCCCATTCACTTTCTTTACCTTCCCCCTCTAGAGCATGCCATACCTACAAAGGCAGTGCTTTCTCCACTATTCTGTACTGCCTGTTGTTTTCAGTAGTGTGGATATCCTCAATGAAAACATGAAGGAGTTAGAAAATAAGATTGGAGTTGTTTATGCTGGAAAAGAGGAAGGGAGAGTTAATAAGTATATATCGAATGTATGGTAATAAGCAGATGTTATCTACTTCTAAGGACAGAATGAGGGTTGAACATGATAGAGAACTTTCTGACTGGTGTCTGCTATTGCTACTAAGAGTCAGTCACTGTCTTAAAATCTGATGGAGGTAGCAGTTCTCTGATTGAAACTACTTCGCAGAAAACTATAGGATGGAGTCATTAGCAAAAGGCCAGACATATAAATATGATTTTCCCTTGGAACAAGTGAGTGGCCCAAATTGAGATAATAACTCTTTGTCTATGTAGAAACGTGCTATTTATCCAACTACTGAACCAGTGAGGCCTGAAACCCTGACATGACTTCCCTCTAGTCTCCACTTGGTTATGTGATCATGATTTTTATCTTCTTGCTTCATCAGAAACTTTTCCTTGCTTTTGGTCCTTTCAGTTCCATGACCTATATTCTTGGTTTTTGGTCTTTGCTTCCTTAAAATATGGTTCACCCCACAGGTTTCCAGGACCTTCTCAGCTGCCACTTTGTCTTCCTTGTATTCCCTCACTCCCAACAAAGGAGGCTTCAATCAAAGTCTTAGAACCCTCTCTGTAACTTGAGCCTTCCTCAAATTACATTATAGCAATTAGGAACTATAATGTTCCTAAGAACATTATAGCAAAGTTATTAGAGATGAGGGGAAGGTGAGAGGAAAAGATGGCCTACCTTAGCAGAGTACAAGCACTGAATAATCCCTGGGAAGAAGTAGGGGTAGGAAGAAGTGGCAGGTAGGAGATATGGTAAAGAAGTGGAAAGATGCAGAGCTATCATGGTATTATCAAATATGAGGCCAACAGAAGACCATGAATCCAGGGAGATTACAAGTAGAAAATGGGGACCTCAGATGATGGGGGCAGGAGCAATGCCTTTGTTTCCCAACTCAACTTAGTATAATCAGTAAGTATAATTGGGAAGAGTATGAGATAATTCTAAATGTTCTTAATGGGAATTGTAATTGTCTCTGAATAATTTGAACAATAACAGTAGAGAGTTATCTCTACAAAATAGTTTAAAAGTGTAATGCTTAAATTTAGACATGTGGAAAAGAACAGCAAGAGGAATTATGACAAAGAAAGTTAGCTAAAATGGGACTTAGGACTTCCCAATGTTAAAATGTTCTATAGAGCAATAATTATGAAAAACTATCCATATCTGGAAAAATAATAGAAACTAATCAATAGAACAGAAAAGAGAACCTGGAAGAAGAACCTGATGAGTTTAAAAGAATAGCACTGATAAAACTCACTTCCAGTAACTGCTAGGGATAGATTGAAAACAAGTTGTTGAAAAAATAGGGTGGATGCATTACAACCAAGGTGTTTAGAATCATTTCTCACACCTTTCGCCTAAGGAAGATGCAATAAAAAAGGAAAAGAAAAAAGAAAAAAACCCTTTCATAAAGCAACTTGCCTTACAAAAGGAGCAACATCATATATAGACAAGAACTCCCAAGATAAATAGAGTATTGATGAACAGTAAAAGAGGGTTTAGCAATAATATATCTGTGGGGGCAATGAGAGGAGAGGGTAGAAACCATAAGCGTCCTCCTGGTGGCACTTGAGGAGAATCTTAAAGGAAGGCCAGGATTCTAAAAGTTGAGGTTGGGAAGGAGAGCATTCCAGGTATGGGGAACAGCCAACACTAAGGCATGGAGACAGGAGATGAATGTTGTGAACATGGAATAGCAAGCTGACCTTGGCAAGCCGAAAGATCTCATCATTAGAGATTACCTTGAAAGAGTGTACAGTGAGAGATGATATCAGAGAGATGTGAGATAAGGAAAAAGATAGAGGGAGCTCTCTTCAAATATCCTTAATTGTTTTTAAAGTATGAGGTAAGGTTCTTAGAAGAGAGAGGGAGAGAGGGGGAAATAGACATATGGGAGGCTCAAGGAAAGAAAAGGTTTAGAACAATTGCTATGGTAGATGGGATAGGGAAGTAATCCAAGAATAGTGGGATCATTTTGCTGTAGTGAGGGCACAACTGATATTAGCTGCCATAAATTTATACCTCACACGATCAGCATGATTTTGTCATTACCTACAGTTCTTTCTGGAGCTTGTGAGTAAAGAGGAAAGGAAGTAGATGTGAGAACTAATACTGAGTTGGAGTTTGGCAAAGCATGATTAATGATAGGAAAGTGGGGCAAGGGATATGAGCGTTAAGGATAGTATAGAACTGGTTTTTTTTTTAAACAAGTAATCAAGATGGGGGAACAGAGAAGAGGGTAGCCAGAATTGAGATAACATCCTGGGGTAGTACTGAGGGATGGAGGGCTTGTAGGTCATAGTGATAATGAAGAGTAAACTTAGAAGGAGAAGAATATAGCATTTTGATTGGATGAAGGACATTCAGGATCCCTTCCATCCCAGAGCAGAGCTCAAATTAAAAAAAAAATAAAGGAAAAAGGCCAAAAAAGATGAGCAAAAACCAACAACAACAAAAAAGAATATGACCATAGAAAATTATTATAATGATAAGGAAGATTAAGACACAGACTCAGAAAAGGACAACAATGTCAAAATACCTATGGGTAAAACACCCACAGAAAAATGGGAAGTGGTATCAAGTCCAGAAAGAACTCATAGAAGAGCTCAAAAAGTAGATTGGAAATCATATAAGACAGGTAAAAGAAAAATTTGGAAAAGAAATGAAAGTAATGCAAGAGAATTTTGAAAAAGAAAGTCAACAGCTTGGAAAAAGAAAACAACTGCTTAAAAAGTAGAATTGACCAAACAGAAAAGGAGATAGAAAAATCCACTGAAGAAAACAACTCCTTAGAAAGTGCAATTGACCAAAGAGAAAAAGAAGAACTAAAGCTAACTGAGGAAAATAACTCATTAAAAGTTAGAAGTGGGCAAGTGGAAACTAATGACCCTATGAGACATTAAGAATCAATCAAACAAATTCAAAAGAATAAAAAAATAGAAACAAATGAAAAATACCTAATTGTAAAAACAACTGAACTGGAAAATGGATCCAAGAGAGACAATGCCAGAATCATTGAACTACCTGAAAGCCATATTCAAAAGGAATTCCTGGGCAGCACCTTTCAAGAAATTGTTAAGGAAAACTGCTTTGATATCCTGGAACCATGAGGCAAAATAGGCATTAAAAAAATCCACCATTCACCTCAGGAAAGAGATCCCAAAATAAAAGCTCCAAGTTACATTATGGCCAAATTACAAAACTATTAGGTCAAGGAAAAATTATTGCAAGGGGCCAGAAAAAAATTCAAATATTGGGGAGCCTCAACCAGGATTACATAGGCCTTAGTGGCCACACATTAAGGAATTAGAGGTCATGGAACATGATATTCTGGAAGGCAAAGGAGGCTAATACTACAACCAAGAATCACCTACCTGGTGAAATTAAGCATAATACTTCAAATGGAAAAAAATGGTCATTTAGTAAAATAGAAGGATTTCAAGCTTTCATAAGGAAAAGAACAGAATTTAAGAAAAAAGTTGATCTCCAGTATCAAGACCCAAGAACCATAAACAGGTTAAAAGAGAAAAGAAGACATAAGTGATTCAATAGAACTGAACTGTTCATGTCCCTACATGGGAATGTGATACTTGTAATTCTTAAAAATGGTATTAATAGCACAGCTAGAAGGAATATACATAGACAAAGGATATGGATACAAGGTAAATTTGAGGAAATGACATAAAAAATAATTAAGGGATGAGAAAGAAGTGTACACTGGGTGCAGAAGGAAGGAAGAGGTAGGATAGGGTAAATTATTTCACACCAAGAGGCACACAAAACCTGTCACAGTGGAGGGAAAGATGGAAGGATAGACAATCAGTACCATTTCAACCTCACTCATATCAGAATTGGCTCAAAGAAGAAATAATATACATGAACAGATAAATGTAGAACTCTCTTTTAGCATACGGAAACATAGGAGGGGAGGAGATTAAGTAAGGGGGGAGGGCTGACAGAATAGAGAGTAGACCAGGGGAGGTAGTAGACATAAGCAAAACACTATTGAAGAGGGAAAGGGTGAAGGGAGAGAGAGGACAGAGAAAAAATAGGATGGAGGGAAATATATAGTAACCATAACTGTGAATGTGAATGGGATTAACCCTCCCATAAAGTGGAAGCAGATAGCAGAGTGGATCAGAAACCAGAATTCTACAATATATAGTTTATAAGAAACATACATGAAGCAGAGAGATAAACACATAGTAAAAGTAGGGGGCTGAAGCAGAATCTGCTTCAGCTGAAGTTAAAAAAAAAAAAAGCAGAGGTAGCAATCCTGATCTCAGACAAAGCAAAAGCTAAAGTAGACCTAATTAAAAGAGATTAGTCAGGGAACTACATTTTGCTAAAAAGAACCATAGACAGTTAAGTAATACCAATACTAAACATATATGCACCAAATGGTATAGCATTCACATTCTTAGAGGAGAAATTGAGTTGCGTGGTCATGGCCAAACATGAGATAGAGAACATTATAAAATGTAAAATAGATGATTTTATTATATTAAATTAAAAGACTTTTGTTCAAACAAAACCAATGCAACCAAGATTAGAAGGAAAACAGAAAGCCAGAAAACAATATTTGCATCAGGTGTCTCTGATAAAGACCTCATTTCCCAAGTATATAGAAAACTCAGTCAAATTTATATATTTGATATATGGTTGATAAACGGTCAAAGGATAAGAACAAGCAGTTTTCAGATAAAGAAATCAAAGCTATCTATAGGTATATTAAGAAGTGTTCTAATTCCAGGAGCCAAGATGGCAGAATAAACAGTGAGTAGCTCTCACATTCCCTTATTGACCTGGAAAAAAAACAGAAAATACCACCCCTGGAAAAATCCTGGAAGAGTGGTGCCAGCAGAAAGACAGAGCACAGCAGTCTTTTAGCTCATGAGGCTAGGGGGATTAATGGGAAAGGTCCCTCTTGATGGGGCTGAAGGGGACCAGGACAGGATGGGAGGCATCCTGGCAAGCCAGCATAAGCCCCACCTAAGCAGACAAGTGGGAGATCCTGAACCCCACTTCAGCAGAGTGGGCAAGCACTAACACCAGGACCCTTGTGTACCTCAATACAGCCAGGAAAACCACCAGATGCCAGCATGGAGAACCACTACTTGCACTTATGGATATGTAGGCTGAGCCTACCTGTGCTCTAGCCAATCCCTGGTGAGAAGGCAACCTCCAGTGGCCAGACCACCCTTACTCCCACCCGCACTCCCACCCTGTGAGCTTCAGTGTAACCCTGGGGAAATGCAGAAAAACCCCTCCTGGCCTCTGCACACACCAGTCACTACTACCAGCTCTAGCTCAGCAACAGGGAACCCACAGCCTCTACAGCCTCCATTTGCTATTTCCTGAGGCCCCAGCACACAAAACCAGTAACTAGGCCCTATCCCTCAGCACAAGAAGCATGGGATAGTGCCCCCTATGCCTCAGAAGCACAGATCAACTTTAAAAGCCAGGAAAAAAGGCAAACACCATGAGCAAAAATCAACATAAAAAACAAAGACCATAGATTCTTACTATGGGGACAGGGAAGATCAAAACACAAATTCAGAATAGGACAGCATTGTCAATATACCCCCATCTGAAGCTTCAAAAGGGGAATATGAAGTGGTCTCAAGCCCAAAAAGTCTTTTTGGAAAAGCTCAAGAAGGATTTTAAATGTCAAATTACAGAAGTAGAAGAAAAATTGAATGATACTTTACAAAATGGAAAAAAGTACACTGCAGAAAACCAACTCATTAAAAAAGTAGAATTGGCACAATAGAAAAGGAGGTACAAAAGCTAACTGAAGAAAACAGTTTATTTTTTAAAAAGAAGGGCTCTAAATCACTTTTGATTAGAAAAATGCAAATTAAAAGAACTTTGAGATACCACCTCACACTTATCAGATTGGTCAATATGACAGAAAAGCAAAATGATAAATGTTGGAAAGGGTGTGGGAAAATTTGGACATTAATACATTCTTGGTAGAA
>CM053581.1:444484937-444497030 GCA_028627135.1 Pseudochirops cupreus
ACACATATGTCTATATAGAAGGGTATATATGCATATGAATACATATGGGAATGTATGTATATATGTATACATAGAGAGCACAGGATCAGTTGAATAGGAAGGGATGATCTTTTAAAAGGTGAAATTAAGACATGGGAGAGGAATAGAATGAGAGGAGACAGGGAGAGACAGAATGGGGTCAGTAATTTCATACAGAAGAGGCAAGGGATAACTGTTACAATGGAGGGGAGGAACAGGAAGACAAAAAGGGAATGGGTCAACCTTACTCTCATTGAATTTGACTCAGGGAAGGAATGACATAAACTCTAAATTGGGTTATCTTGCCCTGCAGGAGAGTAGGGGGGAAGGGGATGAGAGGGGGGAAGATGGAGGGGAGGGCATATTGGGGAGGGGAGTTTTGTTAGAAGCATACACTTCTGTAAAGGGACAGGGACAAAGCAGAGAATAGAACAAGGGGAGAGTGGGATAGAAAGGAGGGAAATATAGTCAGTCTTTCACAATATGTCCACTGTGGAGATGTTCTGCATAACTAGACATGTACGGCCTACATTGAATTGCTTGTCTTTCCAGTGGGGGTGGGTGACAAGGGAGGAAGGGAGGAAGGGAAAGAATCTAGAATTTAAAGTTCTAAAATCATATGTTTATATATACATTATTATTATTTACATCCAACTGGGAAATAAGATATACAGGCACTAGGATAGGGAGATCCATCTTGCTCTACCAGAAAGTCAGAGAGGTGATGGGGGAGGATTTAGAGAGAGCAGATTGGGGGAAGGGTTATATGGTGGGATTGCTATTTTGGGGGGATGGGTAGGGGAAAGACGGGGAGAAAATTTGTAACTCTAAATCTTGTGGGAATCAATGATGTAAACTAAAAATGAACAAAAGTTAATTTTAAAAAAAGAAAGAAAAAACGTAGAATCACCTGTCAACTCCTTCACTCAATGCAGTGGTACATAGAAGGATATAGGAATCCTGTAGGAACTTTAAGAAGAAAAGCTAGGGTATGTAGAAAGTGTGTTGAAGGAACATCAAGAGATAGTGTAAAGGTCCAACATGACCTGGAGGCATGAATGAGACATGCATTTTCAGAGATAGCCAATGTTTGGATTTTGTTTTGCTTGACTTTGCTGATTAGTATTAAGAGAGGCCTTTTAGGAGATGAGAGGGAACTTGAGGGAAAAGGAAGGGGATGTTAATGAAAATGCAACAAGAAAGGAAGGAAACAAGGAAGGGAGGAAAGAAGGAAGAAAAGAAAGATGATGAAACTTTTTTTTAATGTACAAAAAATAACAGAAGGAAGTTCCAAGGGTGGCATTGATAAGAAGGATAGAACTAACATATGGAATTTACTATATACTTTAAAAAAAAACAAACCTGAGCTGTAATACACATTTGTGCTTTCATATGAAATCTTCTTTTATGCTCTTCCTTTTTATAGAAATGTTCATGTTTGTTGATGTTTGCCAAGTTCAGAACAATAAAAAAATTAAAAACCTGAAAAAAATTTCTGCCATTGTTGGTTGCATATCATGACATCCAATATTCAAGTTTAAGTTTCATCTTTCTGTTAACTACTTTATCATTTTTAAATAAATATAAATTATATTGCAAATAGTTTCACATAAAAAAGACACCATTGGTTATGCCCATCACATGGTTATTACTACAGCCCTCAACTCCTACCACTCCTTTTATATATTGAGCAAAAACTGCACATAGCTTAGGTGTTGTTTTTTTTGTTTTCACAGCCTCTAGATATCCAGGCTGTGGATGCAATCAATAGTGAGGATGCTATAATCTCCTTAAGGGCAGAGACCATGTATTCTACTTGTTTGTTATTAAGGGCTAGGCATATAGCAGGTGTTCAATGTATACTTGATGACTGATTAATTAGAATTTTTCTTTCTTGTGGTATAAAGGAAAACTTGGGAGGTGGCAGAGGAAAACTTTGCTTCTCTTCTCCCAAGAAAGTACACTTTCCATGCAAATAGAGAAATTATGCCTCTTATGAAATATAAGTGGAATATGAAATATGGTGAAAAGAGCAATGAAAATGGGAAATTAAAAGCCTGTGTTATTTTCCTGGCAAATGAATTGGGGACAATAGTGCAAGATGCTGTCTCAGGGTCACTGTACTTCAGTTTCTCTGTCTATAAAATAAAGCACTCTTTAGTACATTGTAGTTGCTTAATAAATATGAAGTCATTATAAATAAAGCTAATAAAACTTGTCAACTTCCTAAGTCACTAGAGTGAAGAATGAGCCTTAATATCCCTTTTGTAGAGAGGAGGGATTGAAGAATAGTAAGAGACAAGGTCATATGATGTGCCCTTTCATTCAGGGAAATTGCATGTGACTAATGTAATGTGTCATTGTGCAGACCATGTATTATCCTTCCTATATAAACATGCCCCCACCTAACCTAGCTCCAAAGAAAATACATTAGGTGAGATGATGGCACAAGGTGTAGCTAATCCATGCCAAGGGACTCCTACTGAGACAGACTAACATAATGACAAAAGAAGCCAACTGACCCAAGACCCTCAGGTTTGAGGGGAACTAAATCTCTGTTTCAAATTACAAATTGCATTGCAAATAATACCTCATCATTAAAGTCCCTTCTGCGACTGTGTTAAGCCATTCTACTATTGATCATCTGCCCAGTGTTTCACAACAGTCTATATTGGCCAGGTCCCATCTCATAGAGTTGCTGCAAAAATCAAATGAGATAATGTAAACTACTCTGAAATCCTAAAGCAGAGATTCTTAGCATTTTTTCTTACTGACTTGATTTGCTGACTGTGTCATGAGCACCTTTGAGTAGTCTGGTAAGGTCTAGGGAAGAATCTTCTCAGAATAGTATTCTTAAATGCATACATAGGATTACAAAGGAGAACAACTATACTGAAATACAATTAGGAAAATATAAAAAAAAAACCAAACAAACCAAGATCATGGAATCACTCCAGGTTAAGAAGCCTTGTCCTAAAGTATGATGTCTGGAATCTTGTGGGCCCTACATTTCTTTTTCTTTTTGGAGGGAAGAAGGCAGGGCAAGTGGGGTTGTGACTTACCCAAGGTCACATGGTTAGTACATGTTAAGTGTCTGAGGCTAGATTCGAACTCAGGTCCTCCTGACTCCAGGGCCAGTGCTCTATTCACTGTGCCACCTAGCCTCCCCTAAGGATCCTACATTTTAAGAGGGCTGCTGAAAAACTAAAGTAGGTTCAAAGAATGATGACCAGTGTGGTGAATGGGTCTAGAAAATATCTATGTGGAATGGCTTAAAAAAAAAAAACAAAATATTTATCACAGAGAAAAGAACTGTTACGGAGACACTATGACTGTCTCCAATTTTACCCAAAGATATTATGCAGAAAAGAGGCAATTCCACTTATTCTTTGTGTCCCCAAAGGTGGACCCTTTATGCTTTCTGCAACTGGTGCCAGAAAGCAATTAAAAGCTGTAGAACGAGGAATGGCAGAAACAAAAAAAGGAATAACCTAATTTAGCTATAAGTCCTCTGGAACCCTGCTCTAGTAGTACGTTTTATGTTTATCCACTTCATGTTTTCAGACTAGATCATACCAGACAGCTCTAATGTTGACACCTTCTCATCTCCCCCATGACATGGATTCCTTTGCCAGGGCTGTACTTGTAACTTTTCTTGATAATAGGACAGGTCTAGTTAAAGGAAACTGCAGGGAGACAGATTCCAGGGTCATATAAGGAAGCACATTTTAGCAATTGAGCTAGATGTCCAAAAATGGAATGGGTTACATCAAGTGGTAGTGAGTTCCTTATTACCAGTGGTATTATAGAGGGTAGAAATACTTTGGGTAGTTTTTGCATTAAATGACCTTTAGTATTCCTTCTAACTCTAATATTCTATTATAACTATAATCTCAAATATATCATGCATATATAGTATTACATTGTTCACCTGTGTTGCAATAGCTTTATTTTAAATACCATCATGCCATTCATTATCATAGTGTTAATTTGATGTCAAATTCAATTTGCTCTCCATTGTCACTTTGGGGCTTTCTTAGTATAGTATTAATACCTTATTATTATTATTATCATCATCATCATCATCATCATCTGGCTCTCACTTAACGATTTTTGCAAGTGGTGGGATTAGGTTTCCCTCTGGTATAAAATTGAGTCTAAATTTCATTTCCTGACTTTATAGCTGATCTCCCTAGGTTCCTTTGTAGTATTTCTCTGTCTTAACTGGTGCTTTCAACACCGTCCAGTTTTGTATCATTTGGGAATTGAATAAATGTGAGAGTGGTAGACCACCAGCAGCCGGGTGTGTTTTAACTACAAGGCTGGATACCCTTCTCGTGGACTGCTTATGTACCCGTTAGGAGAGGTATAAAATAAGAAATCAGCAAAGCTTCAAGCATATATTATTAATGACTAGGCTGATACCATAACCCACATCAGGGAGATGAGGACCTAATTAATTAGTCATAATACTACTTAGCACTTAACATTTTCAATGAATTTTACTAACGTGAATGAATGAATCCTCAAAAGACCCCTGTGAAGCCAGTATTATTATTTCAATTTTACAGCTGGTAGAACACAAGCAGGGAGCTTCTGTGATTCATCCAAGGCCACAAATAAAATTGGCAACAGACTGGGATTCAAGCTTTCTCAGAGCTGTCACCTAAGACCATCACTTTGAGCCACATTCAATATTGGGGTATTTAAATTGACCATCACCCCTGCTCGTGTGATATAATTGTTGAGGTCAAGAGGTGCAGACAAAGTTGAGCCAAAGATATGATTAAAGTAGTCACCACCACAGACTAGAAGTCACCACCATGCAAGTCAGAAGGACTAACATAGTGATGGGAAATTGTCAAAATATTATTAAAATTTCTTCTGAGGCCCCAAGAGATCCATATCAAAATTTCTTCAAACCCTGAGACAAAGGTCTAAGTACCATAAATGATGAACTTGAGTGGAGGTGAAGTGTTGAAAGCCATCAGTAACTCAGAATTATACCTTCACTATATCTCTTCACTTGGGGCTGAACAAGGTTACTCACGTATGTGTGTGCATGTATGTGCACACACACACACACACACACACACACACACACACACACTCTCTCTCTCTCTCTCTCTCTCTCTCTTTTTTAATTGCTATCTCTCATTTTCTCCCACTCCCCTGGAGCTTCCTTCACTTCTAATTTTTAACTAGTGTGTGGGAGATTGGGCAGTGGGAAAGATACTTATTTAGCCTTTCCTGATAGGATTCTCAGAATTCTGATGTTGGTAAGGACAGAACAGTAAGGGAAGCAAAAGGACCACACATGTCCTGACAGAATGCAGAGAAGCTGGAAGGTAGAATTTATTGTTGTTGTTATAATAATTATAATAATAGTGACTATTGTTATTTGGGGGAGGTACGTAAGTATTGTTTCATAGTCTGAGAGCTAGAACATCAACCTTCCTTCCAATGCCCTCATTACTCACTGACTATCTGACACTCTTTATGTAAGAACCATTAGAGTACAACACCAATATTTGGAGCAAGAAGAGAACAAAGTGCTATATATCTCTCCATATAATCTATGTCTTTGACTTTATTATGCATAGAATTATACAACTGGGGAGAGGCCTTGGAGATTATCTCATTTAGTATTTCATTTTTACTTCATCAAACCTAGGTACAGGAAAGTTTAGTTACTTGTCTAAGGTTACCTAGTTAGTTAGATTTCCTGACTTCCGGGACCACATTTTTTAACTCCTCCTATATTTATTTACTCTCCTTGCACAATGCAAGCCTGCTTACTGACAGCTTGTTTCTGTGTTCTCAAGATGGTCATTTCTCAGAAGTGCAGATAGACCCTGATAAACAGCACTAGAAGAGTTTTCATTTGCAACAGCACCCCAGTTGTCACCCCAGTCAGTAACTTCACAGAGGGAGCTCTAGAATAGGACAAAGACTCCCTTTTCTCTCTGTTTTGTTTTCCCTCTGTCCTCTTATCTTCCCTTCCTTTTACGTGCAGTGGTGTTTATGGGTTTCCATGTGGACTTAGCAATTGAAATAGCAATATTAGGAGTCATATAAGGTCTTGGTCATTTTTTTAAGCTCTTCCTTACAGTGTGGATCCATCACTTCTGGATATCAATTTTGTATTTTGCAGGAAATGTGACTGGACTCTTCCTATCCTTTGACCCAGTATAAACATGATTCATAAGGGTGGGTTTTTTTTTTTAATTGTATTCTTAGAGCTTTGAACAGTGGCTACAATATTGTTAGTACTTAATAAATGATTGGTGATTGATTGATTACCATTGCTACTGGAAAGGATGTGTCAACCTAATTTCACATGGCCCTATCTACCATCCTTATAACTTTCCAGATCAAAATACTGTCCTTTGGCTGTCATTCCTTGATATGTTTTGGTGCTCCATTAGAACATCAGCTTTTCTATTTGCTTTTCTGTTTGTATCTATGTTGTTTAGCAGAGTATTTGACATATAAGAAGTATTAACTGTTTTTCTTCATTCTTTCACTCATTCATTCATTCATGCTTTTGCAACCTTCCCCTCTGAAATATTCCAAAATTGTATTAACTCTAGTACAGATCTCTGTGGTATATATTGATGAACTGTGGCACATCTAGACCAGACTGACTAGGATGGTGAAATGACTGATGACCATGTCATGTAAGAACCAGCTGAAGGAACTGAAGGTATTTAAAGTGAAGAAGAGAAGGCTTAAGGAGGCTATTATGTCTATCTAGGTATTTAAAGGAGTATCCATTAGAGGAATGGTTAGATTTGTCCTACTTGTTCCTGGAGAGTAGAAATAGAAGCTCTGAGCTCAAGTTACATAGGAGTAAACTTGACCTAGATATAAAGATAAACGTCCTGACTTTTAAAACTATTTTTAAAAAGTGAAAGCCTAAGCAACTATTTATGAGGGATGTTATAGAGGAGATTCTTATTCAATTATAGATTTGACTGGATGAATTCTGAAATCCCTTTCAAATGTGATATTCTTTTTTGTATTTTTGGAGGGGGGAAGGCAAGGCAATTGGGGTTAAGTGACTTGCCCACAATCACACAGCTAGTAAGTGTGTCAAGTGTCCAAGGTCAGATTTGGACTGCAGTCCTCCTGACTCCAGGACCAGTGCTCTATTCACTGCACCACCTACCTGCCTGGTAAATGCGATATTCTTTATCACTTCACTTGGAATGTTATGTCTGGAAAGCTGGGGAATCTTGGTCAAATGTCAAATTCAGAGTAAGATTCTTTCTCCCTTTCTCTGAATTTCTTCAATTTTACTCCCATGCTTTTGCTTCCCCCATCTCAAAATAAGAGTCCATGGGCTTCAATTGAAAGAGGGTACTTGGCATGTTTTTTCTACCCATTCTGTACCAGCTACATTGCTTTTGGACTTCTTTGGAATTCTCCATCATACCTTTCCCCAGGAAACTCATCATTGGGATACCTCATTATGCTATAAGATATAATCTGCCTGGTACTCATACCCCAACAGTGTCTTCTGCAACTCTGATTGGACTACATAAGCGGAAGATAGGGTCATGAGCTCCAGGGCCTCTGTTTAAAGATGGCGCTCAGAACAGTTCACCAATTCCCATCAGTTATACTGCTTGCAACTCCTGCTTTTTTGGATTCACTTGATGTACAGTAAACTTTTCCATCCCCTCACTTTTATTTAATATGTGTATGTCTTTGTTTTTAAAATGTGTTTCTTGTAAGTAACAGATTGTAAACTTTTGTTTTCTTATCCAGTCTGTAACTTTTTCATTTCGTTGGATTGTTTAATCCATTCACATCTAAAGTTATGAGTTATGTTTATATTTTCCTATGTCTATCTCTAATATTGCATCTTCTCCTATTTATTATTTTTCCTTCTTATGTTACAAATACAGTATTATATTCCTTTGGTTACTTTAATTTCTTTTTTAAAAGTTGCATGGTTTTCACTGGTTCTTCTCCTGTCATCCCTAATATGCTCTTCTTGATTGTTACTCCTTTCCCTTTAAGGTTTTGTTAATAGTTCCTTTTTCTCTCCCGCCTTGATCTGGTTATGTAATACTCCCCCCTCCACTTTTTCCTCTCAGTTAATCAAGTAGATTCCCTCTTTTTCTTTTCTTCTTCAACTAGTTCCATTTTTTAAATGTTAAAAATTTCATTATTGTACTCCCTTCGAAAAAGGATTTCTCTTGCTTTCTTCATTATCCATCCTTTTCCCCCCTGCCTAATCTAGATACTTGTTCTCTGATTCACAACCCCTATAATTATCTAGTCTCCTTCTTTTCTCTATATTTATCTTACAATTGAAGTTTGTATCCATTGTTAACTCTCCCTTTTAAGCTCTTTCTATTACTATCTTTTAAGGTTTGCTCCATGGTTTCCCCTTTTCTATTGTGTCTCATTCCCACAATGCCATTTATTCCAGGCATCAGAGAGGAACCTGCCCCATGACAGGTAGGGCTCCTCCCCTGCTGTGCCCTTGATTATCTATGGCTGATCTACAACCTCCTCTGGTTACCTTTTTCCCAACATTTGCCTCAAAATCTCTATGTATTCATACTCTCATCCACTAGGTGCTAGTTACCCCTAGGAATTTCAACTTCCTTCTCAGTGTAAGACCACTAGGCTTTTCAAGAACCAAATCTCCCAGTTCTCCCCCAGTATAAAGTCCTAATTTCCTTTCATAAATCATCTCTCTTCATCTATAAGAATATTCATCAGTATAACCCCTCTCCCTCTACCTAAGTAAAGCAACCTTCTTTCCCCTTCCCTTTTCAGTCTTTGTCCCCTCCTTCTCACTCAATCACCTGTGGGCTCTTCTCTTTTTAACATTGCTTTTACCTTATTGCCAGCCCTTTACACACACACACACACACACACTCACACACACACACACACACACACACACACACACACCCCTCACACACTCCTCTCTGTCCCCACTATCTTTTGATATAACCTTTCATAGTCCAATGTAGGCTTACAAAAATAAAATCAATTCACCTATATCCACAGTCTCATCAGGTTCTGTCCATATTGCCCTATCTGCTTCTTCACTGTACTGCTACCATTATTTTGCCTTCACCTATCTCCTTGTGTACTTTTAGAAAGAAATCTCTTATTGCTCTCCATTGTGACTTTGCTGTCATTAGTGTCCTTGTCTGCTGCATGTATTCCTGTTGTTTGGAGTATTTGAGAAGGATTTAATCCCTTTACAGGGATTTCTTTCTAAAGAAAGTGGTTTTCTTTCTAAAAAATATTTTAAAGTCTTCTTTATTATTGAGTATCCGTCTTTTTTTCATGTATGGTTAAGCTCATATTTGCAGAGTAGGTTACCCTGAGCTATATCCTCAGCTCCATTGCTCTTCAGACACATTATTTAATTCCATCTTAAGTTTTCTAGTGGGTACAGAACAGTCTATTGTTGATTGAATGCCCTTTCCTTTGTATGTGAAGGTCTTTCTCCTGATCAATTGTAGAATTTGTTGTTTCTGAATTGAATTGTTAAATTTAACTGCCATGTGTCTTGGAGTTTGTAGCCTTTAGGGGTTTTTTCCCCTATAGGCAATCTGTGAATCCTTTCAATTGGAATTTTATTATTTATGTTTGGAAATTCTTAGCCGTTCTCTTCTATTATTTCTTTCATTATGATGTTAAGGCTTTTTGTCTTGTCATGTTCTTCTAGGAGATCAATGACCCTTAGATTGTATCTACACATCCTATTTTCAACATCAGTATGTTTTGCTGGCATAGTGAGCCTATTATCTTTTAACTCAGATTGCTCTTCCCTTCTTTGTATATGCATTTCCAATCTATTATTCTCTCTTTGTTTTCTTTGGTGAAGCTTACCATTGTAGATTCCAATTTTTTTTTATTCTGCTCATTATTTTTGCTATGCAGGCCATAAATTCTGCTCTTATAAGTCTTATTTCTCTTTTGAACTACTCAGGAACAGCATGTTGTGGTTCCATGTTCTACTCAAATTCCACAGGGTTCTATGTCTCATCAAATATTGGACCATTTTTCTTTATTTTGCATCATCTATTCATAGATGCCTAAACTCATTTACTAGATCTGGAAGTCATATTTCTTTCTTCTGCTAATGTTTCCCTTATTGGCTTACCTGTTTATGTTCAAGTTCTTGGGTTTTCTTCTTTCTAAAATATTTGGTAATTTCAGCCTTTTTTTTTTGCTCTTATTTTCTCTATATCTCCCATTCTAACTCCCTCCCCTATGACCATGATTTCCTTAGAGGCTGGATCCAAAAGTTTCTAAGCCTCCTCCTATACTGAGGAATTTACTATTGACCAGCCTGGGTGTCTGCCCCACATGACTTTTGGGTAGTCAGAATATGCCCCAGGTAGATGCTGAACTTCTTCCCTCAGGTTTGGTGGAGTGTTGTATGGCAGTCCCCTCCTCCTACACACACACACACACACACACACACACACACACACACACACACACACACACTGTCTTGTCCTGGTGTCCTGTTCTGTTCCCTCTGTCCCTTATTCCTTTGGCCTGACACTAGCTATTCCAAGCTCTGCAGCACTGGTTGTATAGGACTCTGCTGTTGCTAGAGAATTCTATGCCCTGGCACCACTAATTTACAGCTTTATCACATTGGTAATATAGGAATCTGACAAAAGCAGGCTTTCACTCCAGAGGGGCTGTGGCCACTTCTCTGTCATAGCCAGCACAAATTTCTACAACCTACAACTGGGGTCTCCATGGTACTAGAAAGAGAGATGGAGGGCCAAAGTGTGGAGGTATAAAGCTAAGCATGATCAGCTTTCCAGAGCACTGTGGCTCTGAATAGCTCTAAGGTCCTGATCACATTGCATAATGAACTCTCTATTTATTCAGCAGTAAACTAAAGAAAAACATTCACAGAAACCAAAGTATAGCATTTACAATGTTATAACATAACAACTTATTACTATAGTGGCTACATGGTTTTAAACAAAAGATATCATTCAACAAGTCCTTAACTCAGTCTTCCTTAAGGAGTACCACTCCTGGGTCAGATTGTCTTAATCTCTCAGTCAAAAAGTCTTCTTTCTTACTAATTGGAGATTAGTTTTCAATCATCTTTAACTCAATCATCCTTAAGAGGTACAAGGTACAGTATACAAAGTTCTCCCACCCCTAGGCCACAGTAAATCATGCTCTTCTCAGTCAGCATTGAGTACCCAAGGAGATGTATTTTCATCTTGACTTGAAGCTGGCTCCCAAATTCCATGGCTCTTCTTCCATGGTCCCAGCTTTTTGCCTGAATTTACCCAACTGTCACCTGAATTCAAAGGTAGGTAGCTCTCAACTCCTTGTCCAGTTCCTTATCCAGTTCCTTCTCCATATTGATGCTCACAGTGTTGTAACACCAATCAGTTTAGCATATACTTAGCACTTAGTAACTTAGGGCTAAGTATGGAAGGTGTGAGCTCTGTCCCCTGTTGAGAGGGTATGAACTCCCCTGATGATGTGGCAGAAGGGGGTTGGCTGAGACAGGAGGCCAGCATGTGTATATAAAGAAGAATTCCAGAGACAGAGAGACAGAATTGGAATTTTCCTCCTGTTAGAGGAAGCAGGATTGTCCCAGCATCTGGGAGCTGGGCTGCTAGACTGAAGAAATGAATTGGAGTTTTCTTGAGAAAGAGAGAGAGAGTTTCTCTTCCAGCATCTGGAAGCTGACTGAGATCTGAGATGGAGTTTTCCTGAGAACAGAATCTGGTGAAGGCCACCTGGAAGGCTGAGAGGGCTTGCCTGGAAGGCCTCCTGAAAGGCTGAGATTCCCCTGGGTCCTAGGAACAACTGAACTGCTGGAGGACTGAAGAAGCATGACCAGGATAAGACTTTGTTCATGGCCTGGCTGATCCTTGAGTTCCAGGCAAGAGAAGTGGTGAAGGGTTTGAGATGTGCTGGACCCTGTGAACTTCAATGTGTGCCAGGGACTGCTCTGAGGACTGGACAAGGACCTGGGAGCCGTGTACCTCTGAGGACTGGAGGAGGACCTAGGAGCTGTCTGCTTCTGAATCCAGGTGACTGTTTGGTGGA
>CM053581.1:444497130-444518584 GCA_028627135.1 Pseudochirops cupreus
TTCTGGACACTGAGGGGTGGAGGGTTTGTGTCGTTTTTCTAATGACTGTACTAGTAGGGAATCTAGATTAGTGACTGATTAAGTTAATGGTTGCCCCATGAGTGGAAGTTTCATTATTTTATTGTGAATTGGTTGAATGATTGAGTATTGATTACTGTATTATGAATTGATTGAATGCTTTGTTCTAAATATTGTGGCCACTGTAGTGAAAACTATGTGGCCATTCTAATGTTAAGCTGTTGTGAATATTGTACTGAACCTTGTAATGTTGTGAATATTATATTGTGATTTGTAGTGAATGTTTGCCTTGATTTGTAATGGAATAAATGGAGCATTCACTATACTGTGTAATCTGAACCTTAAAAGCTGTTCACAGTAGCATTCTTTTTAGAATCTACTGGTGCATGGCATTACAAGTGTCCAGTCCACCTCAAATCCTTCACAGTTTCTGTTTATGGGAAGAGCCAAAACAACATTCATGCACATTGCCAACACCATCATCAATTCACTTTCTGCCTGTGAAATCAACACAGACCCACAATCAAAGTCTGAGAACTCAACACAAATCACCAGCATAGTCCTAGGACATCCAAAACCCTCCTCCAGGACTTCTGTAAACAGACAAGAAAATCCTCTTCCAGGGCTTCCAGTAAGGTCCTAGGACTTCTGTATAAAGTATCACAGACAAAAATCAACACAGACAGAACAAACAAACAAAGTGCCTGGCCTCCACAAGTAGTTCCCCTTCTCAGTTCTGCTCTCTGCCAACTTGGGCTTCTCCTTATATATGGTCATTAGCTCCTCCCTGTTCCTGTCTTTGGCAAGTCCCTCCCACTGTGGGTTTCACAAGTCCTATTTCTTAACAAAGACTTGATATAATCAAGGGCAAGACTCAAAAGAAACTTGAACTGAAACAAGGTGCTAAATAATTAAATAGCTGAAACAAGGCATAAAGTGCTTCTTTGCTTGCCATTACAAGAGGATGACTTTTGCTGTAAATCTTTGTAGTGTCCTTGGATCTGCTAATGCAGCATTGGTACTGGTAGCTGGGAAGTAGGAGAGAGGTGTTGAGTGAGTTCAAGGTCAGTGAACATCAGTTCATGTTTTGTTTTGGTTTTTTCATTCTTTTGGATTCTGGGCATCCTAAACCATGAAGACAGCTGAAGTTGCTTTATCACTGGGGTATAATTTCTGTTTTGGAGAGATTTGAGAGGACATAGTATCAGAGAAAATGTCTAGTCCTTCATCTTGTTGCTCATGACCCAGAATGAGCTACATTACTTTTTGATTGCTTTGGAACTTTCTTTCCAACGTGCCTTTATTCCCCAGGAAACTTATCATTGAGAAATCTCATTCTGATGTAAGATTGAATCTGCCTGATATTCACATCTCATCAGTACTCTCTGATCCTCTGCTTGGACCTTTTAACTGGAGGGCAGGGCCATGGGCTATAGGAACTCTAATTAAAGAGAGCTGAGAACAGTTTTCCTCCCAATTTTCTACCAGGTGCAATGCTTTTGGACATCTTTGGAACTCTCCATCATGCCCCCATGCAGGTACCTTCCTCTCCTTTCTCCCTCTCTGGTTATTCAATTTCCTGCTGCATGTTGCCTTCTCTCCTCCCCCCGACACACCTCCCCCCCATTAGATTATTAGGACTATCCTTTTTAAAATTTGTATTTATATTCCCCCCCCTCCATTTATCACAGAGCCTGATGCATAACAAATGCTGAATAAATTCTTGTTGACTGACTAATGGACAGTTTCACCTTTATCCCTTGACTCTGCCACCACTTTCTTGCTAGGACTAGTAGAAAGCTACAGTTTGAAGCTAGAGGAACTAATCCAATTTTAAGAAAAAATTACCTGATTGTAGACTTATCACATCATCCTTGCCTAACCCTTTCCTTTCCTCTTGGGCAAAAAAATATCAATATTCAAGAAAATTGTATCTATCCTCTTGTATCAAAAAAGGGTTAAGGAAACTTACTGAATCAATATGTTTTGAAAGGGACACCTTAAATATGAAAGAGTCTCAGTGACCTCAAAAGTCCAATCTAGCAAGGGTTTACATTTTTACACAAATCTCCAAATCATAGAGCTTTGAAATCAACAGCTCAATCTATTTTTTGTTACTTTGCCTTGACTTTACCCTTTTTTCACCCAGCATTCTCTCTTGGCAGGAAATCCAAGTCTTAGAATTCTAAGTCTATGCATAAATATACTTTTTTTCCAGTTACTATGGCAATGGAGAAGGAATCTGTCATGGCCATAACAGATCACAAAGGGATCACTTATTTTTATTCCTAGTGTTTACCCTATACTAGCAAAAGGCAAAACAAAAACAAAAAACTACAACTAGCCAGAAATACACTTGATTTTTTGAAAAATATCTCCCAAAGATGAACATTTTACCTTCTCTTGCCCAACTATTTCCTTGCCCATTGTATAGATAGCTTCTCCAGTCATTTAAAGTAAAAGCATCAATAAGATTCAGTAGACTTTGCATCTTCAAACTCAGACACTACTCTAATATCACTTTTCATAGAATGTTAAAAGTGGAAGGTACCTTACAGATCATCTACAGTTTCCTTATTTTATAAAGGAAGAAGAGGTACTTTACCTAGAGAGGTAAATGTGAATTTCTAAAGATTAGAGAGTTAGTAGAATAGCAGAGACTAGAACTTGGTCTTCTCTTTCAGTTTTAACTGGTATGAGTAAAGAATTCACAGTATCAGCATTATTGTAGCATGGTTTCCTTGGATTATTATATGAGGTATCATTTAATGGAAAAAATGGGTTATAGCCTTCTTGTCTGTGCTTTAGACAATCACCATAAAGTAGAGCAGGCTTGTACTCCTAGTTTTCATTTTCTTCATCTATATTTGGCAATGACCTTTGGAATGTTCAGTTAGTAAGCAAGCACCTTTTGCCCTATCTTTTGGATGGGGCCAAAAGAGTTGAACTTGACAGCGAGCTCAACAGATGAGCATTCAGCCACTTTTGCAGTCAATGCTTCCATATGGATAAGCTACATGCAGCAGCAGCAGCAGTAGCACATTTGTTGGTGAACAACCTACAGTCTGTCAAATTCCATAGCAGTTTCCAAGGCAATGATATGTTCTCAGTCTTTTATGTGTTGCCTAAGACTTCAGAAATTGCACAATAAAGAAGAAGAAACCCTTTTGAACCTACTGGGAAGAGATCTAATTACCAGAAATAAGTTACTTTTCCAATTGAGTCTAATTTCCCCTTTGTTTTACAGAAGGCATTCTTTACATATTGTCTTAAGTAAACTAGGATGGATAGCCCACAGCCTTCCAGGCCTCCAACTCTGACTCAGTTCTCCCTCTAGAAATTTCAGAGATTTGTATTACAGCGTCACTTGAAATTGGATGGAAAGCACTGTCCTGTCTTCAGGGAGGAGGGTAGGATTTAAAGATTATGGTAGAGTAGGTTCACAAATGTTTTCAAATGTTTGATGGGTTGTTGTGCAAAAGAGAGATTAGAATTTATTTCATAAAATTTAGTCAACTAGGGGTCAACTAGGGTCAAAAGGTGGAGGTTACAAGGAAACAAATTTGAGGCTCAGTGTAAGAAGAATCCAGAAGGGAATAAGCGTTTATATGTGTCAGGTACTGTGCTAAGTGCTTTTACAAATATTATCTCATCTGTTCATCACAAAACCTTGAGAGGGAGATACTATTATTATCTTTATTTTACAGCTTAGGAAACTGAAGCAAATGGTGTCTTGTTCAAGGTCACACAGCTAATAAGTACTCTAGGCTGGATTTGCAATTTTCTGCTTTTCAAGGTCTGGCTGACTTCAGACCCAGATCTCTACCCATTGAGTCACCACCAACTGCCTCAAGAAAACTCCTAAGAATGAGAGTTGAAGCAAATTGGGAGAGATTGTGCTATGTGCTGGTTACCTTTTGCTAAATATCTTCAAGTGGAGGTTGGAAAAGCATTGGAGGGGATGTTGTAAAGGGTAAATCATTTTTCAGATAGGGGTTAGTCTAACTGATTTTTGAACTCCCATTTTCTCTAAGAGTCTATGATTCTATCTTTCCTGGCCCTGGAGTCTATTGAAGAGCAAACTGTGAAGGAGAATCTCAGTTGTACCCCATTAGCTCTTTCATACCTGGCAGAATAATGGAATAGATGGAGCACTGCATTTAGAATCACAGAACCTTGGTCAAAATCCTGGCTGTGTTGTAATGAAATCATTTGATTACCCCTAGCCATCCAAGCCCAGGTCTCCTCATCCACAAAATGAGGTCATTGGATTAGGTTACCTTTATCCTCAGAATCTATAATCCTTGACTTCCTTTCATCATGGTGCCTTCCTACTACTGCTCTTCCCTTCCATAGGTAAATGCAAATAAATATGGTATGTGCAGTGTGTGTGTGTGTATATATATATATATATATATATATACATATATATATGTGTGTGTGTGTGTGTGTGTGTATATATATACACACACATACACGTATACATATATTCACATATACATGCATGTGTATATGCATATGTGTATGTATATAAAAATATAACTGCTACTCTTCCCTTCCATATATGTGTGAATACATATATATGCATGCACACACACATATATGTATATATATTTGTTAAAGTATGTATATGCATATGTACCCCTCAACAAATCCCAAGTGGCTTGGTATATTTTGAAGAAAGGAAAAATAATTCTTTACCTTCACCAGAAAAAGTATGCATTCACCCATCTGCTAAAACCAGCTCAAATATCTGATTATTTAATTTTCACTGTGAACTTTTACACCTCAGAAATCAGCAAATGCTACAAATCAGGACTTCATTTACTGTTTTGTTGATGGTTTAGACTTCAGAAAGTGATAGACAAAATATTGCTAATGCACATTAAACTTAAGAGTATGTTATACATACTTCCCCCACACACACCTCCCAGAGAGGCAGTTATTAAACATTTACCAGCATACCCTTGTACCCACCAGGTCCATCTCAAAAACATATGAGATATATATAGTAGTATACAGTTAAATTTTTTTTTAATCTGGGTCTATGATTTTATGGGATCAAGACCTTCCAGTAAAGAAGCTTCTTCCATAAATACAGATCATAAAAACTCTACTATAATTTGAATTGTTTAGAAAGCCACCTGAGCTATTGAGAACCAATGTCCCAGAATACAGCCAGTATATGGCAGAGTTCGGACTTGAACTCAGATATTTCTGACTCTGAGATAAGCTCTCTATCCACTAGACCATACTAATCTTATGTATATTTCCAGCTCTATCTCAGAAATAGTGAATGGAGAAGTTAGCCTTGGACTAATCAAGACAGGTTCAAATCCAGCTTCTGACATCTACTAAGCATATGACTATAGAAAAGTCATTTAACTTTGAAATCTCCAAGGAATCCCTTTAAGAGTAAATTAGAGATAAATTGCTGATCTTCATTGGTATTGGGATGTTCCATACTAAGAATTCACCACACTGATTAAATGACAAGTCAGGGCTTTAAAAAAAAAAAGTATATGTACAGAAACATCAGGAAAATCAAGACGAGTATTTCAGACCTACCTTATTGTTAACCACCATGGTAACTGTAACCTGATTTTGCCAACCAATAAAATATAAATTTCCTGAATAACTAATACATCTTATGCAAGGCTAATAGAATATTAGTTTTTTGGATCTGAAGTATTTGATAGTCACTATATGAAATTATTTGCATACATTAAAAATATTTTATGTCCGTTCTTTAGGATTATAAACTATTTTGTGACATGACTATTGTGCACAACAGAAATCCACCATTTGGCATATACCTAGACAGCATACATAGAGATTCCATCAGAGGAATACTTTTAAAAAAAGATGACTAATAACAATAACTCATAGTTTCCTTAAGTGAAAACTGAAGGGATTGGTCAAGATGATTTTTAAGATCTTTTCCAGCTCAAACCACACAGTTCCATAAGATAGCATTTTTTCTTTTTTAAAAATAATATTTTATTTTTCCCAATTATATGTAAAGACAGGGGTTTTTTTTATTTTTTTACATTTAGAATTCCAAATTCTCTATTTCCCTGCGTTCCTCCCTGAGATAATAAGCAATTTTGCATTGGTTATACGTGTGCAATCATGTAAAACATATTTCCTTATTGATCATGTGAAAGAAGACACAGAACAAAAAAAAATTAAAAATAGAGAAAGTAAAAAGGAGTATGCTTCAATCTGCATCCAGACTCCTGCAAGTCTTTTCCTGAATGTGGTTAGGTTTTTTCATCATGAATCCTTTGGAATTGTTTTGGATTGTTGTATTGCTGAGAATAGCTTGATTTGATCATCATGGAATAGTGCTATTACTGTGTACAATGTTCTACTATTTCTGTACACTCTGCATCAGTTTATGTAAGTCTTTCTGGATTTTTCTGAAATACATGATTTGGCATCTTTAAGACTTTTGCTCATGACAGCTCTAATGAGGCAAGTAGTGAAAATACTCTTCATTTTATAAGTGAGAAAAGTGAAATTCAATTATTTGAATGATTTGTGCATATTTAAAGAGTCATTATTAGAGCCTAGGATATAAACCCAGATATAGTTCAGAAGCAAATCGGTTCAGAGGCTAGCTTTTTTTTTTAATATCAGCTATTAAGTGGAAAATAATAAGACTGTGACAGATGTCATAGACTAGGTGTATACTTGGGTTTACAGCTATATTCCCAAGTATGCTAGTGGAACAATAGCTGCCCACAACAGGCTCATTTCCCTGCTTTCTGCTACTTACAAAAAACAGGCTGCTGTTTAATTAATTAACTATCTGGGATGTAATATATATTCTGGAAAAGGTGGCACCACTATCAGGCCATTAAGCAAGTAACTTCTCCAGAGACTAGTCGTCATGCATATGATTGCTTTCTTAAAGGACAATGTATTTCCATTGGTTACCAATCAATCCAAAAATAAACCCTCATTAAGTACCTACTAAGCATTGAGGCACTGTGCTAGCCAGACATGCTTACCGTACTTTGATCTCAACCCCAAAAATCCATCCAAACTTGTCTACTTGTGACACTTGGTATAATAGGACCAGGGTTCTCTCCATTTCCCTGCAAGAAAGATTAATTTTCCATAAAATGTGATATTGCTGTCCCTGAGACCCAGCCTTGACACAGTTTCCTGATCCCCTCATATGTTGTAGAAGTGGTTGTGGTGGGGACAGGAGTATGCTGATAAATGTTTAATAACTGACTCTCAGGAGGGGCAGGGGTGGCGGAAGGATGTACAACACATTCTTAAGTTTAACATGCATTAGTGATATTTTGTCCATCACTTTCTGAAGTCTAAACAATCAGTCAAACAAAATAAATGAAGCTCTGATTTGTAGCATTTGCTGATTTCTGAGGTGTAAAAGTTCACAATGAAAATTAGATGATCACCTCATTTGAGCTGGCTTCAGCAGACCAGAGTTAATGGACATCCTTTCTAGTGAAGGTGAAAATTTCTTTTTCCTTTCTTCAGAATGTTTTAAGCTACTTTGTGATTTGTTAATATGAATGCATGTGCATGTGTGTGTGTGTGTGTATAGACACATCTCAACAAATATGTGTGTACTATATTTCTTAGATACACACCCAAAGAAAAGCAGTGAGAAGGTACCATACTGAAAGGAAGTTAAGAGTCATGGATTTAGAGATTAAAGGGACTTTATTGTTTGTGTGCTTTTCTTCTGGAATTTTCCTTGATTTTTATTTTCTTTTGCATATCAAATAAGAGAATTAGTGAAAACTGGACATTTACATGAATGCTAAAGTAAGAAAGAAATCAAGTTGACTTTGCAGCACCTTAGCATCACCATTTGGGATTGTACACTATTCAGGCAACTCTATGACAAAGATTAATTTGGAAGAACTCTAAGAAGGGGATTTTCCTTTCAGATATAATGCATATAAAGTCATCTTAACAACTGGAAAACTGTAACCTTTAAGTCAGGTAATAGATAGAATGTTAGATGTGTGGGATTATCTGGTGTGACTATTTTCACAAATAAGGAAACCAAGGCCTTCCTAAATTAAGTGATTTGCCCAAGGTCACATATCCAATGTCAGAGTAATAGATCTGCTCAAGAAAGGTAGAGTATTGATAGGAACTTAGGACCTTTTTAATTCTTTCAATTAGTAATTGTTATCACTGCCAACTGGATCTTGAGGTATTCAGTAAAGAGAAATGTTGTCTTTTTTCCTTATAAGGATATTACATAAAACAAGAGTTCACATTCTTTTTTTCTTTTTGAGTGAAATTCAAATTGTGCTCTTTTTTTAGCACCACATTACAGAGATTTCTTATTAAAATATTCTTATTTTATGTGTGGTGACTTAGGAAAAGTCAAGGCTGGTTTGAGTCCTACATGAGATCTAAAGACAATCAACTTAAAAGGCTAGGAAAAATACAAAAGACCATTGGCTTAAATGATAGTTTGCAAGCCTAGATATTTCAGGACCTTTGGCTACCTGGACTAAAAAGCCTACGGGGTTTAAATGAAATTATACATGATTTCCCACGTGCCGCTGGGGCATAAATTCCTCCACATTAAAGTTTACAGAACTTGAGAGCTAAACATGAATGAAAAAAAAATAATGCGATTCCAGTGACAGATTTCAGTCTTATCTCATGCTTCTCCCTTTCATACCCTTTCCATTTCAATGTAAAGAAGGAATGCATTCTAATCACTTGGACACATCTATGCAAAGGCATAGAAGTTGGAGCTAGCATGTCAGTTTTTTTTGTTTTGTTTTTGTCTTGTATTTTTGGTTTTTTAGGGGGAAGAGGAGGTTTCCATTTATTGGTAGGCAATAAGGAAGGATCCAGTGCATAAGGAAGAATCAAAGATAAGAAAGAGTAAATTATAGGAATAGTAAACTCACAGAAGAGATAGAAAAGCATGGGCACCAGTAAAAGGACTATTTTTGGTGAGTAGAAGGGCCACTCTTTCCCAACATACTGGAGCAAAAGATGACAGAATAAGGTATAGGTAAAGTAGTTTTAAGGTATGTAGTAAGAGACTTCATGGTGAAGGGTCTCTATTTTCTCAGGGTTAAATGGGAGTTATAAGCACTTTCCAAGTCAGATGGTGGTTTGAGATAGAAATTGATCTTGATAGCAGTAGGATGCAGTTCAAAAGACAGAATGAGAGCCTGTGGACTTTAATTAGGTAGTCCAGTCTTCAAAAGAACTCAGCCTCTATGTGTCACTTTCTACAAGAAACCTTTATAAATCCTCCTTAATCTTACTGCCTTCTCCCTGAGATTATCTTCAGTTTACTCCTCATATAGTTGTTTGTATGTTGTCTTCACCATTAGATTGTCAGTTCCTTGAGATCAGGGACTGTTTTTTGCTGTCCATTCTATTCCCAGTATTTAGTATAATCCCTAGCACATAGTAGGTACTTAAATCCTTTTTTATTTAACTTGTTGGCTAACTCTCTGGCTGCTGACTAAAATCTCTCCTTATATAAGTCGCTTTTCCCTGGTCTGATGTCTCTGGGCTCTAAGCAAAAAGGACAGAGACCATACCTTTTCTTAAGAGCAAGAAGTAGGGCCTCAGCTAAAAGTGATAGTATACAGAATTGAAGGAGTAACCAGTTCTAGAGCAGGTACAAAAAAAAAATGTAACCTCCAGCTGTCTGATATGATGATTGTAATATTTGGGTTCCTAAACTTTTGATAAGATTGAAACAATCCTGTAAGGATCTTCCTCTCTTTAATGACAATTTTAATTTTGATTTTATGATACCTCAGTCCACATTAGGGCTGATGTCAGAGCATTAGAGCTGTAAAACATAAATTCCTCAGGAACAAAAAAAATGCATCTTGATTTTCATCTTTATTAAAACTAGCACAGTACATTGCACAAAATACTTAATAAATTACTATTGGAATGGAAAATGAGATCTGGAGACAAAGACATAGCCAGCATTGGGTCAACAGGATTCAATCTCAAAATACCAGCCTGAGATATATGTGAGGGAAAGGGAGTTTGTGGTCCATCCATAGGTGAACTAACTTCCTCCCCACAACTACTTCAGGGTTCTTGGTGGCCAATCAGAATTGGAACCCTGATCTCTTGACTCCTGGTCAAGGTTAATTCTACTATGCCATATTGACTTCCAAAATAAGGAACTAAAAATCTCAAGTTAAAAAAGCAAATTGCTGCAGAAACGTATTTTTATGATTAAGGTATTTGAAGAAATGTGTGTCTCAGCAATATATGTAACAGAATTAGTATTATGTATGATGGTCACAATGAGCTCAAGCTTTGTCAGGAAACAAAGAACAATAATATATTATATATTACTGCTTTCAGAATTTCCTTAGAAATTATCAAAATAAATAATGTTATGTTTATAAGAATATTTTTCTTTTCTTTTTGTTAGGGTTTCAAATAACAGTCAAACAACTTAATAAAGTATGTGTTAATGAAAAATCTTTTGTCTAATTTATGTGCATCACTTTACTACAGATCTATGGAATTTAGGTTACATTTGTATAATTCCATAAGGGGGTTTGATTGCTTAAGCGCCACCTGTTCTTTATAAATGCTGTGACTGACATCCAGTTTTTCTCCATATGGTGATGACATTTTTGATTACTATTTGTCTTCTTACATTTTAAGAGTGATCTGTGTTAAAATAATTTAAAGTCTGTTCCCCAATAGCTTCATATAATAGTACTGTTTATGAGTTTTGTCTTTCTTTCTTTTGAGCTTATATTATTTCAAAAAGAGCTTAAACCAGCTACAGAATCCGGTTTTATTGGCCTAAATGAGTAATTTTTCAGCTGTGAGTTAAAATCAAGAGTAGAATCAATATGGGCATCTCTGTAATTGAAAACCAGTGGGTGATAATTCTGCACAGAAAACAAGATAATAAGAATAAAGATGCACCATTGGCAGGAAAAAGAAGATTAAAGATGTGATCTCAGTTAAATATCAACTATTATTAGCATTGTATCTAAACTCTTGTTTCTTAATTTTTTCTCAAGTTTTCCTCTTTTGGAATATGATGACTATATGAAAAATAGCTTAAGCAAATTGTAGTAGCATCAATTACATTCATCTGCTTCTGGTAATTTAGTATTTGCATCCTTGTTAGTAAGCAAATATTTTGGTATGCAAGGATAATTATTTTTTCCCTTTCCCATTATATATTGTTGGACTTACTCAATATGAATGAATTGTAAATGTGAAACAATAGGCTGAGCTATTCTTGTTGTAGGAAGATTGCAGAGAAGGCAAATTCAAATAGCGATGTTTTTATCACCTGCAGTGACAGCATTTAAAAAACTACGTAGGGTCAAAGGCTTACTAATTTCTACAAAAAAAAATTCAAGATAATGTATAATGAATTGACTGGTTACCACTCCCTATTTACAGAAGAAACATTTTAATTAGCATTAACAGCCCTCATTTCTTGGGAAGTTAATATACTTTCCTGGATTCTTTCCATATAAATACATGGATGCCTTTCACATATAGCCAGCTTTTTACTTGGAATTTTCTCCATGCATCAGATCTCTTCTTAGCATCAGATTTTGTCTACTTTATTGGTAATCTGATTATAAATGAATAGACTGTTAATACCTAAAATTCAGTATGACATATTTTTTTGTTTTAGCCTGCTGATTGTTAACAGCTATCTAGGAAAATGAAAATTAGCAAGCATTTAACCTTGACTCATTTTTTCTATATTGATAATTCCTAGCAGAGGAATTAATAATAATAACAATAATAATAATAATAATAATAGCTAGTATTTATATAGTATTTTAAAGTTCACCATGCACTTTGAAAACATTTTATCCTCTCAACAATCCTAGTTGCTATTATTGTCCTCATTCTACTGTTAAAAAAAAAAACCTTTGGCAAAGGAGAAGTGACTTATCCAGAGACACATGGTTATTAAAAAAAAAATGGATTTTAACTCATGTCTTCCTGAATCTATTTACTCTGCTATACAGCTGCCTGAAACCAGTGGCCATCAGAAGTAGTTCTTTTAACATAAAATAGGCAACTGTGTCATAAAGTGGATAGAACACATTATCTGGAATCAGAAAAACCTGAATTCAAATCCATCTTAGATATTTACCAGCTGTGTGACTCTGGAGAAGGCATTTCACCTCTACTTGTCTCAGTTTCTTAATCTGCAAAATGGGGGCAATCATAGCACCTACCTCCCAGGGGTTTTTGTGACAAAAGAAAACAAAATAATATTTGTTTGTTTGTAAGAATAAAACAAAATAATATTTGTAAGACTTCACAAACATTAAAGCACCATATAAAATAGTATTATTAATTATTACATAAGTTACTTTGTAGTCCATGGTCACCTAACTTCTCTATGACTCAGTTTCATCATTTGTAAAATATGAAATTTTGGTTAGGTGACCAGTTCTAGTCCCTTTCAACTCTAAAATTCTCAAATTCCCCCAAGTAATGGATATTTAGATTTTCTGATATGTGGATAAAGACCCATATATATTTCTACTTTATTAAAGATCCATATGTTTCTACTTTATTAATGATATAGTGTCTAAAAGTTTTTTAAAAGATATAAAGTAATTTTTAAAATTCAAATGTGGTAACATGTAGTTGAGAGAAAATAAAATATTATATTAAATTAAAAAATTTAGATACGGCCAAATGAGTTTGGCTATGACTAGACATGGAAGTTAGTTATGGGAAGATTGGGAAGAGGACACCAGAACTGGGTTACGTTGGAAACATTCAACTTTTAACTAGTTGTTCAGATGGATTCAACCACAGTATAGTAACTAACCATAGTTACAAACAATTGTAACAAATAGACCTAAAACTGAAGGCAATTATTTATTTTTAAGTGTGAGGAGACTAGATCTCATTAAATTCCCTGTCCTTTCTGATGCAAGGGATTCTGATTCTGAAGGTCACTTTACAAAAATCAGTTTTTTCATTTAAAAAATTGGCATTTTTAAAATAATAATGACTATTGATAACTTTGATTTCTTCTTCTGAAAACTACCTGTTCATAGCTTTTGACTGCTAATCAATTGTGGAATGGCTCATATTTTTACAAATTTGGCTCTATTTTTTCTTTATTTTAGAAATGGGGCCTTTATCAGAAAAATTTGCTGTAATTTTTTTTTATGTTTCCTATTTTCCTTCTGATTTTGGCTGCATTGCTTTTGTTTGTGCAAAACACTTAATGTCATGTGAGCGAAATTATTCATCTTCCTGTGATCCTCTCTATGTCTTGTTTGGTCTCAAATTGTTCCCTTATCCATGGGTCTGACAGGTAAGTTTTTACATGTTTCCCTGATTTACTTATGATATCATTCTTTATGTCTAAATCATTTACCCATTTTGACCTTATTTGGTATACAGTGTGAGATTTGCATCTCTACCTAGTTTCTGCTAAATGGCTTTCCAGTTTTCGCAGTAATTTTTCTCAAACAGTAAATTTATTAAATATTAGATTGCTATAAGCATTTACTGCTGTGTATTATATACCTAATCTACTCCATTGATCCATCACTTTATTTCTTCAACAGTACAAGATTGTTTGGTGATTACTACTTTGTAACATAGTTTGAAATCTCGTACTGCTAGGTAGCCTACCTTCACATTTTTTTTCATTGATTCCCTTAATATTATTGACTCCTGATTCATCCAGGTGAATTTTGTTATTATTTTTTTTCTATCTCTTTAAAACAATTCTTTGCTAGTTTGATTGGTATGGTACTTAATAAGTAGAGAAATTTAGTATGTTTTGCTTCTGACCACTGCCTTCCTTCATCTGCCCTTCCTTTTATCATTCCCTCCCCTTTCTCCTTTCACTCCTACTTCTCTGTTGGGTTAAGATAGATTTCTATAAGCAATTATCTGTGCATATATATTTTCCTTCTTTGAACCAATTTAGATGAGAGTGAAGTTCAAACATTGCCTGCCACCCCCCCTGATTTCTCCTTCCACTGTAAAAGTTCTCCCTTACACACACCTCTTTTATGTGGTATAATTTCTACTAATTTGTCTTTTCCTTTCCTCCTTCTCCAAGCGCATCCTTCTTTCTCACCCATCCATTTTTTTACATTTTCCCAGTCTAATCAACTTACTATCATGTCTTCTACCTATGTAGAATCTTTCAAATTACTCTAATACTGTTAAAGTTCTTAGATGTTATATACATCAAATTCCTATATAGAAATGTAAATAGTTTAAACTTATCATCCCTTGTGGTTTCACTTTCATATTTACCTTCTTATCCTTCTCCTGAGTCTTATAATAGAAATCATATTTCCTATTCAGCTCTGATCTTTTCATCAGGAATGCTTTGAAGTCCTTTATTTCATTAAATAGATTTATCTTTGTTTGTTTTACTCGCCCCTGAAGGATTATGCTAAGTTTTGCTGGGTAGGTTACACTTTGTTGTAATACTAGCTCTTTCTCCATCCTGAAATACTGAATTCTAGGCACTCCACTCTTTCAATGTGGTAGCTCTTAAATCTTGTGTAATCCTGACTGTGGGGTCACGATATTTGAATAGTTTCTTTCCGCCCACTTGAAATATGTTCTCTTTAACCTGGGAGTTCTGGATTTGGCTATAATATACCTGGAAGTTTTCATTTTGGGATCTCTTTCAAGTAGTGATTGGTAGATTATTTTTTCTTCTATTTTGTGTATAGGCAAATTATTTTTATTTCTATTTTATCATCTATTTCTAGAATATTGAAACAATTTTCCTTGATATTTTCTTGAAATCTGCTGTCTAGGCTCTTTTTAAAATTATGGCTTTCAGGTAATTTAGCATTCTTAAATTATCTCATCCCAGTCTATTTTCTAGGTCAGTATGTTTCATGTTTTCTTGTTGTTTTTTTTTCATTCTTTGGACTTTGTTTTATTATTTCTTCATTTCTCATGGAGTCATTAGTTTTCACTTGTCCAATTCTAGTTTTTTAAGGAATTATTTTCTTTAGTGAACTTTTGTATCTCTTTTTCAATTTGGCTAATTCTGCTTTTTAAGAACTTTTTTCATCAGTGAGTTTTTGTACCTCTTTTTTCCATTTGGCCAATTCTGTTTTTAAGATGTTATTTCTTTAGTACTTTTTGTGCCTCTTTTACCAAGCTGTTAATTGTCTTTTCACATTGTTCTCTCCTCACTCTCATTTCTTTACCTAATTTTTCCTTTATTACTCTGATTTGAAATTCATTTTTAGCTCCTCCAGAAATTCTTGTTGGACTTTTGTCCTATTCACTTTTTTTTCCTTTGAAGTTTTGCTTGTAACTGTTTTGACTTCATTTTCATATTCTGAGTTTGTGTTTTGATCTTCCCTGTCTCCACAGTAACTTTATATGGTCAAGTTCTTTTTTTTGTTTGTTTTTGCCCATTTTCCCAGCCTTTTTCTTGACTTTAAATTTATGTTAAAGCTGAGATCTGTTCCTGGCATGAGGGGCAGGGGCAGAGCACTGTCCTGAGCTTCAATTTTTTTTTCTTTGTATTACTGCTCTCAGAGCTAATTCTGGGAGTTTGGACATTTTCAGTGCTTCCAAGGTGGTGTGATCTGGAGAAGTATGTAGTCACTGCTCTCCTAGTCTGACCCTTACCTAGGAAGGGCCCCTGATCTCTTGTGGTTACAAAATGTTTCTCAGGAACCCTGCCCCCTCTTGACTTAAAGTGCTCCTCTCCACCCTTGAACTCTGACTCAGAATAGGTAAGAGAGTTGTCAAAAATCTTCTAGTTCTGTGTCCATTGCTAACACAAGGGTCCCATTTAATCTCTTTTTGACCAGTTTGTAGATCCTCTTATCCTCTCTGGATTGAGAACTCCCAAAGCTGCTGTTGCTCCTGTTGTCACCACTCAGTCCCACCATTGATGGTTTTGAAGTCCAAGTTGTTCTAAGCCAACTTCCACTCCCATGCCACAGATCTCTCCTTCTAACTTTCTAAGTTCTCTTGGATAGGAAGAATATCTCACCCTAAACTGTTTTGGACTCTGTCACTCTACATTTTGATTCAAGGTGTTATTTTAAAGTTATTATAAAGAGAATGTGGAGACAGGTCAAATGACTGCTTTCTCTACTCTACCATCTTAGCTTGTGTTTATCCAATTAGTCAGACTATACCACTCAAACCTAAATCACAAAATGAAATAGCATAGTAAGTAGCAACAAAACATTCCTTTCATAAAACTTCACACTCATCCCAGCATCATCAAAAAGAGTATCCATTTGCTGCTGATGTAACTACTTGGAGGAGTGGGCAAGGTATACTTAATGCAGGTGCCACTCATATCTCCAGTGCTGTAGGACTGCTGATGTCTTTGCCATGTTCCTACTGAATCACAAATAACTTAATTCAACTTCATGCTGAATGATTGTTCTCTACTTCATTATTCCTAGTTTCACTATATCAGAAGAATGGGGAACTATTATTCAGCTCCTATTTTCCTTCTATGTGGTACATTCTTTACCCTTCAACTTCTTGATACTGTTCCTTAAGACCCTTCAATTTATTTTCTTTATTTTTACTCTTTAGCTTTCCTCACATTAAAAAAAAAAAAGACCAATGAGCACTTCATTCTGTCTGAGAACTCTGTACTTGGCACAAAGTCTAGCATGTAGTAAGTGCTTAATAACTGATTTTTGATTGACTGATTCTAATAGAAAGGATTACTCGACCATGGCAAAACAAAGAGATATTGTTCACTGAGAGGTCCCTAAACATTTTCTCTTGCTCTTCATATTTGATAGAAACAAGATCCTCTCCTTCGTTTTCCTCCATTATTGGTAGCTTTTTTGGTAAACTACCGAACAGCAGTGGTCAGCTCTCCGATAACTTCACTAGGAGCTAGTTTTTTAGTGAGGTTTTATTTATAGCAATCTTCCTACATTTTCTCCACATATTTAGGTAACCAAACAGCCTTTTCCTGGGGATTAACAGCCTTCTGTCCAAAGATCAATGAAAAGAGCACAGGGAATCTAGCTAGTTTCACACTTCTTCCTCCTCTTTCCTCTCCCTATGATCAGCTTTCAGAAGTTAAGATAAACCTTATCTTTCTGCTTTTCTCTCCCATTTTGCTATTTCTCTGTGCTCCTGGGTCTTCTTCCCACCCCCACCTCTCTGCCAAGACAAAAATAAGAATTGGGTCTTTGACATCATTGGCACTGGAAACTTCCAGAGAAGTAAACTGTATATCAATGCAGGGTAGTATCTTCTCTGCAACTCTGCAAATAACTGGCTGGTTGGTCTCCCTGCCACAAGGCTCTCCCTACTCAACTGTTATAATGACCTTCATAAAGCACAGGTCTGACCATCTGTCTGTCTGTCTGTCTCTCTTTCTCACACACACACACACACACACACACACACACACACACACACACATCATTATTTAATAAACTTCAATATCTCCCTAAAACCTCTAGGATTAAATATGAAATCTTCTGTTAAGGTTCCAAGCCCTTCATAATCAGTCCCCACCATCACCTTTCCAGTGTACTACCCTCTTTCCCCAACAACTCTGAGATCCAGTGACACTGGTATCCTTGCTATTCCTGGAGGGGGAAAAAGTCCATCTACCAACTCTGGGTATTTTTACTGGCTGTCCCCCATTGCTGGGATGCTCTCCCTACTCATATCTGAATCCTGATTTCTCTGGTTTCTTCAAGTCCTAGCTAAAATCCTAAATTCCTTTTACAGGGAGCTTTTTCAGATCTGTCTTAATTCCAGTGCCTTCCCTCTATTGATTATTTCCAATTTATCCTGTATATAACTTGTTTATACATAATTGTTTGCATATGGTCTCTCTCATTAGACTGAGAGCTCCTTGAGATCAGGGGACTAATTTTTGCGTTTCTTTGTATTCTTAGGGCTTAGTACAGTACCTGGCACATAGGAGGTAATGGAACACACTCCACTCCCTAGGAGACATTTAATAAACCTTTATTGACTGACTGGTTAAGAGAGTTGCCTAAGCAGCATTGAGGAGTGATCGAGTAACTTGCCCAAGATGACAAGGCCAGAATTGGGACTTGACCCTTGGCTTTTAGGTGAGCTCTCTTTCCACTACACCATGCTACCTGCTAGATGACATTTAAATCAAATTTGTTGCTTAGTCAAACCTACACTTCTTTTGTAATATATATTGTTGCTTTATATCAAAATTATGTCCCATTAATTCTACTTTCAAAATGACTCTCATACAACCATTCTTTTCCTTCCACTTTCATTGAAAATCCTTTAACCATCCATCTCTCAGGCCTTGACTGCTACAGTAGTTAATCTCACTGATTCTAGTCTTGCTTCTCCTCTGATCTACTTTACACACTGTTGCCAGATATTGTTCTTAAGCACTCACTTTCATGTTGCTACTTGACTCATAAAGCTTCTATTACTCCTTATAACATAGTACATAAAATCTAACTGCCTATGTCTAGCTTTCAGTGCCTTCTATAATCTAGCTTCACCCTTTCCGTTCAAACATTTCCCACTGTTCCTTCAGGTGGGTGTTCCTTCACACACTCTCATTAGACTGATTACTTTATTCCCCCAAGGTCATACCCACCTCTATACCTTCCTTCATAGTATTCTTCATCCCTAGAAGAGCCAGTCTGATCACTTCCTTCTCCATAAATCTTAGCCATCCCTCAAGAAATGGCTTCTTTCATCAAGCAAGCTTTCCATGTTCACTCAGTTTTCAATAGTTGCCATTCTTCTTTAAGCTCCTACCATACACAATCCAGCACTCTGTGACATAATATGTATTTTATTTATTATTCTATCTATATCTATTTGTTCTTGTCTGTTAACTCTTTATTTCCATATAGATTATCCCTTCCTTGAGGGCAGAGACTATGCCATAAATTTATTTTATCTTCCATAGTACCTAGTAAGGAGTGAAGCACACAGTAGGACCACCACAAATACTTTTGGCTTATTAGTCACACCATGACAAGACTTCATCCCCTGCCACACTCAAGTCTTGTCCTATTTTTCTACATCTCAACTCAAAAAAAGAAAAATCCTTCACTTCACCTTCACCAGGGTCAGTATAAAAAGATAAGAAGTTGGTCTTATTGTTACAATACTGCAATCTCTTAGGTTCCCTGAAGACGTCTTCATTTTGTCCAAGTCACAAAATTATAGGTATATATGTAAGTATATATGTATGTATGTATATATGTGTATCCATCCTTCAGGAGGAAAGGACAGGAACCAATGTGAACTGCATGGCTTTGTTTCTCTATCTTTCCAAATACTAGGGTTTCTATTTGGACTTATTAAATGAGTGGACAAATACATACTTATTAATATTGACATATAAAGTTCAAGAATCCTTTTATATAACATGTTACTGAAAAGGTATATTCATTTTTACTAGATGTGAAAGTCACATTATTGTTGTGTTTTGTTTCATTTTTACGTGGAGGGCAACCCTTTGTTACTCCTTCCAACTTAACCTTGGATAAAGTAAACATGTTGTTCAGTTAACTCTTCAATGTCTCTAATAGCAACAAGTCTTTTCGCCAGTGTGATGGTTTCCTTTTTTTTTTTTAACAATTGAGAATGTTCAAAGCATACAACGTCTCTTTACAAAATACCCTTTGTTTCAATACAAAGATTTTTTGTTCCGGTTATGAACTTTTAGCTACACCTCACTTCCTGCACATAAACAAAACCTTTGATTCAACATAAACAGTTAGCTGTAGACAGATTTCCTCTGAAAGCCTAGCAAAGGCAAATGGAAAATTATTTCAATGAGCTTACTGTAAGCACAGTGGTTTTTTTAATTGGTAGGTTTTTAAATTGGTATTGGTAGATTTTAAATGCCTAATTATCTGAATACAAATGGCACCCTATCATCCAAGAAGTGTTGTACTTGGTGCCCTGTGCTGTTTATTATTTTGCATTACAATTATCATGCAAAGCAGAGAAGGTGACTTTAAGCAACTCATTTGAAGTGCTTCTTTCTTAAGTGTAAAATCTTTGGGAGGCTATTTACATAGATGTTTATCATTGGATGTTAAAAATCAGTCCAATTATAAGCACACAAAAGTTTTTATTATGGGTTTAATTTTGAAATGTAAATGGGCCATTATAAAGTGCCTGTTGAAATTTTAATTTGTGCTTTTATTTGTGTCTGTGGATTAACAAACCTTCCTATATGGAAATTAATTATAGAGATATGCAAAATGTTAAAAAAGATAACAGAGTATGTGTAACAAAATTACCTAAAGGTATGCAATGACAATGAAAGTTCTCTCTTTTGACTTGTGGATTGTAGATGCTGTTAAGTGCTCATCTACCACCCAAGTAACTAGAATTCCTGTGCAGATGATACAAATTCCACTTAATGTTGAATTCTGTTGCCATGGCTATGATAGCCTTAATATTGTAGGCTCACAGCAAGGTTACAATTAGTATTTGGATTCAGAAGAGAAACATAATGATCTCATATTGAAGGAACACTTACTTAATGCTATTTTGGATCTAGGATTCCTTTCAAGTTTCTAACCAGCAGGATCTCTGGTCAAAAAAACAAAATCACTCCACCATTTTGAACCTCTGTTCTCAGGAGGTTCATTCAAACTTCATTGGAATCACACAAAAAAAGCCTATCTCTAGATTTGTCTATACATGCCTTCTCTAAGGCTTTAAAAATATAGAACTTTCAAAGTGAAGGTCAATTTGACTACCTTTGCGTGAAAAATTATACATACACACACACACACACACACATACACACACATTCACTCAAGATGCCCACTAGTTATAAATATACCAAAAGCATATAATACATGTGTAATAGTAATACATATACCAAATACACATGTCATACTAATAATACATACAATACTTTCAAGTACTATTCATTGAATAGATTATATTTCAAAGAAGTGTACTAAGTATTAACAGAGATCTGGGTGAAAAGACAAACAAGACAGCTCTTGCCCTGAAGAGGCTGACAATTTGCTTGACTATAGCAATGAGAAAGGTTGCCTCCCCAGATCTGGCAATAATAGATAATCTCACAGTTTAAATTAGAAAAGTTAGAGAGTACATGGAATGCAGAAGAGAAGGTTAGAGGGACTCTTCTGGAGAAGAAAGACCAGCCAGTACACGTTTATTTAATAATGTTGTTGAGGTAATGGATAGAAGGTGTGCCTTCAAGTCAAGAGCATTGGGTTTAACCAGTGCTGCCTCTGAAGCATACTGGTCATGTGATTGTAGATAAATCCCTTAATCTTTGGAGGCCCAGCAACTCTCTTAGCAGCAACAAATGAGTTGCTTATCCACATCAGTAGAGGGAGTTTCCATCCTGGGACCACTCAACAATGATGAAATCAGCTGTCTGGACACAATTGTTTAATTTTCCTTAGTGCCTTTAAGCAAAATGTAGTTTTCTTGTCATTTT
>CM053581.1:444519084-444592679 GCA_028627135.1 Pseudochirops cupreus
CTATCTGAGAAATTAGCACAGATCAACAGACAGATCCAACTGTCTGACCAAGGCAATACATACATAGTTACCAGAGAGAGAAGCATCAACATCTGGGTTTTTCAATGTGGGAGTTGGAAGGGGCAGGATCCTTAACAGCTACCCAGAGTCTCATCTGGTCAAATCACAAGAACACTCTTCCAATGAATGAGCTCCAAAACACAGTGCTAACCTAAGACTATATATATCCTTTTTAGAGCCAGAGGGCATCACAACCCTCCTGACTCAGTGCCTAATTAGAAATTAACAAAAGCCTTCCTACAAACAAGACTCCCCTAAGCAAGCTTCCCTTAATAGGCTCCTCTTGAGACCTTTTAATTGGTGGGGAAGATCTTAAATCCCATTAACATTACAGGTGAGTACAATTATTGTTTTTCTCTCTACAAATCAGAAAACTGGAGCAAACAGAGATAAGATAACTTGCCCAAGATTACCCAGTTAATAAATTTCTCCACCAGAACAGAGAAGGGTAGGCAAACCAAGGACAGAGGTTGGTTGCCTCACCAACCTTGTACTGTCACACTAGGCACTGCCAGACCACCAGGATCTTCTCAGGCAGCAGCTAGATAGGGTTTGCCTACCAAGGACTGGGCCTGCACTGACTGGGCTTTGGGAGGTCCAATAGAGGGCACTAGTCACAAAATGGGAATCCTAGGGCTGTGATGGCTTGTGTCAGGACTTTCCCATTGGTGGTAGTTGGAGGCAGGGCAAAGCAAATGCTGGCAATGGGGCCTGACCCCTTGACAGCTGTAGTTTTGGGTCTAGGCACTGCTGGGGCTGGGGCCATTTGCAGCTGCTAGGACAGCGTGGACAGGATGTACTACTACTACTACTGTTAAGTCTCTGCCCCAAGGAGATCAAAGAAAATGGAAAAGAACCTATATGTACAAAAATATTGAAAGCATTCATTTTGTGTTATCAAAGAATTGGAAATTGAGGGAATCCCCACCAATTGGGGAATAGCTGAACAAGCTGTGGTATACGATTGTGATGGAATGCTATTGTTCTATAGGAAATGAGAATTCCCAGAAAAAAACTTGGGAAGACTTACACGAACTGATACAAAATGAAATAAACAGAACCAGAACATTGTACATGATAATGGCAATATTGTACAATGATCAACTATAAATTATTTAGCTATTCTTAGAAATACAACAATCTAAGACAATTCCAAAGGATATATCATTAAAAAAATTCTATCCACCTCCATAGAAAGAATTGATAGTATCTGAGTGCAGATCAAAGTGTACTTTTACTTTCCTTATTTTTCTAGTGTTTTTTTTTGTTTACGTTCTCTTTTGCAAAATGGCTAATATGGAAATAAGTTTTAGGTGACTTCACATGTACAATCTATATCAAATTGCTTGCCTTCTCAAGGAATGGAGAGAGGAAAGAGGGAGGAAAAGAATTTGGAACTCAAAAGTTTTTAAGATGACTGTTAATTTTTCATATGTGCTTGATAAAATAAAATGAAATGAAACAAAAAAATACACCATAAAAAAATTCAAAGCCAAATCCAGAGCAAATTTATAACAATAATAATTCACATTTTAGCACTTTAAAGTTTGTAAAGCATTTTTTGTATATTTTTCTATTTGAAACTCATACCAAACCTATAACATAAATGTATTGTCACTTCTTCTGTTACAGGTAAGGAAATTGAGGCTCAGAGGTGAAGAAATTTACCTAGGCCATCATTCTTAAGAGCAGTGAAGGGACTTAAAGCAGAGTTATCCAAACAACTAGCAGTTTAATGGAGAGAACACTGAGCCTGGAATCAGAAAGATCTGAGTTTCATCCTGGACACAGAAATTTACTAACTGGGCAAGTCACTTAATCTCTGATTGCCTCAATTTCTTCTACTGTAAAATGCAAATAATAATAAAACCTACCTTACAGGGTTATTGTAAGGATCAGATGTAATAATATTCGTAAAAAGTGATTAGCTCAGTGCTTGGAACATAGTAGGTATTATATAAATGCTTACTCATTTCCTCTCCTTATACAGAAGAATCAGATTGTCCATTAATGCATCAATTAAATAACTTTTTATATTTTATTTAGTGGAATTTAAGACATTGGACAAATTCACCTTTCTAACATAGAAGTAATACTATTGCCTAAAATCTCCTACTTGAGAACATGAGAGACTACTCCTGGATGCTTAACTTTCCCAATTTAAATCTTCTAGGAACTAGATAAAACTTACGGAATTCTAGGCTGAGAGTATATATATACTGGATCACAGTTGGATAGAACACCTTGGGGTACATTGATTTAGCTGGAATCACACTGAATTCTCTAAATTTTACTATTTTATTACATACAAATAAAAATGTCAGCATTAATCTCTATTGAGATGTTCTGCCTTGGTTTTACCTCTGAGAGAAGGTGACTTTCTTTATAGTTTCTATACCTCACCTAATTCAATCTTGAATTGAAAATCCCTAAAACTACTGTTTATGCATCACCTCTGATTCTAGGCATTTTCTTTGGGGTTCATTCACAGAGACATGCAAATCTTATATTAGTTTGTAATGATGTATGTATGTTCTCCATGACGCTCAGGCATTTAGGAGGACAGCAATTACTCTCAGTCCACAGTTACTAAAAATCAGTTTTCTTATTTTTCTGCCCCAAATAAACTCTTCATTATTTCAATAAATTCATTGACAGTGTGAGGACCACCACACACAGCACAGAAGAGAGCTCAATAAGTTTCCTATTATGGACATTGACACAACTTGCTTATAATCTTCAAAGGCATCTTGACTGTCCTTTTTTGTTTGTTTGTTTTCATAAATCTAGGTAATTTGGGGGAGAGGTGGGCTCTCTGAGGTTCTTTTTCAACTGGGCAATTGAAGTTTTAGAGAGAAGAAGAAATGACCCAGAAAAGATTTTTTAATTTACAATTTATCTCACAGTTCTTTCCATGTTTTAGAGAAGCTGAGAGTACATATAGGGTTTCTGAAATAGCAACAAAGCTCTATCCTACTTTTCATTCCATTACCTATCAATGAAATGTAGATTGCTAGATTGTGAAGCAGATAGAACACTGGATGTCAGGAAAACCTGAGTTCAAGTTCATCCTCTGATACTTGCTAAATGTGTGATCCTAGGCAGGTCACTTAACCTCTTCCTGCCTGAGTTTCCTCAACTGCAAAATGGGAATCATAGTAGTGCCTACTTCAAAGGGTGCTTGTGATGATCAAATGAGATACCATTTGTAAAGGGCTTAGCACAGTACCTAATCCATAGTAATGCTTAATAAATATTTATTCCTTTTCTGTCCTCTGTACTCACTGATTTTTATTCGTTCATTGACTCATAGGATTTAGAGTTGTAAGAGAAATTAGAGATCATCTGTTCCAACACTGTCATTTTCTAGATCTGAAACCTTTAAATAAGGTTAAATGAGGAGTTTAAGGGAGCTACAGGTATTAAGCAGCAGAATCCAGGATTCAAATCTAGCTCCTCTGTTTCCAAACCTGTTGTTCATTCTACCACATGATTTTGTTCTGACCTGTACTTTAAAGCCCAGTAAAAATGCTGTCTCCTTGATGGGTCCATCCAAGTTGGCATCCACCTTCTTTCTTGTACCTTCCTTACTTTAGATTTTTTTGGACTTCTATATCATTTTGTGGAATAACTCCATGATGCTTTCATAATATAATATTAAACAATATGCTTATTTATGTTTATATCATCTGCTACTAGACTTCAAGGTCCATGGGATCTGATCTGTATCTAATTGAAACTTTGAGTCTACCCTAGCATTGATATAATGTTCTGCACATAGTAGGTAACTGGTTAATTTTTTTCATTATCAAGTTTGATTTATTCTGGTATTCTGTACTGCTGCCATTATTCATCTTTGTACAGAGACATAGAGATCTACTTATAATGAGAGCACACCTGCCCCCTCCCTGTGTTCTGTCCCAAATGGCCTGTGTCTCAGGCCTACACTCTGAGGTTTGTGCAATCATGGTATTTCTGGAAGGGGTCATCCACGTATCAGTTCCGCTTCTTCCAGGAAGACATGGTCATTTTGTCAAGCAGCTTGCTCTGAGTCTTGTTGCAGAACACCTGTTCGGGAGGCGTTTTCTCCATGCAGGCTTCTTTTTCCACAGCCTCTTCTTATAACCAGCCTTTTTCCTCACCCAAAGACCACAGTGCAGGCACAGGAACCTGAAGAGCACGGCTTTCACAGATTTCCATTTTCCTTTTCTCAAACTACAGTATGTTTAAGTTCTGACTGGCGGTCAGAGGATGGCTGGGAGCAAAGGGGTGACACTATTAAGGATTTCTGAAGGGTGCCCACATGCAAGACTTCTAACAGGAGGAACTGGTTTGGCAGCAGGAGAAACAAGTGGTGTTTGAAAATGGCTAAAAGGTCACGCAGATAACATGGAAATCAGACACATAGAGTTGGAGAAATTTTGGAAGACCATTGAAACCAAAATATTGAGCAGCTGAATGATTCCTGCAGTGGCCTGTGCTGCCAAAGCCAATGCCACCAGCTTCCCGCTGCCCTGTAATTGGTTATTTTTTAACACAAATTAATTAATGAGTGATTTCATTCAGATAACTTAATGCTTCATACTAAACTTTGTGAAATATTTTGTTTGAACACAATGATCAAATTCAATCATGAAAAAGTCTAAATATCAGACATATTGTGCCAGAGTCTAGTTTTCCTGAAAATCATAGATATGGCTTATGTTCTCTTTTCTGTGGATGCTTAAGTTAGGGAACGGTAACCAACTATAAATTCACAAAAATGGCATTTCTAAAATAGTAAAAGCAAATGAATGCCTCAAAAATCATGAAGATGATCAAATTTATATGGAAGAAAAATATAACTATCAATTTCTCCCCCCCCCCAAAAAAAAAACCAAACAAACAGTGACCATTTAGATTTCTCCATTGGGCAGAAATACTTGATTTCAGTTGATAATGAGGCTATCCCTCGAAAAGTTGGAGAAAGGATCCTTAATTATCTTTCTAATCAGTATCCTTAAAAGTTTTTTGTTATTTTGTTATTTTATTTTACTTAATATCTAACAGAGCTATATTCTCTAATATTGACAAAGCAAATAAGAAAATCTCCTTTGCATTCTTTTTTGGGGGAAAACGTAACACCGGGGGCTAAATGACTTGTCCAGGGTCACACAGCTAGTAAATGTTTGAGGCCAGCTTTGAACTCAGGTCCTCCTGACTCTAAGACCAGTGCTCTATCCATTATGCCACCTAGATGCCTTTCATTTATATTCTTTGAGAGTTCAGATTTTGCTTTACAATTTTATTCCTTTATTTCAAGCATAGGCATTGCTTCTTTTTTCTTATTAGATCAGTTTTCATATTATTGAAAGAGGTTTAAAATAGACTTATCTTAGAGTCTGTTGTTGGTTTTGTCATGAAGGAGACATCATAGATTTCTGTGACATAAAGCCTCCTGTAACAATGAACATGAAAATACTGGATAGTGAGCTTTTTTAAAAGTGTCCCATTGCACATATGCCTTGTGTGTCTCTTTTGGGAAAAAAAAATCATAGCTGTATTCCTCCTTCCAAAGTCACAAGATCTTTCCCGTTCTTTTAGGCAAATTCCCTAAGTTTTCCCCTTGGATTCAACTATTCTAGAAATTACAAAGGTATCTAACTTAAAGGAAACCTGACTTTACAGAAACAATGAATTATTTAAATAATTCTTTTCAGGGAATTTGCTATGTAAAAGGTCATTTGCAATTAAAAAAAGAAAAACCTTGACAATCATGCCAAATAGAACTGTTCCATTAACAATATTAAGCCATAGTGTTAAATGAATCAACAACTTAGAGTTATTGACAGTGGGAACATGATAAATTCCTCAAAGGGAATAGAATAAGTCCCTTTAGAATAGTCATTCAGACTTGTTTCTCTCTCTCTCTCTCTTTCTCTCTCTCTCTCTCTCTCTCTCTCTCTCTCTCTCTCACACACACACACACACACACACACACACACACACACACACACACTGTTACGGGAATCTGAAGATCTTCCCTCCCCCTGGGCCCCTTGATAGGCTTAAGTGACTCTGAGAACAGATTGATTTGAAAATATACTCTGCCTCCTAATAGGCTGAATGTGGTCACATGGAGCCTGTGGTGGGAAGTCTGTTTTTCAGGAACACCCACACCTTATTACTTTGTGATTGGGCAGTGGGTCAAGAGGGTTGTGACATTCTCTGATCCAGGAGAAGGCTATATATATGCCCTGATGTGAAGTTTTGCTCTGAGGCTCACTTTGAGAAGAGTTGGGTGATTTGGCCAGATGAGACTCTGGGTAGCCGTTGAGCCCCCCAGCTTTGAAAACCCAGATGTTGGTGCTTCCCTCTCTGGTAACTGAATAGGTAGGGATGTAATGGTCAGACAGCTGGAAGCTCATCTGCTGATCTGTTTCTCTGTCTACTAGTAACTTCTGTTTGTATTCTCTGAAGTTCAGGGTGCTGACTTTTTCCACTGAACTAGGTAAATGATGTATGTTTGATTGATTAAAGTAAGATTGTTAATCCATTTTGCGCTGCTTTCCTTTAGAAAAGCAGATCTAAGAACCTGTGCCAGCAGCCATCCTGGATATGCTAGGGTGCTTGCTGATACACACACACACACACACACACACACACACACACACACACACACACACGAACCGTGGTATAGTGGAAGGAGCTGGGCTCATAGTCAATGAAGATCTGGGTTCAGGTTCCATCTCTGATACTAGCTTTCTCACTCCTGGCAAGTCCCTTAATCTCTCACTACCCCAGGTGGTATTCTAAACAACAATTTGAAGAGCAGTTGTAAAATTGCATTGGTGGAAAAATATTTTATCTACCAATGAAATCATAGATTTGAACAATAACAAACGCAAAAGGAAGTAAAAATGAAACTGACCTGAAATAAACAAAGATCATAAAATTTAAGGTTAAAAGGGATTTTAGAGATCATGTAATCCAATTTACTTATGTTACACTTAACCCTTAGGTGGCACTACCTTGGTCCTATTTAGCAGAAGGATGAGGTATTGGGCAGTCAGCCCCACACTCACCTTGATGGTTGCATACATGCACCCTACTGGTCAGAAGTGCTGAGAAAGTGCTGAGCTCTCTGTGGTTCTCAGAAAGTAGATGACCTTCTATCCTTTAGTTCTGCCTCTCTCTACAGGGCAGCACTTACCTGCTATCTAGGGGGTATAGATTGTTGTGGATTAACCTAGTCAGGCAGCTCTCAAGCTACCACCTCTGATAGCCAGTCCCTCTCCCCCTTCTCCGAACCTGCTTTATTTCATGTAGTCTAACTACATGACTGGCATAATAGTGTTGACTTCCCAAGTGAACAGAGGTAGAAAAAAAGTCCTTAAATGCATACAGTATCTTCTCAGCATAGGAAAAATAAAAGTAATAAACAATACCTAATAAAATATCTATCACTTAGCTGTATATCCATAGCTTCTCCTAGAGCCAGCTAGTTCCCAGACAGCATTTGGGGTCTCTCTGAAACTAATCCTATGAGATGATCAGTTACACCTTGCTTAATTTCTATGGCCTCCCCTCTTGCAAATAAATAAAAGATTGTAGACAACATAACTCAGTTCCTAAAAGATGGACTCACTCATCTAATAGGCCTGGTCATTAGATGAAAGAATTAAGAATATCAGATTCAATGTCCCTTGAAGCACAGAGAATGAAACCCCTGAAGGCTTGTGTTTTTCCTAGTGTGGGATGACCTGTCATGCAAATGGACCTCCCAATGACTCTTGCTGCCATTAACTCATCACTTATGAACTTAAGAATGTATAGGCAAGACAAGGCTAGGTACAGAAATAAAAACAAAAAACCTCTCTTTGTTGTGACCACAATCTTCCCCCTTCTTATCATCTTCTGACTGTGGCTCTGGTCCTTCTCTGATACCAATTTTTAAAACATTTATGTGCCCTTAGTAACTCTGATCTTTCTATGTACCTTGTAGCTGAATGTTCTTTTATGGTTTGTCTCCTTCAGAATATGAGTTTGCTGAGGGTAAGGGTGATCTCTTTTTTTCTCTTTGCATCCCTAAAATATAAAACAGTACTTGGCATGTAGTGTTTAGTACATGCTTTATCATTCATTAAGTAAATATATAATTTTGACGTATTTAAATCTCACTGAGGGTTGCACAGAGCTTCCCTGGTTGCTTCCAAAAAACTATGTGTACTAGCTCAGCATTTCAGTGCTTTAAAAATGATGATGGAAGGGCAGCTAGTTGGTGCAATGAACAGAGCACCAGTCCTGCAGTCAGGAGGACGTGAGTTCAAATATGACCTCAGAAACTTAACACTTACTAGCCGTGTGACCTTGGGCAAGTCATTTATCCCCAACTGCCCACCAAAAAAAAAAATTATGACAGTCATGGTGACTCAGCACTGAAGGACTCAGGTGCTTTGTAGATGACAAAGTCATCTTCATATTAGCCACTGAACAGGAAGGGCCAGTGTTTCAGTGGACCTTTAAAAAGGGAGTGACTTTACCTCTTGTTCTCATTTTCCTGCAATCCTCTACTTAATATCATTTAACTCTGGGACTTCCTGTGAGGGATGGGGAGAAGGGTAGTTCACTCTTTTTCCCACCCCAACTGTCACGTGTCTCTAACCAAAGCATGTGTATTGGCTAGAAAAGCCTGAGATTCTCAGAACATTGATTTCCTGCTCTAGAGTATAGTGTAAACCCAAGCATGAGCAGCTTTCCAGAGGACTGCTGCTGTGAACAGCTTTAAGGTTCTGATCACATAGTATAGTGAACTCTCTGTTCATTCAGCAGTAAATTAAAGCAAAACATTTAAAGTACACCATTCACAATGTTATAACATAACAACTTATCACTAAAGTGGCCACATAGTTTTCACCAAAGTGGCCACATAGTTTTAAACAAGATATCATTCAGTAAGTCTTTAACTCAATCATCCCTAAGGAGCAAGCCTTCTTAAGGGACACCAAGTACAAAGGTCAAAGTTCTCCACCCATAGGTCACATTGTCTCAATCTCTGGAGTACAAAGTTCTCCTACCCCAGGCCACAGTAAAGCATGATCTTCTCATTCAGCACTAAGTAACCAAGGAGAGGTCTTTTCATCTTGACTTGAGGCTGGCTCTCAGATTCCATGGTTCCTCTTCCATGGGTTCAGCTCCTGCCTGAATCTACCCAACCATCACCTGGATTCAAAGGAGGCAGGTAGGTGGCACAGTGAATAAGCACTAGTCCTAAAGTCAGGAAGACCTGAGTTCAAATCCAGCCTAAAAACACTTAACACAAAACTAGCCATGTGACCTTGGGCAAGTCTCTTAACCCCAATTGACCTACCTTATCCCCTCCAAAAAGAAAAAAAAATGGTAGTCAGCTCTCAGCTTCTTGTCCAGCTCCTCTTCCATTTCTCGTTCCATATTGAAGCTCACAGTGTTTAATGCACCTCAAGTCCTTCACAGTTTCTGTTTCTGGGAAGACAAAGCTTAACAGAGCCAAAACAACATTCAAACACATTTTCAGCAGAAGCATCAATTCACTATCTGCCTGTGAAATCAACACAGACCCACCAATAAGGTCTGAGAACTTAAAACAAATTATTAGGGCCTCTGAAACCCTTCTCCAGGACTTCTGTAAACAGACAATAAGAAAATCCTCTTTCAGGCCTTCCAGTAAAGTCCCAGGGATACTGTACAAAGTATTTCAAACACAAATCAACACAGACAGAACAGACAAACAGAGTGCCAGGATACCACAAGTTTTCTCCTTCTCAACTCTGCCACCATAAATGTTCTCTTCTCAGTTCTGCTTTTTCCCAACTTGGGCTTCTCCTTATATATGGTCATTAACTCCTTCCTGTTCCACCCCTTTCTGTTGCATCATCAAATTCCTCCCACTGTGGGGTTCACAAGTTCTGTTACTTAAAGACTTGATATAATCATCGGCAGGGCTTAAAAGAAAATTGAACTGAAACAAGTTGCTAAATACTTAAATACCTGAAACAAGGCACTAAGTACTTCTTTGCTTGCCTTTACATATAGGTGACCAATCATGAACATCTTGATGACTCTTTCCAGGCTTGGAGGCATTCTTATGAGCTCTAGAGGTATGGGGGTCCTGGATCCCTTTGATTAGATCCTACTATTGGCAGTAGGAAATGTCTGGATCATAGAAGATGATCATTAACAAGAGCTGAAGCCTTGACCTTGCTGCCCAAAAGACATAGCCTTTAAGGGAACAGTGAAGAACTGAGGTGAAATGCAATGTCTATTGAGCAATCCAACAAATTGCTTTATAATCTGTTGAAAATTAAGTATCATCCTCCTATGAGTATTTAATAGTAGATAATGGTAGTTAAGGTGCTAGATCCTGTTTTAAATCTTTGTCACTACTCAATTGTGTGTCTTGTTTTTAGCAGTCCTTTTGCATGTAAGAAATAAGTGCCTGTCCCATACCTGATATCATATAGTGTATACCTTTTTAATAGTCCCTTTGTGAAGATCCTAGATATGAACCAAAGTTAAGAATTATCCAAGTTTTTTCCACAAGATGCTGGGATGGGAGAAGGGGCTAATGATTGGAAAAATATAAGAAAAGGAGTCTGATCCTTCTAGGTGGTCAGCCCCTCAAATCCAGTATGGACCACTTATGTGGTTTCAGAGGAGATGGGTCCTTTATTGGAAAGGGCATAGGCATAGGTATCCAGCTCTTGGACCCTACAGTAGTTCCCAATTATTAGTTTTGGAACATAACATACTGAAGGAATGTTTTAAAGGTGATATTTTCCTCTACCAAATCAAATGTTTTTTCAATAGTCAGCCAAATGCGAAAAGAAGATTAGGTATAATCCTTTTTTGCCTTCTTCTAATTCTTTTTGCTTTATTGATGTATTTTCTTTATTTCACATTTACAGATTACACCTATTTCATGAGAATTCTCATGTATCAAAGTAAAGCAGCTAAGTAAAATTAACAATATAGTAACCTCAAATGAAAGTTTATGCAAAACTTCACACCTGTAGTTCCCCCACTTATTTTTTTAAAATATCAGAAATCTATTTAATATCTTGTAACAGATGTTCATAGCTAAATAAGACATTCTCACAATGGCTGTATACAAACACACATATATGTATAAACATGTGTGTATAGATATAGAAAAAGATATATTTCTTGTTCTGTACCCTTAATCTATCACATCTTTATAACGGATAGCACATTTCATTATTGGTTTTCTGTAATCATCACAGGTCATTGTATTGATTATGGCTTATAAAGTTGTTTTTATAATGTTTTCATATAACTTAATCTGGTTTTGCTCATTCCATTACTTATCAGTTTATAGAAGTCTTCATAATTGTTCATTTTTACATTTATGGTAGTATAGTATAAATTGTTCTGTTTATGCTCACTTCACTCTCTATCAGTCCACATGTCTATCTGAATCTTTTTGAAATCATCTATTTTCTCATTTCTTATAGCACAACAATATTCCATCACATTCATATACCAAAACTTAGTGAGTCATTCCTTAATCATTGGACAACCTCTGAATTTCCAGTTTTACATAAAAAGAGCTGCTATAAACAGGTCCTTTTCTTCTTTCTTTGATTTTTTTTATATAGGCTACCAGTATATTTGGGTCAAAGGATACGTACTGTTTAGTCATTTTGTGTATAACTTTTGTACCCATTTATAAGTCAACAAACAGTGAATCAATATATCTATTTTTCTATAGCCTCTCCAACGTTTATCATTTTCTCTTTTTTTTTTTTGTCAGCTATGCCACTGGGTGTCAGGCAGACTCTCAAAATTGTTTTAATTTGAATTTTTCTAATTAGTAGTGATTTAGAATATCTTTTGTCAAGTATCTATAAACAACCTGGACTTTTTCCCTTGAAAACTATCTATTCATATCTTTAGATAGTTTATCAATTTGAATCAGTTTATATATATATATATATATATATATATATATATATATCTTGAAAGTGAAACCATTATGGGAAAAGAATTGCTGCAAAGATTTTTTTCCCAGTTAATTGTTTCCCTCTTAATGTCACTGACAAAAGTCTATTTCTTATTCCAATCTAATACTTTCATCAATGATGCCCTCAATGAGTGTATATAGTAACCTCAAATATTTGTGTCAGTGGTTATTGATATCCTAAAAAGGTCCTTTCCCCCACACACACATACACACCCCACACTTACCTTTAGTGTCTTTCTGTTCTTCATATACTTTGATATTCAATCCATTGATGCTCTCAAAATTGTGTTGCTTTTAGCACAGACTCACTCTATATTCACTTGATACAGCTCAATGGTTTTCCCATCTTCATCCTCTTCAGTTCCATTTTTTCTTCTTCTAGAAGAATCTCTGGGACTATGAGGCTAGAGCTCAAATATTATGACTTCATTGTCATTAAGAGTGAAGAAGAAAAACAATTTTTATAAATTTTTTTCAGATTTTTTCCATTTTTCTTCCTTTTGCTGTCTGTCTTTCAGTTTTACCCAGATATGTCCCTAACTGTGTCTCTTTAAGAACTTTTTAAAAACTGTTTACCCTACTAATGCTTTTTGCTATTTTATATTGCTTATAGCCTTCCACTATCTTTCTTTGTAAGATTTTACAAGGCCCTATGTTTCTAAACTGGTATTTCTCCTGGCTGCCATATTTCTCTGCATAGTAAATAAGTCAAATGTGTGTTGACTAATGATGGTTTGGAGCTCTGCTGGACTCTTTATTATGATAATTGATTTACGAAGTTCAGTGTTTTAATCATCACCAATCTAATTCTCTCCATCTTTTTCATATGTTTGGCATTAATTACTCATTCAAATAGATCACACTGGAGTTGTTGCATGCCATATAGTTTTCTCATTTTCATTTTTGCTTCTAGTTTTGTTTTATGCCAGTGGTGTGAATGTAAACAGAGGATGCAGGAATGGCTCCTCTACTATTAGGACAGTTTCCTGTTTATTCCCTGTGCCTTAAATTTAATAGTTGCTTAGTAAACATCTGATGAATTGAATGGATTTATCAAAGTCACCTAACAAAAGTAGTAGAAACTGTACCCCTCACATTTCTCTTTCCTATACATCATTCTCCCACAAAGTATAATATATATAACACATTCAATTGTATTTTAAAGTATTTTGAGTAATCATCCATTATTTTAGTAAAATTTATTGATTTTCTTTTATACTTGTGATTTTCAAAAGTTGAACTCTTCAAATTTGAATTTAGTATTTTTAGATCACTTTTTTTCTGTTGAAATATACCTTAATTTTCATATGAAAGTTAATAAAGAAATGAAATTTGATTTGCCCAAATCTATTTTCCATTTAGTTCTTTTGTAATATATCTGTCTCTTTAAGTGTGATATAGCTATATTCTTTAATTGCCATGATTATTTATATTAACAATATATTGCTGGGCAATATTTTTAATGAATAAATATTTTGAAAGTGTGGACCAATGATAGATCATTCTGGAGGAAGACTCAAAATGATTTTTCAAAGCATTCTAGTGATTTTATAAATGTGAAGTAACAGCTAGTTCAAATGCTTATAAAAATATTTGTGCAGTCAGGACCATTCAGATGTTTTCAGGAACATATGTTTGGCTGAAATAAAGTAGCCTGTGCAAATATTTTGCAAATGTTTTGGCTGTATCCTCTCTGATGTTTGCCTATGTATATGTGGCTTCACTTTCATGAGATCATTTTTTTCTTATGAGTGAACATTTATTACATATGTGTTTGTGCTATATATTGCATAGAGTTTCAGGCTAGACACTGATTCTATGTATGATGAGTTCCAAATCTGAATTTCAATGAATGAAGATTTCTAATGAAAGTCCTTGTTTAGTGTAATGAGAGTCAGCAGAAGATTATGGTAGGGTAACCAAAGCTATAATCTATAAAGGGTGCCAAAATGTAGTATGCATCAATAACACCAACCTGTGGTTTGCTTCCTCCCCTTCCCTACCATGGCATTCTTCCAGGTGACAGCAAGCTCATTCCACTGCTCACTTGCTTCTTCAGTGACCCTTCTCCTCCCCACTACTCAACTTCTATTCTGGCTTTCCCTGCAACAGTCCTTCAATATCACAATAACTTTGACATGTCATAGAGGCATACTTCCTTTCTCCAACCTATAACAATAAGCTCTTCCTCCCTTGCCTCCTACACAAAATTGCCTAATTGCAACTCTGTGAATGAGAGATAATACATAGGATCATAGATTTGGGGCATGAAGGGACCTAACCAACTTTATTTTACAGATGAAGAAATGGAGACTTGGCGAGGAGAAGTGATTTGACCAATGTCATAAAGTCAGCAAGTGACAGAAGTAGAATTCACCCCTGTGCTTTCTGACTTCAGCACACTTCTTACTACAAAAGCTGTGATTATGCATACTATGATTTGGGATTTATTGTGGCAGCTTCACAACCTCTCAACAAAATAATCCCTCCTTTCTGTGAATTTAGTGAGGCAACCACAGTTGGTAATAAAATCAAGAGAAACATTATTTGTCAATCTGAAAGCATTATAAAAGATCTTATGATTTTAAAGCTAAAATAATCTTTTTTCATTTTAATGATGAGGAAACAGAGATCAAGAGCAATCATGCTAGTTGCCTGACAATGCATAGCTGATGACTAGATTGCTATTAGAAACCCAGGGCTTTTCACTCCCAGGCCAATGCTGTTCCAGTAACGCCACATTGCCTCTCGTAATCCAGGTTGGATCTGAATTTGTCTCTTTAAAAATTAATGGAACATTGATTGAAATTTTCTTTCTGGGACCACTTCTGGACAAAGAAGATGTTATTCGAGGAAATTTAAGCAGAAAAAAAAATAGATAGCTCATGCCATCCTAGAATTTTAATAGTGAATAATAATAATAATAATAATAGCTAACATATATATGTGTGTATGGATAGATAGATAGATAGATTAGATAGATAGATAGATAGATAGATAGATAGATAGATAGATAGATAAAGTTTTGCAAGGTCCTTTACAGCAACCTGGGAGATAGGTGTTATTATTCTTACTACAACCCTTGGAGATAGGTGTTATTATTACCTCCATTTTATAGATGAGAAAACTAAGGCCTGGAGAAGTCTTGACATCAGGTCCAGCACTCTATCCGTTGCTCTAACGTAGCTGCTACTTCTGGGTTTGGTCAAACAGGTCTCTCAAATCTTCACTTCTCATTATCTCTTTTTCCAGCAGACTCCAGCTCATGGATTTCTGGTAGCTCATTCTCCTGAAATTTTGAATTTCACAAACTCATAGCTATCCCCAATGTCCTTTACCAGAAGCAGGAAATAAATACAATATGCAAAGAACAAAAAGCCTATATTCATGGGCTATATGTAGGCTCCAGGTGGCCCTGAAGCTCCTCCCCATCTAAAGACTTAAAGCATGTGTCTCTTCTGAAGTGCTATCAGGAAGGAAAAGAAAAACACCATGACTTCTTTAGCAAAATTATTCTGACAGTCTGGTGTAAGATAGATTAGAGAGAAGAGAAACTAGAAGCAAGGAAATAAGCACAATATTCCAAGAAATAAATGATAAGGACCTGAACTGGGTCATGGCCATATTAGTAGAGAAAGAGGCAAAGATGTGAGAGATAGCATAGAGATAGAATCAACAAAACTTATTAACCAATTGGTTATGGGACAGGGAGAGAGATGAAGTAGAGGAAAGAATCAAAGATAACTTTCAGGTATAGTGGTATCCTTGCCAGAAATAGGGAAACATGGAGAAGAAATGGCATGATAGGGGTTAGAGGATAAGATAAAGTTCCATTTTAGACATAATAAGCCTGAAAATACCACTGGAAATCCATACAGAAATTTTTAAGCAATCAGTTGTTGATGTGGAGCTATAGTTCAGGAGAAATATTATGTCTGGATATATAGGATGTATAGGACATATTTCTCTCCAAAAAAGGAAATCTCAGGTCTCAGTTTCCTCATCGGTAAAGAGTGTGTAGTTTGTTATATCTAATTTCAGTTGAAGCGTTTAAATTCCATGACCTTTATGACCTACAATTACATACTATGTCTAGTTTTCAAAGTTGTTCTGAAGAAAAAATAAGATAATTTATGTGAGAGCACTTAGCAAACCATAAAGAATTACACACCAAAGCCCTGGATTTTGAATCAGAGGACCTGGGTTTGAACCCTAGCTTTGCTATTAACTGTGTGAACTTAGAGGCATCGATTCACTTCACATGCAAAATTAAGGAGCTGGACTCTATGGCTTTAATGGTGCCCTTCAGTCCCATTTCTGTGATCTTAATAATAGAGTTCAGCATGTGCAGACAAGGTAACACAGCATAATTCAGGTGGAAGACCCTGAGGGACCACTTTCAGGTCCCTGCAGAACTGGATCTTGCACAGGTTTTTTGCTAAGGCCAACCACATAGTTGGGAGCATCCTTTTTCTATTAGCTTTGTAACTGAAGCTGCTGTTGTCTTAAAACTGCCTAACTCAGCAACAATTGTGGCTTTTGCTATATTCAGGTCTGAGGTTGAAGGTGATTCTTTTACTTACTCCATACAGTGAGGAGGAAGGGAACCTGAGGACCCCTCCTAGCCCATGTGGATGGAGAAACAGAACTAAGTCTTTGGCTTTTTAACTTGTTCTTTTTTTATCTAGGTGTAGGACAAGGAGTCTCTGATCTGGGCTGAGACCACAAACCACAAGGATTCAGGAATCCAGGCATCAAAACTGGATATTGCTGTCAATCCAGCAGAAGCCTGCAATGATGCTGACTTTGAAAATGAATTTATTGAGACAAATGCTATGTAGAAGTTGAACTACATTGTAAGTATTCCTACACCATTTTCATAGATCATGTTAGAGGAATTGTGCTTGTAAGATATTGGGAGAAATAATGTATATACACTTGCTCTTGCTATATTTTTTAATTAATATCTCTTTGTAAAAGCTAATCTAATGATAAGTGCTTAAATGGAACTGGGGAACTAGTCACGGGGCCCCAGAATGGGGGGTGGGGGAGAATATAGCTGCTGTGGGCTTAAACTAATATTCCCCAACCCCTTTAGGGAATTTGAAAATCTAACTCTGGGAGAGGTAGATCATCCAAGTTTCAGATTATCCAAAGTTTTCCAACTTACACAAAGAAAATGTAAGTTAACATTATACAGTAAGATTTAAGAGGTTCTGGCGACCAGAGCTCATCCCTATCAGCTTGCCAAGGGACTGACTTTCCTTTCCTGAATGACCTAAAATTCCCTTCTTTCAAGTTAGACAAAATAGATGTAGTTTCCAGGAGGCTACATATGTTGCACATGTTACCTAAAAGAAAAGGAAAGTCCCTGGTGATTTCCTTTATCCTTTTCTCACATCACAAATAATGTAGTTGTCAACATGTAAGACACAGAGATCAGTCATGAAAGGATAAAATTTGGAATCAGTAACTTTCAGTGGAGGAGAAAGGCTAATTGTGGCAATAGCAAGGGCAAATAGTCATGTGGTTCTGGCCCTAGGCAAGAAGTCCCAGAGTAATGGAATGACTGGACAGATACCTCAGAGGTAAGGGTCAAGGGGAGGAGGGGTAGATGGATAGGGGATGACTGCTAAAACTTTATCAAATTTACTAATTTGCCTAGGCATATATACTTGCATAGAAGTATAACAATTATCAGGACAGTTTGCCAGAAGCGTGTTTGAGAAAGGGCTTGTTTTTACTGGCAGGGGATGCAGTTATGAACATAACTTCATTTTCCAGCAGTTTATTAAGAGCTCTGCTTCAGGAAGGAAATCATTTCTCAGCCAGCAGTAATGAGGGGGAGGTGTATAGAGGCAGAGAGGGCTGGAAAAAGGGAGAAGAGGAGATAGGGAGAAAAAAAGAAGAGGGAGATTTTGATTAACTTCAGTTTAAAACTAGAAGAGATCTTAAAGATTATCTAGACCAGCCCCCTTCTTTTAGAGAGGATGGAACTTGCATCTAGAGTGGTTAAATAATTTGCCCAATAGTTAACAGATAATGAGTGATAGAGACAGAACATGATCCCAAAAGAAAAAAGAAGAAAATAGAGAGGGAAAAGAGAGAAAGGACTGAGGAAAAGGGAAAATGGGGAAAGACAGATGGGGGAAGAAAAGTGAAGGAGAGAAGAGAAATAAAGAGAAGAATGGAAACAGATGGGGAGGGGAAGGAGTAGGGAGGGAGGAAGAAGATGTAGTAGCACTAGAAAGAGAAGAGAAGAAGGAGAGAGAGAATCCTCTGTGCATCTCCTTCTATCTTGTCCACTGATTTTGTTCTATTTAAAATCATGTTTACTTAATCTTCTTTCTTTTTTTTGGAGGCGAGAAGGCAGGGCAATTAGAGTTAATTGACTTGCCCAATGTCTCACAACTCATAACTGGTAAGTATCTGAGGCCGCATTTGAACTCAGGTCCTCCTGCCTCCAGGGCCAGTGCTCTATTCACTGTGCCACTTAGCTGCACCTTAACCTTCTCTTTTGCTAGAGTTTATCATAGACTACTCCACTGCTTCCCTTAGGAGGGGAGACAAAGTCACACTCTCTCCATTCTTAAGTTATATCCTGAAATGTGAGTCACTGGGGATACTGCCTCTCTTTCTGAGGCTAATTTCACTTCAAGAACTTACTCGAGTAACAGCAGAAAAGACTCCTCTCTAAATCAGTCACATGGCTCATTATTATCCCCTTTTTTAGACATCCTGTTCTGGTTGAAGTGGAAGTGGAAGAATGTGAATGCATTATTGTGTTCCCATTCCAAAATGTAATGAGGTGTCAATTGATAATTATGCTGTTAGGAGCCTCTTAACAAAGCTCTTGATTTTTTAAAGAGGCAATGGGAATGTATGCATAGGAGGACAGTTTTCCAGAACCCAGTGAAGTTGTTCCCCTTACCAGGCTTTTCTATGCCATTTTTAAAATGACATAGAGAAAAATAGTGGGTGCCAGATATGGGAAAATGACTCCTTTCAAAGTCCTACTCAAACATAAAATTTATGAAGTCTATGAAGGAAAGGTATAGATCTAGAGCTAGAAGAGCCCTTAAAGATTATGTAGTCTACTCTGTTTTACAGATGACAATATTGAGGAGATACAGAAAGATTATGTGACTTTCCCAATCAAAGAGGTTTAACAAATAGAAGAACCAGAACTTGAAACACAACTTTCCTGATTTCCCAACCAGAAGTCAGAAGGAAGAGCAGGTTTGCCAGAAAAGATAATGAACTCAGTGTTGGATACACTGAGTCTGAAGTGTTGATGAAACATTCAGGTGGTGATGTTCTACTGGCAGTTAGAGATGCTGTATCAGGGCTACAAGTAAAGATTTGAGAGTCTTCTGCGCTGGGGTGATACTCAAAGCCACAAGAGTGAATGAGATTGCCAGGGGACATAATGAAAGGGAAGAAGAGAAAAGTGCTAAGGGCAAAATTTTGGGAAACTGCCTACCTTAAGAATTTGAATAAAAGAGAGTCCATACAGGCAAGCCTACTAATCCTTACACTCTGAGTAAATTTATTGGTGGGGAGAATGGGTGTTTCAGTGGACAAGACATGGTCACAGTACAAGATGAGGCAGCTCATTTCCAGGGAGTATTTTCTGCCTTCCCATTCCACCCCCACAGGACAGCCCATAGCTCCTAACCCTAGAACTCCCAGGGAAAGATGGAGCAACATGCTGATAGACAAAGTGGAATGCAGGAGAGGAGCACCATAACAGTGGGAACCTGGTGGTAGTGGCCCGGGACTGAACTAGGGAGATTGGATAGAAGAGACACTCCTGTTGGCATGCTGGTGCAAAAGCCAAAAGAACTCTACCTCAGTTATGGCTCTGATAGCTAGTAGAAGAGAGAAAGGAGCACCTAGGGATTTAGGAGAATCAGAACTGTATAGTGTCTCTGAAGCCAAGAGAGAAGATAATATAAAAAAGAATGCTAATCCCTTTGGAGTTTGCAGCAGTCAAACATCTTCCTGTGCTGACAGAGAGTGCCTCCTGTGGTGAAAATGGCTAATAGGGAGAGTTTTAAAACCCAGGAAACTGAAGTAGAAAAAGATGGTTCCATGCAACTGAAGAAAGGATTGCAAGCACTAAACAGCATTCAATGTTTCTTTTTTTCCCCTATGTTTTGCAGACATGAAGGATACTTGTGGTATTTTCACACTGAGTGTGAAAAATTTGATTAGCTACAGAGCTTTTCACCCTCCCCTGCTCACAAGCTGCTATTAGAATCATTACAGCCTTTGTACTGACTGCCAATCACAGGGGAACTGTCCTTGGTAATGCTATTGAAGTCTGATGGTCTCAGCCTTGGGGCTGAGATGTTGCTGGGAAGAGAAAGCAAGTCTTTCATCCTTTTTATCCCAAAGGCTGCTGCAACCCATTCCATCACCATTTTCTTCCAGTTCAAAAATGTTTTAATGAGTTGTCTACTCAACATACAATGCCAGCTCTAAAAATGTTCTCAGTGATGATTTTGCACATCTCTTATCAATTGAAGATTATCACGGGCTAAAGAGCTACCTGGAGCAATGCAGGTTTTCACATTTGTCCAGCCCTGCAAGTCCAGCATGATTTATCATCTTCTTAGAAAAAAAAAACTGAAAAAATCACCATTCACAATCTTATCACAATAGTAAATATTTATCACAAGTCTTCTATGATTTTTCCAGACTCCATTTCTTTTGACCCCTAAACTTCTCAGCTTGAACTTGCCTGAAATACATGCATAGACAATATGAAAAGGATCCAAAGCCCAAGCTCCAAGTGGCATTTGGAATTCCGACCTGCTGAGAAATATTTACACTTACTTCACTTGGCTTGAAAGCTGCTGAAGGGAACTTACTCTGAACAGTAATTGCATGCCTTGTAAAAGCTATCAAAAGTTGCACACAGATGCATTTTACAAAGACCTAGAGGGATGTTCACACTTCTTGGCAGGTGTGTAAGCCCCTGGCTCTGTCTATCTAGAGACAAGGGTGACAAAGGTGGATCAGGTGGTCTTGAATATGTCTTTATTACATGAATTTAAACATTATCTCCACATCTGTATGGCTTGGCAGCAAGCTGTAAATGTGTTTCTATCATTTTAGCTCTCCAAGTGCTGCTATCTTCCCATAAGCCATAATGAATCTCACAGTCAAACATTGCATGGGGTGCAATCTTCTGAACACCTGCACTCTTCAAATCCTGCCTTTGACTTGAGGGACAGTGTTTTCTCATTTCATTGATATTGCATTATAAGGCCTGGACTTAATTGTGACCTGGAAAGATTCAACAGAGAAAAAACCCAAAAGGATTAAAAAAAATAAAGAAACTTCAACCTGTTAATCTAGTGTACTAGTAAATTCCTCAGAATGAGAATTATTTGAAGGAAGTCATTAAAAGCAGAGGAAAATGAGGATCAGATTTGGACACTACTTTTTGCTGAAAACATTTTCATTGTTTGAAAGTCTCTGGTAATTATTATAATAACCTTGAGTTTACTCCAGTAACAAATCAATTGCAACAAAGCTGAACAATGGGCTCTAGGTAGAACTCTTTGCCTATAAAATGTTCCTGTCAAAACAATCAAAACACAGTGCCAACACACTGCCAATGTCAAAGAATAGAGAACTGAAAAACTGGTGTGGCTTAGAAGTCTCTGTAAGAGATTGTATATATTAAAAATCAGATATTAAGATACTACTCGGTGTTTTGCTGCCTAGTTATTTCTAATACTCAAAGAATCTCACAATCTCAGGGTTATAATATCTTAGAAGTCATCTACTGCATGTATTACCAAAGCAAAAACTTCCTCTACCTGACAAGCGATCCTACAGGCTTTGATTAGAGACCTTTATTGAGTGGGACTCCATTCTCTCCCAGGCAGCCTGCAGTACTTGAGGATAGCACTCATTGTCAGGAAGATTTTCCTAACTACCTTAAAGCTGCATCTTTAAAACTTTCATCCATTACTCCTACCTCAACCCTTTGGGGCCAGCCATAATAAATCAACTTCCTTTTTTTGTGTGTCAGTTCTTCAATGAATTATCATATCTTCCCTAAGTCTTTTTGCTTTCTTCAGGCTGAACAACCTTCATGTAGCATGATCTCAAGACTCTTCACTATTTTAGTTACCCTCTTTTGGGTGCTCTCCAGTTTATCAATGTCCTCTTTAAGATGTAGTGCTCAGGGGAGCTAAGTGGTGCAGTGAATAGATCACTGGTACTGGAGTCAAGAGGACCTGAGTTCAAATGTGGCCTCAGACACTTAACACTTACCAGCTGTGTGACCTTAACACTTAACACTTACCAGCTGTGTGACCTAGGGTAAATCACTTAACCCAAATTGCCCTGCCTTCCCCTCTCCAAAAAAACAAAAAGGCAAAAAAAATTTAGTGCCCAAACTAAACCTGATACCCCTAAGGTAGTTTGACTAAGGCAAAAGAGAAAGTGGGGCTAATGTCCTGAACACTGTTCCTTTTACAATGCAGCCTAAGATCACACTAGTTTTCTTAGTGCCATGTCACATTGTTGAACTAGGATAGTATATGGAGAAAAGAATATCAAAAACTAACCTTAACCTTTCTGGTACTTGCAATGGCAAGGGATGCTTTCATCCTGCCAAAGAATATCTCACAGTGAAAGCAGCTAAAAAGGAGAATTTTAAGACAAAAGCTGACCTAGTAGAATGAATTTGAAAAAGTCATTACATGCTACAGAAGAAGCCATTCCAAGCATTAAAGACATTCAGTTTTCTCCCTTCTCAAAACTTCCAGAGGTGAGGGATGACGGTGTATGCTTCTCTGCCTTTATTCAGTCCTTCATCATCTCTTAGTTAGATTATTGTAAGTCTCCTAATTGATCTCCCTGACTCCAGTCTCTCTGCAAACTGATACTCTCAAAATATATATCTGATTATATCCATCCCCTGTTCAAAGATGATAGCTCCCTACTGCCCATAAAATAAAACATAAAATCTTTCCCCTTGATATTCACAAACTTTAACAATATGTCCCCCACCTACCTTTCCACTTTCCTTATTTTGTATTATTTCCCCTCATGTACTCCCCATTCCAGTCAAACTAATCTGCCATTTATTCCCCCTATATAACACTGCACCTCTTGCCTCCATATATTTGAACAGGTCAGGAATGCATTCCCTCCTTAAATCTGCCTTCTGAGATTCTAATTAGCCTCAAGGCACAGCTCACTTGCCATCTCCTTGAGTCCTGGTTTTTCAAGTTATTAATCCTCTCTCCCTCTTTAAGTCATTTTCTTTTAATTTGCTTAAACTTTGCATTTACACATTGCTATATATGTTGTATCCTATAGTAGAAGTTATCTGTGTGAATTTTGTATAAGTTATTAGAAACTAAGACACTTTCATTGTTGAGCTCCCAGTGTATATCATGGTGCTTTGCACTTAGGAAACAAATCAACTCTTTTTTAAGGTGAAGATGACTTGCACAAAACTCGCAGTCCATTAATAATTTTTTTAAAAGTGAACTACTTGATGTCTAGCTATACCATAACCATTTTAAAATTGTGAAGGTAGTTTTTTTTTATTTCAAATACTATACTTTATGTTTATCCCTACTAAAGTTCATCTCATTTAAGTATATTGTAGCATTCTGCCCTGTTGAGACCTTTTTTGATCATAACTCTGAAATCCATGTTAACAATTTAATCCTCCTTTACAACATCTGTAGATTTGATAAAAATGCCATCTAAACTTTTTTCAAAGTCAACAAAGAGGGTCAATCACAGATACCTGGGGCACTCTACTAGAGACTTCTTTTTAAGGTGTCATCAAATCTTTAAGTGTCATACTCTGGGACCAGCCATTCAATCAATTCCAAATCACACCAACTGTATAATATTTTCTAACCTACATCAGTCCATATTTTTAGGAAGAATAGCATGAAATAATCTTTCAAATTCTTTGTATTATATTGGTAAAATATGTGTCTAAAATTTCCATAATCTACTGTACTTAGTGATACTCTTAACAAAGTCATAACTAGCATTCTAAAACCTAAGCCCAACACTAAAAAAAATGTACCCAGGGCTAATAGTATGAGAAGTGTTCTCAAATCAACTTTTAAAGTAAATTTAGTTTGCTGCTTAGGGGAGAGAACTCAGCTATTGGGGCACAAGGCCCCACAAGCGACAAATGTCCAAGGATGCTCTAAGGATACATTTGGAAGTTGGAAAGGTCTCTAAGGGAAGTAATGGGGGAAATAATGAGAGTAGGAATAAAAGGGAAATAGCACTTCTATGCTTCAAATTATACTATAAAGCAGTAATTATCAAAACCATTTTCTACTGGTTACAAAAATAGTGGAGCTGATCATTGAAATAGACTAGATAAGGAAGACGCAGAAATAATGTAATTCACTAACCCTCCGTTGAAAGGAAATTCCCTTCACTAAGCCTCTGCTGAATAGAAACAAAGTGAGAAAACTGGAAAGTAGTTTGGCAAGGGGTAGGTTTAGATCAATATCTTATATCATATACCATAATCAATTCAAAATAGATACATGACTGAATGTTAAAGGTCACATTATAGAAATAAGAAGAGAACCAGATCAAAAACATTTCACAGTATTAGTTGGATGGGGTGAATACTTAAAGTTGTGAATCTCTGTGAATGGAAAGATGGTGGTGTCTGCCACTTAAAACAAAGAAATTTGGGTAATATGAAATTCAATTGTCAGGTAGCAAAGTGAGATGAGGATTCAGGAGAGAGATTAGGGCTGGTTTTATAAATGTTTGAATCATCTGCATGTATAATAAATGAACATCATGGGAGTTCACAAGATCACAAGGGGAGAGAGAGAAGAAATGGAAAAGATGAGAATCCAGGTCAGAGTCTGTGGGAAGAGCCACAAATAGTGGATGGGAGAAAATTATAACTCATCATAGGAGACAACACTTATATCTGTCCTCTTATTAATCACTTTCTTGGATAGTACTCAGAAGGAAAAATAGACTTTGCTTTCCCTTTCATATTTAAGTACGGAATCATAATTTGGCCCTATTGACCTAATCAGACTCTCCTGCCTTGCTTAAATTTCTTTTTGTCCAATTATTTCAAAGATATTGCCCATTTAAGTTTTTTTTTCTCATCTGAATGCTTAGAAGTCACAGTTCTTTAAAAAGTTCATCTCTTTTTCTATGGGATAATGCTCAACTTTGTAGAATTTTATTCTTGTGTATTTTCTTTTCCTTGCTTTATAAAATCAAATTCACCTGTCCTTTCTAAATGTAGTTGCACATTTTTATGTGATTCTACCTGAAGTTCCTTGATACATAATTTGTCTTTTCCTGGTTGTTTATAAAACTTTCTCTTTGTCCTGGGGACACTGAAGCCTGATAATCATATATCCACCTGAGTTAAACTTGACATTACTCTCTAGGAATGCCCTGAATATTCTATCAATCTGTATGTTGTCATCTGGACATAATACTTACATGAAGTTTCCTTTTGTTTTTACCAAAATACACAATAAAGATTTTTTAAAATTTTATGTTCTTCTAGGAAGTTGATGATTCTTATGTTATCTATCAGAGACTTACTTGCAAAGATGTTTTGTTTTGTTTTCAGAAGATGTCATAGGTTCTCATTTTGCTGTCTTTTGGCTTTGCTCTAGCATTTCTTGTTGTAACATTGCATTTTTGAGTTTCATTTATTCTATTCTTTTTGAAGAGGCTCCCTTTCCTTATAAATGAAATCTTTTTAGCTTCAAATATCAACTGTCAATTCTCTTTTCAAGGTTTGTTTGTTCATTTTTTAAATTAAGAGTTTTAGTTGAGTTTTTTTTTTTATCTCTTTAGCTCTTCCTTTCATTCTCAGGATTATTGTGACCTTTCAATTCTCTTGCTTTGGGTTTTAATTATGGTTTTCCAACATATTTTTCCTCCAGAATTTTATCCCATGCTTCTCTTAAACCACAGGTTTTTCTTCAATATATTAAGAGTATTTTTTGTATTCTCCCTGTTCTATTTTTCTTCATTGGATTTCTTGTATCACCACCAGTGATTTCAGTTAGTGGTGGTGGCATTATTGTTATTTTAACTTTGGTTCTTATTTCTATTCTAACTATTTTGGGGTGCTGAGTTGAGCCCCAGATTCTCACTTAGCCTTCTTGCTAGAAGCCTCTCCCATCCTGTTCCAAATAGTTTTGGAGCAGATCCAGCATGTATAGGTCTCTCCTTTATCCAAGACCATCTGCCCTTTTCTGTCCAGACAATTGGGGCTAGGCAAATTCACAAAATTCTACTGGCTGAGTAATGGGAGATTCTGACTGAATCACTGCCAAAGGGAGACTCCAAGAGACAATGACAGATGCTACCATAGCCACATGGAACTTGGAGCCCAGAGCCTGGAGGAGAGAGAAATGAGCTCCCAGAGTGCAGGTTTCAGTTAGGAGTGGGTAAACCAGTAACATTTTCTTTTGTCGTTGGGAATTTATTTTGTCTCTATTAGAACTACCTTATTTGGCATTTTTTTTCTTCTTTCCTCTTTTTTTTTTGTAATTTTTACTTTTCAAATTTATTTTATAAATTTCTTGACATTTTTGAAGTGATATGCAAGAACTGGCCAGACTTACATGAAACAACTTGCCAAAGCACCTTTGCATACAGTATCTCTTTTGTTCCTGGACTTCAATTTCTTCAGCTATAAAATGCTAGAATTGGACTAGATGATCTATAAGGTTCTTTCCAGCTCTAAACCTAGGATGCTAAAATCTTCACAACAACTTATAATAGGCCAGTATTTGGCTATTTCTGTTATCATCTAATGCCACCAGATTTGATCAAATCCCTTTCAGGACCCTCCCAAGAATGTGAGGTTACAGGAATACAGATTTATTGCTAGCACTATTATTTCAATTAGGTAGACAAGGATACTTAATTGTCCAAGCCTTCTATTTGTAAACACATGTAGATACTTGATACAAGAAGACAAAACACTTTGCACAATTGCTGAATAAGTATTTTTCTTTAACTCAGATAGCTGTCTCACTTAAGGTCTGTTTTTTTATAGTAAACCAAACTAGGGAATGGGCTCTTCCTATCAGTAGTTATTTTCTCGTCCAAGAAATAGCAATAGGGGCAACCTACTATAGTTTAACCCATACTGACTGAGGGACCCAGGGGCTCCTGGCATCTTGAACTTACAAGGTTGCCTTCAAGGCTGGAATCATTCATTTCAGAACTGCTGTTTGGTTACCAAGAAGCATAAAAAAAGAAATGGTAGCCAGAACCTTGATTTCATCAAAGTAACTTTGTCTCACCTGGATAAACACATATAATAGTAGTCATATGTCAACAGCAGTCATCATTTCTGTTGGGTTGAGGAAGGCTCATTATCAGAGAAAGTCCCTAAGAGAGTTACAAACCACATATTCTAGACACAGAAAGAGAAAACCTCAATGAGGTGTAGTCATTCCTTTGAAGACTTGATGAATTAACTAATTTTCCTGGCTCAGTAGCCATTTCTCTCTGATGGAGCTTTGATGGAGCCCCTTCCCAGTCATACATGAGGAAGGGTACTGAGGGACCACTTAGGGCTTGCTGCTTCATCCCACAATGCCAAGTTCTTCACAGAACTTATGTGGCCCAGAAGAAATAGCCTGAGATACTGCAGATGATAGGACATGGGAACCTCATTTGTTATTATATATACACAGGAACACATCATACATTAGACAGTGAATATTTATTGAATACTTCTCATGTGTCTGGTATCATGGGAAGCTAGAATAAAGACCTATGAGATGAAATGTATGTTAAGAGTAAAAAATAAAAACTTTGCATACAAACCAATGCAAATGCATAAGTGAAAAATCTTGATAAGTATGAATCAACTTTGGTATTGACTCTGAAACTTTTCCTTTTCTTACATTTATGTAGACTGCATTTTCAAGATTGTCTTTTCTGACTAACAAGCAAATCAGAAATTGTCATGTGCAAATCTTGTGAAGATTATAAAACCAGTCAAAGCTATAATTAGCATCAAAAGACTGTGACCAATGAGAACAAAAATAAAAATTGTATGGAAAGGAAATTTAAAAATTCCCCCAAGCAAGCCAGGAGTGGTCAAAACACGAGATTCATAAATTTCAACCTCCTGACCTTTGTGATCAGTTGTCCAGAAAAACGTGAAGTTGATAGAAATCTCCCACTGAGTTCTACTGCTGCTACAAAGCAGGTACCTATATAGAAATGAAGAGAGACCAGCACGCTAAGTTCTGAACATGAGAAAATGTCTACTGGGAGCGAGAAAAAGAGATGTGAGGAAGAGAAAACATAAGTGAGGGAAGAATGTACTGGCTAGGGATTCTAGAGGAGAAAATAACCTAAAATGTTATCCTTACCATTTCATCAATAATCTCTTTTTCCTCCTTTACTCTTACAGGCAGGAGAGGCCCCAGTGCTATATTTAACCCTTATTCTAGCCTTGTATGTAATGCTCTGAAGTCATTTTCACATTTCTAGTACAACTTATGCCACCCTCTTTCATCACAGCCAAATGAGCAAAACTTCTTTCAAGAATTTGCTTAGAGGGCCACATTGGTTAGACAAGGGGGATTTCTGACCCATTTGTCATTTATCACGTCTTCTCCTATCTGCATCCAAAAATGAGGGTACTAATTCCCATAGGGATCATTACATAAGCAAGATCTCTCATTACTTTAGCTAATGAATTCTGTTGAGATCATAGCCCATCAGGGTGTGGTTACAGCAGACCCGGGGCATGAAAGTTTGAAGGAAGAAAATTCAGAAAGTGGTGTCAATGACTCAAAGAATTACACTTCTCCTTTTGATTCAATACTATTACCATGTTTCAGAGCAAAGGAAGAGCAATATACAGTTAGATGGGCCATGTTTCAGAACAGATAAGTGGTCATGTGTGGCTTATCAGATATGACAAGATGCTAATTCTTTCTTTTTTAAAAAAAAGATGTTATTCTAGCTGCTATTACATGCTACCCTATAATAGTCATGAGAAATGAAATTATTTGAGGAAATCAAGTGAGCTTTTAAACATAAATAATAATTGATTCTGTGGAAGAATAGCAAACCCATATTGCAGCATACTTAGGACAGATTTTGCTTTATGATTTTGCTGACCAGCTGGTCAATGTCCCTCAAGGTTTAGCCCATAGAAATTATGGTCTGGTAGGAGCAAATTGGAACCCTTCTTAATTTAGGTATAACATGTCTGTTAAAGCAAACTAAGACCTTAACTCCTGAGGCAGCCATGTACACTGTTGGCTCATACCATTAATTTGTAAGATCCTTTTTATTTAACAAAGTATACATTTCCTCTGCTGTGTTTTCAGTTGTATATCTCATTTCACCAATCAGCGACAAGGTTATTTTCCTTGTGTTAAAATTTCAGGTTTCACTTTGTTTCTTATCTTTTCTCTTTTTTTTTAAAGTTAAATAGAAGGTATTGTTCTCAGCCCTTATCTTGGTTTACCTAATACATGCTTGTTAAAATGATTATTTCATCCTGTGAATTACTAAAACCTACTCCACTGTTATTCTTCAAATCTAATATATTTCTGGAAAGTCCTTTATCATGTTTAGGGGACCACTTAAAGCAATCTTATGGGTAGATATAGACAAGAGTCAAACAGGATAGGGAGGTATCATGGGTTGAGATATGCATCAATGGAGAGAATACTTATATTGCTGAAATCACAGATATATTTGAGTAATAAGTATTTGAAATAGTGTCCCCAGCATAAGATTTTCTGTGCTATTTGGACAATCAGCTCTTATCTGTAAAAATATTTTTGAAATGACATTATTTTCCTTATTTCCTTTTACTTTTTATCTTAAGAACAAGAGAGGCAGTTTGCCATAGTAGTAGATACTCTGGAATTAGATCTCAAAAGACCCAGTTTCAAACCCTGCCTCTGATACCTAAAACTATGTGGCCATCAGCAAGCCAGTTAATCTCTCTGAGACTCAATTTCCTCATCTGAAAATTGAGGGGGTTAGACTAGATATCTGAGGTTTCTTCCAGCTCTAGATATAATAAAAGTAAGAATAATAATAGCTAGCCTTTATGTAGCACTTTAAGGTTTACAGAATGCTTTACAAATATTTTCTCATTTTATCCTCAGAACAAACCTCGATGGTATGTAGTATTATTATCCCTATTTTGCAGATGAGAAAACTGAGGCAAACAGATTAATTTTTGCTATATCATATCCTCTAAACATAAATATCCATCAGGCTTCTATCTTGCACCCACTTCTCTTCTCCCTCTACATTACATCATTTGGTGATTTCATCAGCTCCCATAGATTTAATTATCATCTCTATGCTAACGATTCTCACATTTGCCTATGCTGTCCCAAATTCTCTGCTCACCTCCAATCTTACATCTCCCAATTGCTTTTCCAACATCTTGAACTGGAAGTCCAGTAGACTTATTATCCTTCCCCCTAAACCCTTGCCTTTCATACCTTCTTTTTTTGACTTTTTTTTTTTGGTGGGGGAAAGGCAGGGCAATTGGGATTAAGTGACTTGCCCAAGGTCACACAGCTAGTAAGTGTTAAGTGTCTGAGGTCGCATTTGAACACAGGTCCTCCTGACTTCAGGGCTGATACTATTCAGTGCACCACCTAGCTGCCCCTCATACTTTCTGAATTACTGTAGAGGGCAACAGTATCCTCCCAGTCCATCAGGCTCACAACTTAGGGATCATCCTAGGTACCTCACTGCCTCTCAACCGTCCATGTCTAATCTGTTGCTAAGGCTTATCCATTTCTCCTTTGCAACATTTCTTGAATACTCCCCCTTCCCTCCCCTGACACTTTAACCACTCTAGTTCAGGCCCTGATCAACTCACACCTGGATTACTGCAATAACCTGTCTGCATCAGCTTTCTCCCCACTATAATCCATCTTCCATTCAGCTGCTAGTTATTTTCCTAAAACGTTGCTCAGATCGTGTAAAGAATCCAATGGCTCACTCTTGCACGCAGTATCAAATACAGAATGCCCCATCATTCATAGTCCTTTATAACCTAGCCACCTTCTATCTTTCCAGTCTTCTTACACCTTACCCCTCAAGATATATTCTTCTACCCAATGACACTGGCCTCCTGGTTGTTCCATGAATAAGACACTCTTAGCTCCGGGCATTTTCTCTGGCTATCCCCCATGCTCTCCCTCCTCTGTTCTGCCTACTGCCCTCCCTGGACTCCTTTCAGTTCTGACCAAAATCCCACCTTTTACTATAAGCCTTTTCCAAACCCTCTTAATTCTGGTGCCTTCCCTCTATTAATTATGTCCTATTTATCCTATATATAACTTGCTTTGTATATATTTGGTTTCATGTTGTCTGCTCTCATTAGATTATAAACTCCCTGGTGGCAGAGACTGTCTTTTGCCTCTTTTTGTATCCCTATTCTTTAGCACAGTGCCTACCACACAGTACAGGCTTAATAAATATTTGTTCATTGATTGACCTTCCAAGGGTGACACAATCAATGTAAATGTCTGAGGTGGGATATGAATTCAGGTCTTTCTGTGAATAAGTCTAGTGCTCTATCCTCTGTACTGTCTAACTGTCTTATAGTATCTATGATCCTATCATTAAGAACCAGGAAAAGAACTGAGTGTCTGTGTGGAACAGGGATGTGGGAGGGAGATTCCTTCCATGACTATTTTTTATAGCAAATCTCTTGTCTCCATCCAGATTATAAAAGGCAGAGATTATGTCTCCTCAATAGTGAGCCAGATTTTAATTAAGGACCTTTGAAATCTATAGTAATTCAGGAAACAAGGATAGTTCTTGGAATGTTGCTATTGGTATAATAGAAGAAGTCCTGCTCTAGGAATGGGGAACATGAGCTCTAATTCTCCCTCCACCACCAACCAGTAGTATGAATTTGAACACATCACATTTTCAGTCTTTATTTCATTTATAACTCTTCTTCATCTGTCCCGTTGCTTTGGCAGTAGCGACCTGGTGGGGTAGAACCTTAAATGCCAAGCCATGGTAACTATCAATCTCATCTTCCATCGTGGTCTGGCACAAAAAGTCAAGAGTTTTCCCCATTGGTTAGTTATGAATGAGACTACAGTCTCTGCAAAGACCAGGAATGCTTCCTCGGCACAGACGAAACAAGTTGTAGTGAAGCATTGTGATGATGAATACGGGAAGAAATAATGAGTCCTCATAGTCAGCCTTTATTGTTTGCCTGGACCATGTGTCAATCAAAATGTAGAGCTATTTATATGTTCTCCAGATTACATATATATATATATATATATATATATGGCACAGACAAATAACCTGTCTGTACCTTATACCAATATCTTGTAAGAAAATACTTATTTATTAGCTTTGATATTTAACTTGCAAAGGCAAGCAGGTATATTAATTCAAGGATTTTTTACAAGTTAAATAAATACATATGAACATTGTCTCTACATTTTAGACCACCTGTACTTAATTATTATGGTTTAGAAAGTGTTATTAAATATGACCCTGTGCATTCATAGCATCATAGATTTAGAGCTGAAAGAAACCTTGTAAGATCATCTAAATTCAATCCCCTCATTTCACAGCTGAGAAAACTGAGCTTAAGGGACTTGTCCAAGGTCACACAGGTAGTCACAGCTCAATTGAAGGCACATCCCTTGGTTCCAAGGCCAGCACTCTCTCATTGTACTGTGTGGTCGCCTTCCTTGGATTAAATCCTATTTATAAGAGAAGTATGCTGTCCAGTTCTCATACGAATTCAGTATCCTCTAAGACATAATACTAAATGTTAGAACATACACTGGAAAAAAAAACTGGTGCCTTTAAACATAGAAGAAATGCAGTGATTCTAACTTACTGTCTTTAATGAGTTAGCCACAAGGTGAAGCAAGTGATTGCAAATCATAATAGGAATGACTGTGATTGAATGGAGGGCAATTTTGGAATAGAAAGGGGTCCTAGAAAGGGTCCATGTGGCATAGTGGAGAGGCTAGATTTGAACTCACAGCATCAGGGCTGAACTTATTAGTTGTTTAACTTTGGATAAATCATTTCACTTCTATGAAACTTAGTTTCATCATCAATAAAACAAAATTAGAAATACCAGTGCTGAGAAATACTAGAAATACTATCACAGGGTTGTTATGAGGATTAAATTAGATGATGATTGGGAAGTGTTATATTACATTCCATTCAACAAGGTTTATTAAGTTCATACTGTGTGCTAAGCACTATCCTAGGTGTTGAGGTCCAAAGAAAAAAACAAAATTGCTTAAAGGAGTTTACATTCTATCAGAGGGAAATAGCATATACGCAGATAATTATAATCAAATTATGAAGAGAAAAACAAGTAATTTCAGGGAGAGGGTGATCACTAACAAGTGGAGATATCACGAAGGACATCCTGGAAAAGATGGCACTTTAAAGTTGCACTTTGGAAGGAAGCAAAGAATTCTACAGGGTGAGAGTGAGGGGGGAGAGCATTCCAGGCATGGGAGACAACCTTTGCAAAGACATGGAGACTGGCAATGTAATGTTATGTACAGGAAACTAGGCCAGTATGACTGAAATATAAAATGAATGAGGACGAGTTATATAAGAGCATTTTAAAAACATAGATTAGAGTGAGATTGTGAAAACCTTTCAATACTGAAAAGTGAAGTTTGTACTTTATCTTGCAAATAATAACCATTTTTTGGCCAAGGAAATGAAATGGTCCGGCCTATACTTCAAGACTATCAATGTTGCAGCTATGTATAGAATGAACTGAAAAGGATAGAGACTAGAGGAAAACAGATCAATTAGGAGGATATGGTAATAATACAGGCAAAGAAACACATGAACAATGAACTAATTATGCACGCAGATATGACATCACATTCAGTCCTTGCTCTATGTGTACCTTTTCACAGGTGAAAAGTAATAAAGATCTGCACTAGGTCGTGGCCATGTAAGGGTCACTTATTAATCAGTGGTCAAAATTTGGTACACATAGATTGTCAACAAGATATTTTCATTTGTTGAATTTGTATCATCTAAAGCCTTTATGAAAGTCTTACTCAATTCTGCATCATGATGTGGAGGTGACATTGGTTTCTCAAATGCTATGCTAACAGAGAACTTTTTGAATTATAAACTCATTCTACCAACCAAGAATCAACCCAGTTTAGTAGTCTGGTATCTAAATGTTGACTTATTTGGCCATGACAGCCTATGAAATAAAGTAGAAATACAGAAATACAGAAAGACTCCATTCAAGTTCTAATAGTCAATGCATCAAAGCACAAGAAAAAGAGACCAAGTGTTCTAAGAATATCATAGTTTTTAGATCATCTATAAACAGTGGATTAACAGTAGGCCCTCTAAATGTGACCTCCTTATCTAATTATCAAAGAGTCAATTTGCTACTGGAATCATTGAAACTATAAGATATGAAGAAATCATAGTTAAATAGAAAGAAGGCACCAAACTTCTCCTCTGGAAAATGAAAAAAGTGACTCAATACATTTGGTTGTTTTGTGTGTCTAAAGGCATCAAGAAGCACTACTTGTAAGATTCATGATCATGTCACCTTGTGGTGCTCAAGATGAACATAGGCACAAAAGATGACCCAGAAGATAATTGCAACTTATGTGCCAACATCTGTTGCAAAGAATAAGCAGGTAGAGAAATTCAATAGAACTCAGTAAAGTGCTCCAAATTGTCACCATAAATGCTAATTCTTTGGAATTGATAAGCAAAAGCGGGCATGAGGGAAAAAAACAAATATGTTGGAAACTTGCTCAAGAACAAGGAACAAAAGAGACTAGTGGTTTTGCAAATTATACAGAGGCCTCATACCTGTATATCATGAATATTTTCTTCAAAATAGAGTTAGGAGGTACTGGACACAGCAGACACAGAATAACACTTTAAAAAACAATTTAAATGACCTTATCTTAACAGGAACACCAATTGCATCCATTGATTCAAGAGTTTTAAAAATATTTTTAATATAATTTTACTATAATGGACTATAATTTCCCCTATCTGTGCAAATGTACTTTCAATGCCAATGATTACAAGGAGGTATTATACGTTTATGTTGAAATAAACATTTTCATCCTATTGTCTCTAATATATGCTGTTGCACTGTGTCACCTGATGTAACTTAAACTTTTGAGATATTTCAAAATTCTTATCCTTCTATTAACAAATGGGAAATAATTAAGTTAATACCTCTAGGGTAGGTAATTGGGTACCATAATTACTATAGGGCAATTATTTTAATACTTGTAAGTAGATATTTTAATACCTGTGTTGTAATAATATCCCCATTTTAAAGAGAAGAAAAATGAAATCCAGGAGTTTAAGTGACTTCTCTGCATTAATCAACAAGTACCCATTAAAGTGTTTATTAATTCAGACTTACTTATCTGTTAAAGGTCAGAGGTGAAGTTTTAACCCACTTCCTGCAAACCAGCAGCCCCCTAAGCAAGTGAGCAGTATTTGCAGCTCAGCAAGACCCCAGTTCAGCAACCCACCAACAAGGTCTTGACCTCATTGCTGACCACTAGTGAAGCCCTACCCTCAGGCTGGGCAGCAGTGACACACTGCTCCTGGGGCCTATCAGTAGAGAGAATCTATTTCCATAGCAACCCAGTAGCAGGACCCCACCCCTAGGGCAAACCAGAAAGAAGATACTTCCTTCAGAGCCAATCACTAGAGTCTGTTACCATAGGCCCCACTTCTGGAGCAGGCCAGCAGCTAAACCTCAAACACAGGGGAGGCCAACACAGGGAGGCCCCAACCCACCCTACCCAGTGCAAGCCAGAAGGTAAGCCTACTCTCCAGAGAAAGCAAGCAGCTAAGCCCTGAAGCACAGTGAAAGCTAGCAGTAAGACCCAGAGCCCCAGCACAAAAAGTTTGGGACAGTGCGGGACTAAATAAAGTCTAACTCTTACGTGAAAGCACCAAGTCACCAAAAAAAGGTAGAAAAAAATAGCAAAAAGAAATGTTGACTATAGAAAGTTACTATGGTGATAGGGAGGATCAAGGCATAAACTTAGAAGAGAATAATAGTGTTAAAATGTGAAATGAAACATGTGAAACCTCAAAGAAAAATGTAATTGGGTCTCAATCTCAAAAAGAATTCCTGAAAGAGCTTTAAAAATTATTTTAAAAAGCAAATTAGAGCTGTAGAAGAAAAATTGGGAAAAGAAATGAGAGTAATACAAGAGAATCATGAAAAAAGAATCAATAGCATGGGAAAAGATATACAAAAATTTACCAAGTAAGACAACTCTCTAAATAATAGAATTGCCCAAATGGGAAAGGAAATATAAAAGTTCACTGAAGAAAATAATTCTTTGAAAGAAACTCCAAAATGAAAACTCCCAGGAAACATCATAGCCAAATTCCAGAGCTCGCAGATCAAGGAGAAAGTATTGCAAGCAGCCAAAAAGAAACAATTCAAATAATGTGGAACTACAGCCAGGATTACACATGATTTGGCAGTTTCGACATTAAAGAACCAGAGGGCTTAGAATATGATATACCAGAAGGCAAAGGAGTTAGGATTACAACTAAGAATCACCTACCAAGCAAAATGGAATATAATCTTTCAGGGGTAGAGGGTATGGATATTTAAGAAAATGGAGGACTTTCAAGCATTTCTAATTAAAATACCAGACCTGAATAAAAAATTTGGTCTCCAAATACAAGACTCAAGGGAAATGTAAAAAGGTAAGAAAGAAAAAAGAAAGAGAAAACACAAGAAATTCAATAAGGTTAAGCTGTTTATATTTCTATATGGCAAGATACTATTTGTAGCTCTTAATAACTTTATTACTATAAAAGTAAATAGAAGGAATATATATATAGACAGAGGGTGTAGATATAAGGTGACTTTGGTTGATACAAAAAAACAAAATAAAATAAAAGGGAGAGAAAGAAAATTGCAATGGAAGAAGGGGGTGAAATTGAAAGGGGGTAAATTATCCTACATAAAAGAGGCATGAAAGAGCTATTATAACGAAGGGGAAGATGGATGAGGGGGTGGACAAAAATCAAACCTTACTCTCATTAAAATTGGCTCAAGATGGGAATAACATACATACTTAGTGGGGTATAGAAATCTATCTTGCCCTATAAGGAAGTAAAAAGTGATAAGGATAATAGAAGGAGAGGGGAACTGACAAAAGGAAAGGTGGTAGTTAGAAGTAGAACACTTGTAAGGAGGGAAGGGGTGAGTGGTAAGGGAGTAGATAAACAAGTGAAAAATAGGATGTAGGGAAATACACAATTATCATAATTATAAATGTGAATGAGATAAGCTAATCTATAAAACAGAAGCAGATAGCAGAATGGATTAAAAACTATAATCCTACAATATGTTGTTTACAAGAAACACATTTGAAGCAGAAAGATAAACATAGAGAAAAGGTAAGGGGCCAGAGCAGAATCTATTATGCTTTAGCTGAAGCGAAGAAAGCAAAGGTAGCAATCATGACCTTAATCAAGGCAAAAGCAAAAATAGATCTAATTAAAAGAGATAAAGAAGGAAACTTGCTAAAAAGCCACCAAGGACAGGTGCTTCTTAAACTATGGGCTGCAACCCCCAAAATTTGGCAAAAGCAAACATTTCTGAATGCGTAACAACTAAAAATTAACAAAAAATCAAATGGGTAATGAATCCAAGGTTTTTTTGGCAGAGCTTGCCTGTACTGCATCATTCAACTTTACTGCAGCCTTGGTTCTGAACACAAAACACACAGTCTTTATTTTGTGCATGCCCTCAGACAATGCAATGCCAATGAACAGTTCCAAAATGAGAAAAGGGGTCTGTGTAAAAAAAGTTGAAGATGCCCTTCCATAGACAATGAAGTCAAATCAATATTAAATATACACGCACCAAATAGTATAGCATCTAATTGTATAGCATTATTGAAGGAAAAGTTGAATGAGTTGGAGAAGGAAATAGATTTTTTTTAAAAACTGTACTAGTGAGGGGCCTCAACTGTCCTCTCTCAGAACTCAATAAATAACCCAAAAATAAGAAAGAAGTTACAAAGGTAAATAAAATTCTGGAAAAGTTAGATAAGATAGATCTCTGGAGAAAATTGAATGGGAATAGAAGGGACTATAACTTTTTCTCAGCAGTATATGGCACCTACACAAAAACTGATCATATATTAGGACATAAAAATCTCACAACCAAATGCTGAAAAAGTAAACACATCCTTTTTGGATCATAATGCAATTAAAAATAATTCAGTGATAGGCAATGGAAAGAGAGCTTAAAATTAATTGGAAATTAAATAATATAATCCTAAAAAACAAGTGGGTCAAATAACAAATCATGGAAATAATTAATAGTTTCATTAAAGCAAATGACAACAATGAGGAAACACCAAAATGTATAGAATGCAGGTAATATTTAAGGGAAAATTTATATCTCTAATTTCTTACAACAATAAAATAGAGAAAAAAACAGTTTAATGAATCAGGGATGCAACTAAAAAATGTTAAAAAAAAAAAAAAAAAAACAAGAAAAGGAACAAATTAAAAATCCCCAATTAAACATCATTCTGGAAATCCTGAAAATTAAAGGAGAGATTGATAAGATTGTAAGTAAGAAAACCATTAAACTACACTAGAAACTGGTTTTATTTTTAAAAAAACAATAAAATAGATAGACCATTGGTTAATTTGATTTTAAAAAGGAAAGAAGAAAACCGAATTATTAGTATCAAAAATGAAAGGTTTTGCATAAACATAAGAGGAAATTAAAACAATTGTTAGGAGCTATTTTGCCGAATTATATGCCAATAAATTTGACAATCTAAGTGAAATGAATGAATATCTACAAAAATATAAAATATCCAGATTAGCTGAAGAAATAAAATACCTAATTAACACAATCTTAGAAAAAGAAATTGAACAAGCTATCAACGAACTTCCTAAGAAAAAACCTCCAGGATGAGATGGATTCACAAGTGAATTCTAGCAAACAGTTAAAGAGCAATTAATCTATGTAAACTATTTAGAAAAAAATAGGCAAAGAAATAGTCCTACCAAATTCCTTTTACAGCATAAATATGGTGCTGATACCCAAACCAGTAAGAGCCAAAACAGAGAAAGCAAATTATAGACCAATTTCCCTTTTGGGAATATTGATGCAAAAAAAAGTTAAATAAAATATTAGCAAAGAGATTAGAGCATATGTCACAAGGATCATATACTATGACCAGGTGATTTATACCAGGAAAGCAGGGCTGGTTCAATATTAGGAAAACAATCAGCATAATTGACCATACCACTAACAAAACTAACATAAATCATATGATTATCTTAATAGATGAAGAAAAAGTCTTTGACAATATATATAGCACCCATTCCTATTAAAAACACTAGAGAGCATAGGAATAAATGGAGCTTACCTTAAAATGATAAATAATATTTATTTAAAACCATTAGCAATCATTATCTGTAGTAGAGATAAGCTACATACCGTCCCAAGACAATCAGAAGCAAGGATGCCCACTATTGCCTCTGTTATTTAATATTGTACTAGAAATGTTAGCTATAGCAATAAGAGAAGAAAAAGAAATTAAAGGAATTGGAAAAGCCAATGAGGAAACAAAATTATCACTCTTTGTAAATGATATGATGTTATACTAAGAAAATTCTAGAGAACCAACTAAAAAAATCTACTTGAAATTATTAACAACTTTAGCAAAGTTGAAGGATGCAAAATAAACCCAGACAAATCATCAGCATTTCTGCATGTCACTAACAAAGACAAGCAACAAGAGATAGAAAAAGAAATTCCATTTAAAATAATTGTAGACAATATAAAACACTTGGGAATCTCCCTGCCAAGGCAAACCCAGGAACTATATGGACACAACTATAAAAACACTTTTCACAAAAATAAAGTCAAATCTAAATATTTGGGAAAATATTATTGCTCATAGGTAGGCCAAGCCAATGTAATAAAAATGACAATCCTACCAAAATTAAGCTATTATTCACTGCCATATCAAACTATCAAAGAATATTTTATAGAGCTAGAAAAATAATAACAAAATTTAATCTGGAAGAATTCAAGGATATAAAGTGAACTAATGGGGGGCAAAATGGGAAAAAGGTGGTTTAGCTGCATGAGATCTCAAACTGTATAATAAAGTGGTAATTATCAAAACAATCTGGTATTGGCTAAGAAATAGATTGGTGGCTCAATGGAATAGATTAGATAAAAATTACATTATTATAAATGACCATATTGGTCTAATATATATGGTAAACTCAAAGATCTAAGCTTTTGGAACAAAAACTGCTGAGAAAACTGGAAAACAGTATGGTAAAATCTAGGTATAGACCAACATCTCACACCATATACCAAGATAAGGTCAAAATGAATACGTGATTTATCCATAAAGGATGATACCATAAGCAAATTGAGGGAGGATGGAATAGTTTATTTGTCAGATTTATGAATAAGGGAAGAATTGAGAACCAAAGAAGATATAGGGAGAAGTACAAAATGTAAAATAGGTAATTTTGATTACATAAAATTAAAAAAGTTTTGCATAAACAAAACCAATGTAGTCAAAACTATAAGGAAAGCAGAAAACTGGGGAAAACCATTTTTGAAACAAGTATTTCTGATAAAGACCTCATTTCTCAAATATTTAGGGAACAAAGTCAAATTTATAGAAAATACCCATCATTCTTCAATTGATAAATGTTCAAAGGATGTTAAGAGGCAGTTTTCAGATGAAGAAATCAAAGCTGTCTTTAGTAATATGAAAAAAAATACTCTAAATCACTATGGATTAGAGAAATGCAAATTAAAGCAACTCTGAGGTATCACCTCTCACCCATGAGAGTGGCTTATATGATAAGAAAAGGAAAATATTGAGTGTTGGGGGCAATGTGGAAAAACTGGGACACTAAAGCACTGTTGATGGAGTTGTGAACTGATCCAGCTATTCTGGAGAGCAATTTGGAACTATGCGCAAAGAACAACCAAAATGTGCTTACCTTTTGATGCAGCAATACCACTGCTTGACCTATATTACAAAGACATAAAAAAAAGCAAAGGAAAGGGCCTATTTGTACAAAAAAATTTTATAGCGGCTCTTTTTGTGGTGGCTAAGAATTAGAAATCAAAAAGATGCCTAACAATTGGGGAATGGCTAAACAAGTTGTGTTAAATGATTTTATTGGAATATTATTGTGCTATAAGAAATGACTAACAGGATGGTTTCAGAAAAACTTGGAAAGACTTACATGAACTGATACATAGTGAAGTGAAAAGAACCAGAAGAACGTTGTACACAATAGTGACATTGTTTAATGAAGAACTGTGAATGGCTTAGCTATTTTCAGCAAGATAATGATCCAAGACAGTTCCAAAAGACTAATGATGAAACATACGATATGCCTCCAGAGAAAGAACTGATATTGATTGAATACAGACTGACACATAATATTTTAACTTCTTTAAACTTTTTTTTGTCTTTTTGTTCAAGATTACTAATATGGAAATGTTTTGCATAATTACAGATGTATAATCGATATCTGCTTACTGTCTCAGGGAAGGGGGCAGGAAGGGAGGGACAGTATTTGAACTCAACTTTAAATAAAATGTTTAAAAATTTGGAGAAAATGATAAGGCTGTTTGTGTACATATCATTTTGGAATATACATATATACACACACACACAAATATATATGCATACATCTGTTTAAGATAGCTGATACAGCCTGATATAATAGATATAATGTGACTTGGAATGAGATATATATACACACATACATATATACACATACATGTGTACACATACACATATACATATGCAGACACATGTATGATGTGGTTCCATCAATATAGTGTTATTTCTAGGTTCAGAAAGAATTCTGTTCAAATTCAGCCTCACACACTTAACAACTGTTTGATGCACAGCAAGTCATTTTGCTTCTCCCTGCCTCAGTTTCCTTATCTGTAAAATAAGTATAATAATAGCACTTACGTCCCAAGGTTGTTGTGAGGATAAAATAATATCTTTATGAACTTTGAAACACTAGATAAATGCTAGTTTTTATTGAGATTATTAGTAGGTCATTTCAGCCTCAGAATAGTAAACTGAAGCACTGAAAAGTTTATTGGTTTGCTTTAGATCACACATTAAAAGTCAAAAGTAGGTTTTGAACCCAGTTATTAATCCAAATTCAATACTCTATCCATTATAACATTACATACATTATATTACATTACACCATAATGTTAAATCTCTTTTCTGATACCATGAAACAATTGTGTGTTGGGTGAAAAAGGTAGCTACTTTTTAACATGTATGTAGGGTAATAGCAAGTATTCACAACTATACTGATGCCTGTAATGCTGAGAACCATTAAATTAGCTTCATCACCAAGGTATTTCATTGTTACATCTAAAGGGGGGTTTACATCCATATGAGACATAGAAAAGTTTTACTTGAATATCATTGTTCATTCCCTGGATATCCCCACCTGTCTATGCACAGCTAATGGAAAATAAAACTGGAAAGTGAATTCAGAACTTGAATTAAATATTAGATTTTAAAATATTAAAGCCAGAAAACCATAGAAGCAACCCCAAAGAAACAGAATTGAGCAAGAAGCCCATGCCACCTTGTGGGTATAGAGAGTATTTTACCACCTCCAATCTCCAAGTCTTTCCAGAGAGAGTTTGACTACCAGAAAATCAATAAGAACATTCTCTGACACCAACTTTTTGGTGAGGCAAAAACACCAAGAAAATGTTTTTAAAGTTAGTGCTAGAGATACTTCTAAAAATATATATACATGATGAGCTCACAGAAATGAAGAAATGGAACTCGTTTTTTATGTATAAGTAGAATACTGAGGCTTTTTGCTTGACCTTTAAATGAAAGGTTATCTTTTTTCACTTTTTTTTTTAAGAAGGAGGAAAAAAAAGTTTAACTGCCAGTAAAAGATGCAGGAGTATTTTCTTCCTTCTCCTTCTATAGTTTGGTTCCTCTAGTCTTTGACAGATTGACAATTCATATGTGTCCAAAATAAGATGATTTTTAGCCAAACAGCTCTTAACAATAAAGGATATCTATAGTACTTGAATCTTGATACCCTGTCTTCTACAGTAATCTGAACCTTTAACAGTCATGCAAATTTGCATCAGCCTACAGCTTAACACAAAGTAGACTAATACTAAAAAAGAAAAAAAGAAAAGCATTAGATTTGGGGTCAAGATTAGTTTTCATAGAAATGGAAAATACTTCCCTGCCCCTGGTAATGTATTCAATTCAATATAACAGATATGGATCTAATTTGTGGAAAGAAGTATGCTATCCTGAAAGGGGGTAGGGGTGAAGAGAGATATAAAGATAACTATGCCAGAGTCTTCTCCTTCATGAGGAGACAAGTCAAAGAAGCAAAAAGGTGTAATATAAAATAGTCAATCAGGCAATAAACGTTTACTGAGGGCCTTCCATATACCAGGTATCATGCTGAACTCTGGGCATACAACCGTAAGACAAAAGTCCCTGTTTTCAAGGAGCCCACAGTCTAGTGGAAAAATAGAACACAAGAAAGGGTAAGGTTATAGGAAAAGCTCTATTACTGGAGTCGTATAGCCTGAGTTTGAATCCCAGCTCTGTGATCTACTATGGGAATAGTCAATGTATCAAATGACAGAAGCCATAAAAGGAACAGAGGAAGGAAACATGGGTAGGTAGAATCAACAACTGATTGGATTGTGGTTCAAGGACTGATGATTCCAAGATTGTACATCTGGATGACAGATCACATTCCTACTGGGACTATAAACAATGGCAAAGAATAAAACTTTTGGGGAAATCAATTTATTAAACTACAGGCAAAACTTTTAAAAGGGGTGGGTGCTATTTTTTTAAGAAGTGTATAAATATCATGTGTTTATTTTTTTTAAGGATGTTTTTTTCTCAAAGAACATTCCTTCTTCAAATATAAGAATTGATTAATTCAGAAGATGTCACTGTAGATACTTATCAATTTTTTAAAAACCTTTATGATAACAATGAGGATTTCAATAATTTGACTATGACCTTAACTGAGGTAAAATAAGAAAGTAGCAGAAAAAAAGGAAAACTTTTTAATCCTACTTGGCGTCCAAAATAGAAAGATTTTTCTGGGTTTTGCTGTTCTTTTGTTTTTGTTTCTTTTTTTTAGTGACAGTTTGGATGTAGTAAGTATTCAATACATATTCGTTTGAATGGAAAAAAATAATAAATGTAATAATCATTCCCATTTACATAGGGCTTTCCTTACAACAACCATCTAAGGAAGGGGGGGTTGACAACCATATGAGACACAGAAAAGTTTTACTTAAATATCATTGTTCATTCACTGAATCTCCACACCTATCTATGCACAGCTAATGAAAAAAAAAAGAAAAGAAAAAACTGGAACATGAATTCAGAACTTGAATTAAAGATTAGATTTTAAAATACTAAAACCAGAAAACACAGAAGCAACCCCAAAAAACAGGATTGAGATTGAGGTAGGATAGATAATGTATCATTAGCTTTGTTTTACTTACATAATTGGAAGCCATGTCATAAAGTGATTAAGTGACTGGCTCAGCTAATAGATAACAGTTTTAGGATTCTAACCTAGGCCTCTCCTGACTTAAGAGAAAGTTTAATACTCTTTCTAATTAATATGAAAGAATCAATGTCTAAACAATGATAACACAGGCCTATAGAGTTAATTATCTAGTGGAACGCCCTAATTTTATAAATGAATAAACTAGACCCAATGTGTTTTGGTAACATGTTCAAGTTCACATAGCTTATTAGCATCAGAGCTGGGATTAGGACCTAGGTCTTAGGACTTTTACTATAAATTCTGCACTCTTTTCACTGTTTATTGCTGCCTATAAATTCTTACAAAAATCAATCTGGACCTGTGATTTTATCATTGTAGAGAAAATCTGATGCAGAGAATTTTTCTAACAATCTTGTCTGTAACTTACAAACTTAAGAAATTAATCTGGGTGACTCAGGTTAAATGACTTGCCTGTGGTCATACAGTCAGGCAAGACCTGACCCAAGTCTTCCCACACTCCAAGGCCACTACCTCAAATCTCATTTTCATGAACTAAAATATGCCTGCCTGTAACTTCCACCCCAGTTCTTAATTCTGCCTCTTAATCTAAAGAATATAGAAAATGAATGAAGAAAAATGTCACCTTGACTGAAGGCAGGAAAATAATGCTTTTCCTGTTAGGAAGACATTTTATAATCTCTGCCTTTTAGTTCTCTTTAAGGTAATTTTTCTTGGAGCAACTCTTCCAACCAGAAGCTAGCACCAGCCATACCCCCCCCCAAAATTTCAACATCTCAAAATGATATTTTTGTGGTTTCTTCAAAGACTACCTAACAAGAACAGTAATTCAAATTAGTCTGATAACTATAGTATTTCTGCTTCTTTTATATTCAATCCCAGATGTGCAGTCAAATACATTGGGTTTATAATGTTCATTTTAAGAAAGTGTTCTTGACTATAAATGAAGTGATTCAAATATTTAGAAAGACATTTTCATGCTTATTCAGTGATGTGAAAAACCACAATGTTTTAACAAAAAATATAGACATTAGTTATGCTCTAGTTACAGCTTACATGGAGCATTGAGGGTCCATAAAGTGGTGGTCCCAAGGCAAATGTCAGTCATTTGGCAGAATTAGTTTCCCTTGAGTGTTTAAGGAATTTTTTTTTTTGGTGGCACAGGCAAGTCTGTGGGATGTCCTTTTGTTTGGTTTGGATTTGAATTTGGTGACTCTCTCAATAATCTCAACTCCCTTTCTTGCCTGATTGAGAACCTTGCTTTGCCCCCTAAAATGAACTCAATGAAATAAACATTTATTAAGCAACTATTATTGTGTTCAAAGCACTGAGCTAGGAGCTAAGCGAGATATAAAGTTCAGAAAAAGCAAGCTAGTCTAAGGATGTGACTGTCTAATTGAGGAACAACATAGCCACAAACACAGAAACAGCTGCAGTACACCATAGTACTTCATTAAAGCATTCTAAAACAAAGGCCATATGAGGGCTGAGGACAAACAACTCAATTCAGAAGTGGGAAAGAGGATGTGGAGAACATTGTATTTATTATTGAATGGGGCTGAGCCCTTCATACTGATTCAGTAGTAGTAGAACAACAGTCACAGCTGGCCACTGCACAGGAACCAGGTATTCTCCTTAAATATAAGAATTATTTCCACTTATTAAAATTTGCCTTGGCCACATACACTATTTCCCCCCTAGTATTTTCCAACTCTTATGGGGGTGGGGGTGAGAGAAGAGAGGAAAAGGAGAAAGACAGAGAGAACCTATGAACCAATGAAAGCAAAGGAAATCACTCTCCCCATCTCTACTAGTAGGCATGGCAGCTCCATGATATAGTGAGGAAAACAGGTGCTTGCCTATCTGAGTTTAAGAAGGGATCTCAACTTCCTGGCTGCTTCTGCTTTGTATTTCTTTCCCTGAGCACTTCATTAAACATTATTCCAGATAAGTAAATGGACTTTTCTAGCCTCAGAAGCTATGTCAAAAATTCAAGAGATCTTGAATTCTGTGCATCAGATGCTAATTGTCCAGCAGAAAGTACTTCCTGAAACTGCATCCTCCCCAAAGAGGGAGATGGCTGCTGGCCATAAGTCCTGGAAATTGAATTGCTGCTTAGATAGTGCAGACTGAACTGACAGTGAGATCTGTTTAGCAGTCTCAGAAATCTCCTAGAAACCTTTCCTAACTCCCAATAGTATAGGATAGGGATCACGGGTTTTAGTTTAAATATATACTAATATGTACTTATGAGTATTTTGTGTTTTAAGTATCTCTTTTATGATAGAGGAAATAAATACCTGTCCTATACTTAATATCTACTACTTTATACATTGAATACCTTTTTGAGAAAAGTCCCTGAAAATCTCTTTAAAGAGAGATGCAAAACATGAGCCACGCCTAAACTTTGTTTAAGAGATATTATAAGGGCATAATAAACCAGAAAATGAGAGAGTAGCCTGACTTACCCCTTCCTAGAGGTCAGTGAATAAACATTTATCATGTACCTACTATGTGTCAGACACTGTACCCCTTCATGGTTGAATCTTAGTTCTTTTGATCCTAGACTTAGAGTACCTTAGGAGAGGGTGCTTCCTTCCTGGGTCATAGATATACACGTGTGTGTGTGTGTGTGTGTGTGTGTGTGTGTGTGTGTGTGTGTGTGTGTTATAGCTTTATGAAATCAGTCTGACTACTCATGACCCCATTTGGAGTTTTCTTGGCAAATATACTGGAGAAGTTTGTCATTTCCTTTTCCAGTTCATTTTACAGATGAGGAAACTAAGACAAACAGGGTTAAATGACTTGCCCAGGGTCACATAGCTACTAAGTGCCTGAGGCTGAATTTGAACTCATGAAGATGAGTCTTCTTAGTTCTAAGCCCGGGACTCTATCCACTGCACTACCTAGCTGCTCTTAACCTTGTTTGTTTCAGTTCCTCATCTGTAAAATGAGCTGGAGAAGGAAATGGCAAACCACTCCAGTATCTTTGCCAAGAAAACCCCAAATGGGGTCATGGACAGTTGGACAAGACTGAAAAATGACTTAACATAACATGAAATCAGTAGGTATCTCTTTATAAATAAATATCCCTAGACTAACACAGACCACAAGAATGGTTCTTCTGCTAAAATACTAAAGTTGAAAATAAACAGGTAAAATAAAGTAGAATCCTGAGGTAATTGCTTAGTTAAGTTGGGCCTTAAAGCCCCACTATTAAAGAAAATGGTATTTTAAGTCTAAATTATCCACAATGGATGCACATAACTAACTAACTGGAAAGATGCTCGGTTTTCCATATTGCCTTACAGACTTTCCATAAACATAGATTTCCATAATAGCAAAACCAAAGGAAAAAAAGGAGAGACAGTGAATATTAAATTTCTCTTTAGCCAACTACCTATTTTTCTTAAGTCTCTCCTGAAATGTTTAGGCCTTGAGTACATGTATGTTTCCATGGCTACTTTCATATACAGACTAGCTAAAAACAGACTAGGGCTTCTATTGGAATGACAAACTCTCACTCCCACACATAGCACACAGACAAAACACATAAAACTAAGTTTATCTACTTCAGAGAAAAAGAGCCTATTTAATCCTAGCCAGGAATGCATACATGAGATTTTAGGGATTTTAAGCTTTTCAAAGCAATTGTTTAGCCTTGTAAAATATTCCTCTCCATCAGGAGACAGTACATTCTCCCATGATACCATAATACAGCACTGGATATATGGATGCATTCCTGAGTGACAGAGCAGGGAGACACATGAAAAGTTAGAGCTGGAGGGAAGTTTACAGCTTATCAAGTACAACCCCCTAATTCACAGACAAGAAACATCAGTCCCAGCCTAGTGAAGTGACATAGATAAGACCACACCACCAAGAAGTATCAGGGCCAGGACTTCCTGATCTGCCCAGGATAAGGAGAGTATGAAACAATGAACAAGAACTTTCTGGACATATATTCTAAAACCATTTGGAAGGTGTACGTGATAAAATCAAAAGTACACTAGACTTAGAATTAGGAGGCTTGCATTTGACTTCTGTCTTCAATAAAAGCCATGACCATAGACCACAGCCAAGTCACAATCTCTTTGATCCTTTGTTTATCCACCTACAAAATGGTGATAATAATATTTATGTTTTCTTTTTCACGTGGGAATTCTTTATATGAATAAAATCACAACTTTAACCTCTATTGCATTTTTTTTAACCTCACAGGGTAGTGTGAGGAAAGTGCTTCATAAGCTTTAAAGTGTTACATAATTGTGAGTTGTTTTTTATGATTTTTAAGGTCTGACTCTTCTTCAGGTTTTTGTGACACTTCTCTCTCCTGCTCCTATTTGTCTTATCACTTCTCCATCTTCTTTGATAGTTCTTCATACATGTCAAACTCATCAACTTTGGGTTCCCTCAGTGTTCTGTTCTAGGCCTCCTTTTCCTTTCACTCTGTACTATCTATCTCACATGGTGATGTCATCTCTCTGAAAATTATTCCAATATCTACCTATACTCTTACAGTTACACAAATATCCTGTTCTGTGCATTTTCAAAGAGAACCAATGATATTATGATTTTGGACTGTTTCTGATCAGTCCTGCGCAAGTTCAGAAGTCTGTATCACAAGTTAGGCACAAGTAGTCAATTAAAACGTTTGGGATGGAGATGTCTCAGAATTTGCATAGCTCATGTTAACTTTAGTCTGCTACCTTTCTATTTTGCTCATGGAGCACAATGCCTTCTTTAATGAGGACATGCCATGCTGGGCAGTCCTGTGCCAGCATCTCCAGTGTTTCAAAACTGATAAATTCTTCAAAGAGATCTTGAGAATGTCCTTGTACCACTCCTGACCACTATATGAACACTTGCCTTGTGGGGGTTCTCCATCTCATAGGTAAATGTGCTTTTTGCATTTGAGTTACATGGCAGTCCATCAAAGTTGACTCTGCAGTAGAGTTCAAATGCATGGCAATTGTCCCATAGGCACCTCAAACTCAACATGTCTAAAACAGAGCCTGTTATTCCCCTCCTCCAAACTCTCCCCATGTCTCTTCCCCAGCCCTTTAAAATTTCCATGTTACTGTAGAGGTCACCATGATAACCCAGTCACCTAGGCTTGCAATTTCAGTGGCATCCTCAACTCCTTTCTCACTGACCCCACATATCCAATCACTTGCTAAATCCTGTAATTTCTTTCTCTATAATATCTTTTAAATGTCTCCACTTCTGTTATGGGAATTGGAATCTGAAGATCTTCCCTGCCCCTTTGCCCCTTGATAGGCTTAAGTGACTCTGAAAACCTTCCCTGATTTGAAAATATACTCTGCCCCCTAATAGGCTGAATGTGGTCACATGGAGCCTGTGGCAAGAAGCTTCTTTTTCAGGAATGCGCACACCTTATTACTTTGTGATTGGGCAGTGGGTCAAGAGAGTTGTGACATTCTCTGATGCAGGAAAAGGCTATATATACCCTGATGTAAGTTTTTGCTTTGGGGCTCACTTTGGGAAGAATTGTATGATTTGGCCAGTTGAGAATGGGCAGCCGTTGAGCTTTGAAAACCCAGATGCTGGTGCTTCCCTCTCTGGTAACTGACTAGGTATGGATGTAATGGTCAGACAGCTGGAAGCCCTGTCTGCTGATCTGTTTCTCTGTCTGTATTTTTTGTCTGCTTGTAATTTCTGTTTATATTCTCTGAAGTTTAGGGTGCTGACTTTTTCTCCTGAACTAAATAAATGATATATGTTTGATTAAAGTAAGATTGTTAACTCATTTTGAGTTGCTTTCCTTTAGAAAAGCAAATCTAAGAACCTGTGCTAGCAGCCACCCTGGGTATGCTAGGGTGCTTGCTGCTACACCTTCTTCATGCTCACGTAGCCAGTACCCTAAGTCAGGCCTTTATTGCATCTTGTCTGAACTACTTCAAGTAGCCTTAAAACTAGTCTTCCTGCCTGAAGGCTCTCTTCACACCAATCTATCCTCCATTCAGAAGCCAAGGTGATGTTTCTAAAGTGTGAGTCTGATTATATCACATACAACCCCCAAGCCTTCTCAACTCAATGAGCTTCAGGAGCTCCTAATTACCTCCAGAATCAAATACAAATTCCTCTCTTTGTCATCCTTTGTTTGCTCTTCCTAATCTGGTCTTTGCCAATCTTTCCTGCCTTCTTACACCTTAACACCTTCCACACACTATGATTCAGTTACACTGGAAAGTCTTTTCACTGGCTATCATAATCCATGCCTGGAATACTCTAGACTTTCACTTGTTTGTTTCCTGGATTCCTTAAGACTTAGTTCAACTGTCAAATTTTCCATGAGGTCTTTTCTAGCCCTCCCAGCTGGTAATGACTCCACTTTTAACTTACCTCCATATCCTCTGTATACAATGTATTTATATGTTTCCACTTTTAGAATCTATGTTTCTTGAGAGCATAGGTTTTGGATTGTTTTTTGTTTGTTTTGTTTTAGAGCAGTGGTTCTCAACCTTCCTAATGCCGCAACCCTTTAATACTTGGATGTGGGCATATCTGCATGTGGCTGGACCCACCTGGAAATGGATAGAGGAGCAGTGTCTCAGTTACTAAGACCACTGGAAATACATGTTTTCTTATGGTGTTAGGCAACCCCTGTGAAAGGATCATTCAGCTCCCAAAGGGGTCACAACCCACAGGTTGAGAACCACTGTTTTAGAGGGAAGGCACAAAGCATTAAGGGGGATCAGGAAAGGCTTCTAGCAGGAACTGAGATTTTAGCTAGGACCTGAAGGAATTCAGAGAAGCTAAAAGATGTACAGATGGGGTAGTGAACACATAGTAAAAATGCCCTGTGTTTGGAAAGGCTGTAACAGCAACTTCAGGAGCTATCAACTCAGAGGTAGTAAGAGGGTATTCAATGATGAGTCAAAAAGAGATTATAGATAACACTGAGCTGACACTGGGTGCAGGATGTGGTTCTGTTTGACAACTTTTATTGCCCATATGCAATTCTGCCTTACAGTTCCAGGGCAGAGAGTAGTAATTGTGATCAGTCACAAGGAAGCAAGGGCCCAAGCAACAGTTCCAAGTCAGAAAGTAGCATTGGTACTTGCAATTGCAGGAGATCAGGGGTCCTGGTCAGAGTTCTAGGGTCAAGAGGAACACTAACTTTTGTGGGTAGGAACAGGGGCCCTTCCTGGGTAATGACCAGAGCACAAACCAAGAGAGCAGTGCCCATACCTCTCCTCAGATCAGACCATATTAGAAACACTGAAGACTAGTAGACCTCCAGGAATATCTCTGAAAACAGCAGCATGAGAAAGCATATAGGTTTGGAGTGCTTCCAGAAAGCTCAAAGTTAAGAAATAGACTGGAAAAATGAGCAAACAACAACAAAAGAACTTTATGATAAAAAGCTACTACTAACTGGCAATGAAGACCAAGAACAAACTCAGAAGACATGAAAATGGCTATAATCAAAGCTCCAAAGAAAAATGCTAAATGGACACAAACCCAACAAGAATTCCTAGAAGAGTTAAAGAAAGAGATAAGACTGGTAAAAGAAAATGGGGAAAGAAATGAGAGCGATGCAAGAAAATTATGAAAAGAGAATTAACACCTTGATACAAGTGGTACAAAAGTACTGATGAAAATAATACCTTAAAAAACAAATTGGCCAAATGATAAAAGAGGACCAAAAATATAATGAAGAAAAGAAGGCCTTAAAAAATAGAATTGGACAAATGGAAAAGGAGGCCCAATAGCTCACTAAAGAAGATAAATCTTGAAAAATTAAAAGTAGGACAGCAGAAGCTAATGACTCCATAAGACATCAAGAAACAACCAAACAAAATCAAAAGAATGAAAAAAATAGAAGAAAATGTGAAATATCTTATAGGAAAACAACAAACCTGGAAAATAGACTGAGGGAAGATAATTTAAGAATTATTAGACTACCTGAAAGCCATGATTATATAAGGGCCTAGACAACATATTTCAGGAAATTATAAAGGAAAACTTCCCTAGTATCCTTGAAGTAGAAATTGAAAGAATCCACTGATGACTTCCTAAAAGGGATCCAAAAATGAAAACTCCCAATAATATTGTAGTCAAATTCCAGAGCTTCCTGGCCAAGAAGAAAGTCTTGCAAGCAACTGGAGAAAAACAATTAAAATATCATGCATGCACAGTCAGAATCACTCAAGATTTAGCGGCTTCCATATTAAAGCAGTTGAGGGCTTGGAATATGATATTCTAGAAGACAAAGGAGCTAGGATTACAACCAAGAATAATCTATCTAGAAAAATTGATTATAATCCTTTAGGAGAAAAATTGATATTTAATAATATAGAGGACTTACAAGTATTCCTAACATAAAGATCAGAGCTGAATAAAAATTTTGATATTGAAACACAAAACTCAAGAAATACATAAAAAGTTAAATGGGAAAGAGAAGTTATAAAAGACTCAAAAAAGGTTAAATTATTTACATTCTTACAAGAGAAGATAATACACGTAACTCCTAAGATTGTATTATTATTACAACAGTTAAAAGGAGTCTACATAAATAGCACAGGTGTGAGTTGATTAGGTCAGAATGACCTCAAAAAAATGAAGGGGTGAGAAAGAGAGATGCACTGGGAGAATAAGGAAGGAAGAGTGGGGGAAATTATGTCACTTAAAAGAAGAATGAAAAAAAGTTTTTACAGAGGAGAGGAAAATGAGAGAATGGCAGGCAACACTTGAACCCTCTTTTTATTTGAATTGATTCAAAGAAGGAAAAATGTATATGCATATTCAATTGAATATAGAAATCTATCTTACCCAACAGGAAGTTGAAGGGAAAAGGAATAAGAGAAATAGGGATAGGGTGATAAAAGGGAGGGCAGGTTAGGGGAGGCAATGATGAGAAGCAAAACAGACTTTTGAAAAAGGACAGGATAAAAGGAGAGAAAAGGATAAACAGAAGAAAATAGGATGGAAGGAAATACACAGTTAGTAGTCATAACTGTGAATATGTATGGGATGAACTCACCCATAAAACAGAAGTGAATAGCAGAATGGATTAGAAACCAGAATCCAATGATATATTATTTACAAGAGACACACCTGAAACAGATCATACACACAGAATTGAAATAAGAGGCTGGAGTAGAATTTATCATGCTCCAGCTGAAATAAAGTAAGATGTAGTAATCATGATCCCAGACAAAGCAAAATCAAAAATAAATGTAATTAAAACAGATAATCAGGAAAACTATGTTTTGCTAAAGGGTAAAAAAGAAAATGAAATGATGGCAAAAAAAATTTTTACAGCAAGTTTCTCTGATAAAGGACTCATATTTCAGATATACAGGTAACTGGATCACATTTATAAAAATAAGAGCCATTACCCAATTGATAAATGGTCAAAGGATATGAAAGGGTAATTTTCAGAAGAAGTCAAAGTCGTATAAAAATGCTCTAAATCACTATCAATTAAAAAATGCAAATTAAAACAACTCTAAGGCACCACCTCATATCTATCAGAAATGACAAATTTTGAAGGGGATGTGGGAAAATAGGTATAGTAATGAACTGTTGGTGGAGTTGTGAAGTGGTCCAACCATTCTGGAGAACAATTTTGAACTATGCCTAAAGGGTATAAAACTGTGCATACTCTTTGACCCAGGAATAGCATTACTAGGTCTATACTCTGAAGAGATCAAAGAAAAAGGAAAAAGACCTATATATACAAAAATATTTATAGCAATTTTTGTGATGAAAAAAAATTGGAAATTGAGGGAATACCCATCAAATGGAGAATGGTTAAACAAGTTGTAGTATGTGATTGTGATGGAATATTATTGTACTATAGGAAATGATGAAGGGAATGGTTTAGAAAAACCTGGAAAAACATATGAATTGATGTAAAATAAGTTGAACAGAACCAGGATATCATTGTAACATTATAATGATAATCAACTATGAAAGACTTAGCTACTCTAATCAATATAATGATCAAAGACAGTTCCATAAGATGCATGTTAAGAAATACTGTCTATCTCCAGAGAGAGAACTGATGAACTCTGAGTGCAAATTGAAGTATAATTTCTCACTTTCTTTAGTTTTTTAATTTTTTTTTGGTGACATGACTAATATACAGATAAGTTTTGCATGATTTCACATGTGTAGTTGATATATTGCTAGCCTTCCCAGAAGGTGGGGGAAGAACTGGAATTAAGGAGAAAATTTTGAACTCACATTTTTTTGTTAAAAATGATTTTTTTAAAAGCAAAAAATACCCAGAGTTTGAAAATGGAGTGTCTTATATGAGGAAAGCAAGGAAACTGGTGTCGCTGGATCATGGAATACATGGAGGGAAATAAGGTATAGAAAGCCTGGAAAGGTATAAAAGGGCCAGGTCATGAATGTCTTTAAAATTCAAAAATTTAATCAATTTGATTCTAGAGATAACTGAGTGCCTTTGTAATTTATTGAATAAGGAGGTGATATGGTCAGACCTATGATATAGGGAAACCACTTTGATAGATGAGTGGTCTAGAGTGGGGAAATATTTGAGGCAGGGAGACCAATATTAAGGCTATACAATAGTACAGGCACGAGGTGATGATGGCCTGTGTCAGAATAATGACAGTCTCAGAAGAAAGAGGGGATAGGATGTAAATGAAAGATGTTATGAAGGCATAATTGGCAAGACCTGGCAACAAATATTATGGGAGAGGTTGAAAAAAAGCGTAAGTAATAAAGGATAATGCCTAGGTTATAAGCCTGAGTACCTGGGAGGATAATGGTTCCCTCAACAGTAAAAGGAAAGTTAGGAAGGGCTTGGAGGTGGGAGGAGGAGATAATGAGATAAGCTTTAGACATATTGCCTTTTAGATATCTAGGGGACATCCAGTTTGAGATGTCTAACAGGAAGTTGGAAATATAAGACTCAATGTCAGCAGAGAAGTTAGTTCTGGATAAGTAGATCAGATAATTCTCAGCATAGAGATGACATTTGAATCCACGGGGACTAATGAGATCACTAAGTGAATAGTATAGTGAGAGAAGAAAAGAGTGCCCTGGACAGAATGTGTGATCACTGCTAACTCTGGAGAGACTAGTTTCAGAAGAATGATGAGGTTGGAAGCTAGACTACAATTAAGAAGAGAGAGAGAGAGGAAAGGAAGTAGAGGCGCTGATTGGAGATCATGTTCTCAATGAATTTAGCTATGAAAAGGAAGATAATAGAGAACTGAGATGGACAAATTAAGCAAGGTTTTTGGAGGATAAGGAAGACATGGGTATATTTAAAGGTAGGAGGGAAGCAGCCAATAAACAGGAAGAGATAAAGTTTAGTGAGGGTGTTGGGACAATGGGGAAGCAAACTGCTGGGGAATATAGGATAGAGTGGGATCACTTATGCACGCAATAAGGTTCACTTTGGCAAGGGAGAAGTGCTACTTCTTCATGTGAGATAGTGGTGAAGGAGTTGTTTGAATGGTGCCCAGCCATGACAAAATGTAAAATAATAGCTAGAATTTGTATAGAATTTTAGAGTTTATGAATACTTTTACAAATATTGTCTCATTTTTTTTCTCTCACGACAACCCTGAGAGACAAGTGATATTATTATGCCCATTCTAAAGCTGAAGAATGGGGGATTTGAGAAGTTAAGGATAACACAGTCAGTAAATGGATGAGGAAAATTTGAACTGCAATCTTTCTGACTCTATATCTGGTATATCCTCTGCCTACTTAGCAGTTTTACAAACTACTTGATGTTCTGATGAGGTTTCAATATTTGCTTCCCGACATATTGTAACAGTAGTCATAAGTCTCTACTGAAACCTATTAAATTCACTCTCTCAAAGTGTATTTGCATCATGTAGTTCCTCTCTCTATATTTTTTTTCATATTGGAACTAATAAACTAGATCCCTAAATCAAGGATAGTTCTATACTTCTCCCTTTTGGAGGAATACTTATAGACATTATCTATAATACAATTTTCTTTAATTAAAATAGTCCCCAGGATGCTGTTGGGGGACTTAATGAGGAGAAAAGTGAGGGGGGGGGGCTCTCAGAATCACTCAGCAATGTTCTCCATGACTGAACCTCATCCAAACCATATGGCTGGCTAGGTATAGACTAAAGAAGGCACAAATCTCCAACTCCTATAAGGCCACAGTGGTTCATTGGTAGTAGATGCATAAATTTTATGGGTCAGTACCAAGGAGATATGTTCTGTTGGACTATGGGTTTTTTTATAGTTTATTAAAATTGTCTATGAAATTGTTATTGTATCCGTTAGCTTGCTTTCCTTCTTATGTTTTGGGAGTAAAAAAAAATGATTACCAGGAAGAACAGGTTTAAGAGTTTTTCTTTTGTTCTAATCTCATCAAATTCCTCAGTTTTAACTAAAGCTATAACTAAAAATGCTGATGCCTACAATGAAGGAGAACATAAGAAGAGACCAGGAATTTAGCAATGAAAAGCAAACAGATGATGCCAGGGTGTAGAACTCATTTGAGACTAGGGAAGCATAGGTTCTCGTATCTATTACATACTGCCTCTTCACTTTCATTGTGTCTTGACTGGTATTCCTGTAAGTCAACTTGTGGTTAGCTATAGTCAAGTGGTCCATTCTCCAGGGAGTTTAGTCTGCCTGTAAAGAGGTGGCTGATGAGGCTTTACACACACACACACACACACACACACACACACACACACACACACACACACACCAGGAAATTGTGGAGGCTGACCTTTGTATCAGCAAGCACCCTAGCATACCCAGGATGGCTGCTAGCACAGGTTCTTAGATCTGCTTTTCTAAAGGAAAGCAACTCAAAATGAGTTAACAATCATACTTTAATCAATCAAACATATGTCATTTACTTAGTTCAGGGGAAAAAGTCAGCACCCTGAACTTCAGAGAATACAAACAGAATACAAACACAAGCTACAAGCAGACAAAGAAACAGATCAGCAGATGGGCTTCCAGCCGTCTGACCATCACACCCATACCTAGTCAGTTATCAGAGAAGGAAGCACCAACATCTGGGTTTTCAAAGCCAGGGGGCTCAACAGCTACCCAGAGCCTCATCTGACCAAATCACACAACTCTTTCCAAAGTGAGCCCCAAAGCAAAAACTCACATCAGGGTATATTTGGCCTTTTCCTGGATCAGAGAATGTCACAGCCCTCTTGACCCACTGCCCAGTCACAAAGTAACAAGGTATGGGTGTTCCTGAAGGACAAGCCTCCCGCCACAGGCTCCATGTGACCACATTCAGCCTATTAGGGAGCAGAGTATACTTTCAAATCAGGGAAGGTTCTCAGAGCCACTTAAGCTATCAAAGGGCCTAGGGGCAGGGAAGATCTTCAGATTCTTATAACAACCTTCTATCTAAGTATGTGATACAAAAAGTGAGAATATGTAGACATAACAAGTTGGACAGATAACTAGCCACCACCCTTGGGATAAGGGCATAACTCTCAGCAATGGTAGCTGAGCCCAGTAAAATAAGGAAAGGCATTGTCTATAGATGATGAGGCACGGGAGTGGCATGGGGCTACTAGCAACTTGAATGCATAGATCTGTCAGTCTGTGTTCCAAGGTCCTCAGCTTCCCCTTCCCATATTCCACACTACTTTGATGCCCTTAGAATGGTAATATGCCTTAGGTGGATCATTGATATTGAAACTTAAAAGTACTCTGTAAATCTTTTCCTTCACTGTATTTGGAAGTTGGGCTTTCACAGTAGAAGTCTACACCTTGACTAGAGCTTGCTAGGAATTAAGATAATAGGTGCTCTATAATAATATTTTTCTCAACTTAGAAAGGTTAGGCTCTCCTCCTCCTTAACACATAGTAAGGCAAACATTAAAATAAAAAAAAATAAAATAAAACTTTTCTCTAAGATATGTATGTAAATTGAATTACACACACACACACACACACACACACACACACACACTCTATTAGAATAAGAGTAGAAGAAATAGCTTTAAGGGCACTGGAGCAGAAACAGTGAAGGCCATGGAGGAAGAAACCACACCCCCTATTGGCTAGGTTTGGGAAACAGAAGGAAATACAATGTCTCTGGTAGTCAACTTGTTATTACATTTCAGTGACAGTCACCTAATTGTCTATGATCACAAATTGGGAAAGAATTTGACACTGCTCTAAATTTTGTGAAGTATTACACGAGGTACTAGTTATAACCCAAATCCAGCTAGGCAAAAAAAAATGCCAACTGTATTCTTTAACCTGATTTTTTTGACAGAATAAAATTAATTAAAATTTCATGGAACTCATAAAGCTTCCTTTTTTAAAAGAAATATTGGTAGAGTAGAGCCAGTGTGTAAGGGAAAGAACACTGGCCTTCAACTCAGACAACCTTGGGTTGAATTCTGATCAGCCAATTTATACCCATGTGGCCTTAAGCAACTCACTTCAACCTTTTATCCTCAGCTTCTTTATCTGTAAAATGAGAGGATTGATTAGGTGACCTCTGCAGTCCATCCCAGTTCTAAAATCCAATAACTTTTGGGATTAATGTACAAAATGCTTGGTTTTACAAAAAAAAAAAGGTACTCCTTTTTTAAGTCAGTGACTATTTGCACCTATGAGGAATTTACTTTATTTCCAAGTTCCCTTCTCTGTGTCCTATATATGAATTAACATGACATTTCAATAAGAAACAGTGGCTACTGTTCTCTAGTCTGGAAGGAAGTCTTTCTACCTTATTTCCTAAATATAATATGTGAACTAATTTTCAAAGGCAATTCAAATTATTCTAGGTACAAGACTCTTCTTAGCCTACTCACAGTCAGTTTTCCAAGACCATCACAGAAAAATGTGCTTTATATACACACCACATGTATACGTAAGTAGGAATATTTTTGTCTATCAAAGACTTACTAAACTATACATGAATAAAAAACAAAGACAATAATTAAAGACTATATAGCCAGCGCACTCATACATACACACTTGTACACATATACAAAGAAACCTCAAGAGATCAGAGAAACATGTTCATTTTGCAAAGCATAATTTTTTTTCCTACAATCTATTAACTTAAGTTTTTTACATGTTAAATCCAATGTCCTATTGATTATACAAACTAGGCAATTTCCCTTATGTTATTGTAGAGCTATTCACTAGCAATAAAAGCCTGAGAATGAACATATCCAGTGACTACCTAATAAAGTGCTGAATATCAGTACTTCAAAATTAAATGCTCAAAATGTTTAACTGAAAAAAGTCTACTGCGGAGAGCTTAAACTTCTTATTTCTGGGAAGATTCGGGTTTTGTTTTTCATTTTCTTTAGCTTAGAGTTGTTTTTTTTTTAAGTATTGGAAATGTCAAAGTACTCATTTAGTCAGACCTAGGAGATTTGAGAAATGTTGACAGAATCACTTACGAGATTCCAAGAATGGCACAGGGAGAAGCTTCACTGTAATTGTAGTGTGTACTGCCACTAGCCAGTTATGTGATTTTGTGTCTGCGTGTGAGACAATTGGGGTTACGTGACCTGCCCAGGTTTGCACAGCTAGTGCTGAATGTCTGAGATCATATTTGAACTCAGCTCTTCCTGACTACAGAGCTAGTGCTCTATCCACTGTGCCACCTAGCTGCCCCCAGTTATGTGAACTTGAACAAGTGTCTTGGTCATAGTTCCCTTATCTCTTATGAATAAGTTAAGTTGTTCATGTGAAAAAAACCCTCCAAATAAGGTATATATATATATATATATATATATATATATATATATATATATATATATATATATATGTATGTATATATGACTGTCTCTGTAGAATACCAAAACAATCAATTAAAAAGTTTTTTAAAATAATCAAACAGTGTATTCACTAATCTATTCAGGGATTCTCTAGCCTGAATTCTATGAACTTGGCTTTTAAAAAATATTTTGATAACTGTGTTTCAAATGAATTGGTTTCTTTTGTAGTCCCATGCATTTAATTTAGCATTTAAAAGTGTTTTTAGGGAAGGGATCGATAGTTTTCATCAGACTGCCAAAGAGGTCCAAGACTTAAACAAGTTTGAGAACCCTTGCTAAAGAGCAGTCACAACAGAAGAAATGAGCAGGGAAGGGAGGGGGACTAGATTCTTCCCTTCAAGAATTCTGAACTTAGGGGATTCCTTTAAAATTTCCCAGTCCCACAATGGTCCTTTCCAACCCTCAACAGCATAATAATTCTCTTTCTTCTCAACAAATTTACTCCTTGTGATATAGCAGTCATGTATGCAAAATGTTCATCTCCCCAGGCCTCACTGGGCTCAGGAAGGTATTTGAATTTAGCCATCCTTTGGTTCAGTAACATGAAATTAGACTCATAAAATCTTAGAGCTGGAAGGAACCTTAGAAATTACCTAAACCTGCCCCCTCATTTTACAGATGAAGAAACAGAGAATCAAGGCCTCATTTCACAGCTTGCACCAGTGCCCATACCACTTCTTTTCCCCTTTCTCTTTATGGTGCTGTTTTCTTTAGACAAGAAGAAAAGTATACCATATGTCCCTTATTTACCCTTGAGCTCTCCATATGGGAAGTACCAACCTGTCTCAAAAGCCCCAGAAACAAAGAAGTCTGATCTGTGTCTCACATAAAACTAAGGTCCATGAATGGTATGTTGAAGACATAGGGGGAGGGGGAAAGAAAGAGGAAGTGGGAAGAAGAGAGGGGCTTTTTTTTTCCTTTTACAAATTTCTCATCAGGTGATTTGTCATTTGTTATGCTCAAGTCAAAAGAAACATAATCACAGGTCACCATGGTCTTTACCTTTGATAAAAAATAAAATAAGTTTTAAAAATATTTCTTCAAAAGAACATTTTTCCCTTCCTTTCATTCTGTTTTTAAAAAAGTAAGAAGAGCTCAAAGATACAATCCTACTTCAATATTTCTGTACTTTGATGCATCTTTGATTTCATAGAACTGGATAATCTCTTCAATGGTGTAGACAATGTTGAAGTCACTGGCTATTAAAGTGTATGTTGATTTAAACTGGAGAGTCTTATCTAGTTCTTAGAATAGCTCTCCTCCTTATCCTCTATAATAGGTTCATTAATGTCAATGCATAAGCCGTACCAACTTGCCTGGTGATCTTTTTTGCAAATGCTTATCCCAAGTCCTAAAAGATAAGACTACCAAGTATCACATAAACTGATGTTTCTTGTTGTCATTCAATGTCCAGTGAAACCATCTCAAACATCTCCTTTATTTGCCTTTCCAAAAAAAATTTAAAAAACAAAATCCATCTTTGGCAATTCTCCCATTTTGCCTAGTTTCCCCTTATTTCATGGCTTCATTTATAGTAAAAATGTCACAATTGATTTGGTTTGGTTAATCCTGCAATATGTCTATCTTTTGTCATTGGATAAGAATCTAACATTTAGAATGCTGGTAGCTAAGTTGGCTGAAAACTGGTTTTTAGTCTCCTCTGCCTCTTTTCCCATTATCCCTTCTCTATCACTGAGGAAGCAGAAGGAGGAAAGGGGCACATGAAACTTAGGACAATTCTTGTATTTTTCTTTGTTTTCTGTCTTAACATAATCAAATAACTCATCATCTGATGGCCTGCCTTCCAGTGATGAACCTCTCCAACCTCTGCATGATCCTTAGAAAGCAAAAATTTTAGCATGTTAGAACCTACCTTAAGTGACATTGGTACAGCTTTTAAAAAACTAGGCTCATCTGGATGTCACAATGAGGCATCAAAGTAGAACTTGGTGAATGTTACAGATTACTAGGCAGAGAATTCACATTAGGTAAAAGCAGGTATTTGTGATGCTTGATGCTTTGTTTTATTTAAACAGACAGACTCTGCATCTGTTGAGTCACTTGCTAGGTGCCTAAATGTCCATTTCATTTGATCATTATCTGTTTTTGTCTTGATGCCAAATTACTGAATTTAGTGAATTAGGAAAGGAACAAGATCTTGAGAAAGGATTGTAAAAGGAATTTATATTTCCACCCAAGTTCCATTTGACACTTGGAAAGTTAATAAACTCCCCACATTTTCTTGTTCTGTCCAATGGTTGCTTATGGTGGTAGCATAATGTTTGAAAAATGTTCCAGCACCTACCAAATGAAAGATGGTGCACAAATGTTGCTACTCCTAACACTTGCTCAATCCAGTGAGCTCCCACCCATTGCACAACAGTTCGGTGGACAGGATGTTTGCCTATGTAGGGTAAATGGTCCATTCCCTCAGTTGCCCCAGGCCCCTGTTCAAAAGCTACCAACAGAATTATTTAAATGAGTAAAATTATAATCATTTCACATTAGTGCATGCAGCAAAATCCTCTAAGAGGGAGGTTAACATAAATGTATCCAGCAATATAATAACAGAAGAAGTATAAACTTGTCCTTCCCAACCTACTCATTTTAAAGAGGTGGTAACTTCAAAGCTTACAAAGGAAGTTTTAATGCAAGGAATATTAAGCCCAAATGCTTTCATGCCCTTGTTTATTTGGCAGTATGGGTGCATACTTATTTTATAAAGAATCAACAAAATAAAACTAAAAACCTTCCATTATTTCACTGATTAGTTCACAAATATGAAGTATAAAAATCTGGAATAGCAAAAGTTAAATTTTGAATAGTGCTGTGAATTTAACTTCTTTATGTTAAAACATCGTGCTTAACATATGCATATTTTGATTCATTAATACATGTGTTATGAAATAACTATATTAGATTTTTACATTTAATCATTAACTTTCTGAAGAGGGGTATGATTATTACATATAACTTTACATTCCCGTAGTCATCTTTTTTCTGAGCTATTCAAAGTCCTCTATAAATGGTATCCCATTAATGTTCACAACATTAGCTTTCTTGTGTTCCTCATATATGATGTTGCATCTCCTGTCTCTATGTTTTTAGACAGACTGTTCTCCATGTCTTAAATGTACTTTTTCCTCAGTTCTGTGTCCAATAGATGTACTTTCCTTCAAAGCTTAGTTCAAATGCCACCATCACACAAGGTCTTTTTTGAACCTTCAATCTGTTACTGCTTCCTTACACCCCAAATCATCTTACATTAATATATGTATATGTGTGTATATATATATATATATATGTATTTATATATGTATGTATGTATATGTGTGAATATATGTGTGTGTACATGTGCAGATATCTCCCCTGGTAGAATGTTAACTCTGAGGGGAGAGACTTTCATTTTTGTGTTTGTATCCCTAGCATTTTGCAGAGTAGGCTCTTCTTCATTTCTTCTTAAATACTTATTCATTGATACATAAATTGTAACATCTCTGAAACACAAAGATAGGTTACCAGTCTTTACAGATAGAGACCCTGGAAAGTATCTTTACTTAGATTGCATAGCAATTATGTGGAAGACTCTGTACTAGGAGATTTTCCATTGATATTGTTGAGTGTATCAACAAAGTCCTAGGGGGAGGGGGGAGGAGGAGGGAGAAAGGGAGCAGGGGGATGGGAAGATGAGAAGGGGGAGAAGAAGGAGGGGGAGGGGGAGGGAAGGGGAAAGGCAAGGAGGAGAAAAAAGAAGATGGCGAAGCAACAAAAAAGAACATTCTATAAAAAAATTGTATCTCCATTTCGTGACACTTGTCATTTTTTAAGAACATGAAAAAATTCTACATATTACTTTTTAAAGTATCTTATTTAATTGAGACTCTTCTGAATTTCCTTCTTTTCTGTTCATTTTTAAAATGTTTCAACGGTCTTTTTTGTCATAGTAACAACAATAGTAATAACATTTATATAAAATGTTAAGGTTTTTAAAGTGCTTTAAATATATTATCTCATTTGATCTTTATAATAACCCTGGGAGGAAGGTGCTATTGTTATATCCATTTTACAGAGAAAGGACGATGAGGGTGAGAGAGGTCAAGGGGTTTTTCAAGGTTTCAAGCTAGGAAGTTCCTGAGGTAGAATTGGAATTTAGGTCTCTACTATTCTTTGCCCTGGACCACATAGCTACAGAGTCCTCACAACTGCTGATTCCTTTACTTCTACTATCAAAACTGAAAGAAAGAAGTGTAACAAATTTGCAGTCATGAAAAATGAATGCACACAGTGGCCATAACCAAAACTGTATATCTCTGCACCACCGCTCCCCCACCTCTCTCACAGGAAGTGGGTAATACACATCATCCATATAACTTTGAAAGATACAGTTGGTCTTTGATCCCAGTTCTTAAACCTTTCAAAGTTGCTTTTATTTACAATGTTGCAGTTGTATAAATTGTTCTCCTGCTACTGATCACTTTAGTCTGCATCATTTCATAGGACCCAGAATTTTCTGAAATTGTCAGCTAGTGACAATGCATAGCTCTGGAGTCAGGAGGACCTGAGTTCAAATATGGCTTCAGATACTTACTAGGTATGTGGCCCCGGGTAAGTCATGTAACTTCTGTCTGCCTCAGTTTCCTCAACTGTAATATGAGCAAAATAATAATACTTTACCTCATAGGGTGTAATGGTAATAGGAATTTGAAGACCTTCCCTGCTTTGAAAATAAACTCTGCCACCTGATAGGCTGAATGTAGTCACATGGAGCCTGTGGTGAGATGAGTTTGCTGAAGGGAAGCAGAGCCCTCAGCAAGCTGGGAGTCTGAGCCAGAGAGATGGTGGGAAATAGAGGATGCTTAGGCAAGGAGTTAGTCAGGTTTATGAGTAAATATTGATCTGATATTGGTTTGTGGGAAGGCTAAAGGATGTTGTGATGGCATATTAACTTCTTTCCTGCTATGATGGAATCATTTTACTGGTTTGGGGATTTGGTTTTCTGGTGTCTGAATAAATATTTTGCTTCTGTCTTCCATATGGAGAGTCTGCTATATTTTGTGAACAAGCACCATGAGGGAATATTTATAGTCACAGTCAGTGCTGTAAATATTGCATTGGCACTACATAAGATTGTTGTGAGGACCAAAAGAAGACACTATAAAGCAATTAGCATATTGCCTGGCATATAGTAGGTGCTCAACTCAATTCCTGTCTTCTGCAAGAGATCTTTCAAAGTTCCCACCACTGCTAGTGCCTTCCTTCTGAAATTACCTTCCATCTATTCTGTATATCTCTTGTATGTTCAGATTATTTGCAGATTGTCTTCCCCACTGAAATATGAGGTCCTTGAGGACTGGGCCAGCTTTTGCCTTTCTCTGTATCCTCTCAACACTCACAGGCACTCATTCCACTGTGTAAGTCCTTAAAAACTGCATATTGAACCGATTTGGCTATGGATTGTGAGGTCCTCCAGATACTCCTGATTACATGTAATATTGTGTTTATTGCATTAAGCCCTAAAACATCTATAATATTTATTGAAGATACCTGTAATCATTCAAAAAAGTTTAGCCTAACCATCCACACAGAAAAGACTAAATGTACGTGGAATAGCCATCACCCAGCTCACAGAAAACATTTACAAGAAGAACCCATAAAACCTATTCTTCAGTATGTATATCTGAAACACAGAGTAGAAACATAACATACTGGACCCAAAACAGGAAGAAGAAAGCAAGCCAAATTGCCTTCAGGAAATTGCCAACATCCCTTACTAACCACAGACTTCCCATGAAAGACCACTAGTACTGCTTCTAGCCCTATCCTTATAACCAGTCTTTGGTGGGAGGCAATCCCTGTGGGGACTAGGCCAGTCATCACAATTAACTGTTGATCACCTGCCACCTGTGGGTCTCACAAGGTAGCTTAGCTGAAGGTACCATGAGAGACAAGGGATAACTCGACAGTTGAGTCAACCTGCCATCACCAATTAGGCAATCACCTCCCTTCAGACCTGGATGAAAATATCCCATAATCCTTAGCTCAAGACCACTGGTATTAGCAGTCTCTCCCTGTCCAGATCATTGACTTTTCTTCCTTGTCCTGGCTTCCCACAGCCATTATTCAGGGAGTCAATCATTATGGAGATACAACTTGGCAACCATTTCTACATCTAACATATCCTTCATTTCCTCAGCAGTCACAGCTATTGGGAAAGAAAGTTCTCACCACTTACATCCATGGCATGTCAAATGGTTCAACATCAGTAATTGATGTGGTTGTATCAATGGATAGAATCCTAATGAAATACATTATCATCTCTTTTTCACTATATCCTAAGGAATCTTGAGTTTTTCCATCCAATTTGTAGCTGAAGCCTCTTAAATGTATACTTAAAGGTGGATAGGTGGCACATTAAATAGAGTGCTGGGCCTGGAGTCAGGAAGACCTGAGAGCAAATACAGCTTCAGATGCTATAGTTACGCTATAGTTAGTAAACTATAGGACGTTAGGTAAATTACTTAACCTTTGTCTGCCTCCATTTCCTCAATTATAGAAAAGGAATCACAGTAGCTCCTATCTCTCAGGGCTGTTATAGAACCAGATTAGGTAATAACAGCAAAGTTCTTAGAATCATGCCTGGCACACAGTACTTACTCAATAAATTTGTATTTGAATATAAGCTCTTTGAGAACAGGGATTGTCTTGCCTTTTTATTCACATTTCTAGAGCCTAACATATTACTTTCAATGTAGTAATCATTTTTAATTCATTCACCCATCTTTTAATACAAGTATTATATTGATGTTGTCATATGGCAGTAAGGCTTGGAATATAACAGTCCACAGAGAACTAAAAATGAATGGCAAACAGCAGGACGTGGGGAGGCACATGGTTTGATTTGACTAGACTCCAACATAAACCAATGAAGAACTTCAAAAAAGAACAGGAAAGGAAAGCTATGTCGTTGGTGAGTGATCAGAAAATAAGATGGTTTGGTCACATGGAAACAATGTGGTGGACAACTAAAGTGCTCCACTGGAGGCCTTGAAATGTCAGTAGAAGGGGAGAGAGGCACATAGAACATTGGATGGACAACCTGTGATGAACTTATGGGGAGGGTCCTTCCAAATGAGCAGGCATATACAGAAAGTGGTCTGCATTTTTGGAGGAAACTTCCAATTGAATGAAATCATAGATACATTTGAATATTTGAAGTAGAGAATGAAAGACAAGATCCAGTTATCATGGTCAGGGGCCATGGGAAGCACCCCACCAGAGGGACCCTATTAAAAATAGCTTTCAGAGCTGATATCACAGGACATATGTTTCTATATCTGATGGAAACGTAAGAACAATACATGAAGGAAAGCGTGTGGGCAGAGACCTTTCCATGTCTAATGGAAAGAGATACTAGCAGAATATCAACCCTTTCTGAATATATTTGTTTATTTACTTATTTCTGTTCACTCATTCATTTTACAGCATCCCAAGCTCTTTGGACTCTACCTACTAGATATTCAATTCAAATCAGTTCAATAAATGCTCATTAAGCACCTGCTATATACAACCACACCTGTCCTTGTCTGCCATGTCCATTTTCCATATTGCTTAAGCTTTAAAGAAAGGCTGTTTGAAGTACTTATATGGTACTTATCTCATTCTAGTTTGTAAAGTAAATTACATGCTTACATGCTCTGTCTCTCATATTATAGTATATGTATGCTGTTATATTGTTTGCTATACCCCTCTCTGAGTCAAAGTGCCTAATAGTGCTTATGTGTAGTTATACCTACATTATACCTATAGGTAGTAGGTGCTAAATAAATATTTACTAGATAAATTAATTAAAAGTCATATCATAGGTGCCATTTGATAATGTGAACTAAGGACTGACCTTGAAGTCAAAAGACCTGGGCTCAAATATCCATCCTGACTTGTAAAACATGTGCCTTACCCCACAATTGTATCCATTCTTAATTTCTATAAGTCTCAGTTTCCTCAGCAAAGAAATGGGGATACTAATCATTGCACTTCTTACTTTACAAGGCTATTGTGAGGGAAAATATTTTTAAAACATGAATTGTTCTTAAAATTTGAGCTTTTACTTTAATATGATATACATATATCCACATGAAAGAGATTGAAAAATCTCAGGGAAAAAAAAGAAAAAAATAAGACCAGGGTAAAGCAGCTGTTCTTTTTACTTTGTAGTTTATATTCCACAAATAAGCTTTAATGTCATATTATTTTCATGGATATTTGTAAGCAAAAATGAGAGATTTACACATGGATAAAATTGAGTTTTATTTTTGAAAAATGTATTTGCTGTACTTTCTTGTTAACAATTTTTTAAACCCAGCATTGGAAGTCTTTTGAATCTAGTGTAATCCATTTTTCTCCCATGTGTCTATTCTTTCCTTACTATATGCTTAAAGTATATGAATAACACATGACATGTTCTACAAAAACCAGAGGTGCCATTACTAAAGGGATGACCAAACATGTATGACTTGGCAACATCTACTCATTTGAGAATTAAAGTCCTTTTCTACACAGTTCTCATGATACATCTGAGATAACTGAGAAACAGATGGTATTAAGTGACTTATACGAAGTCACCCTGAAAATATTCAGTAGAGTCAAATATAGAATTTAGTCCATGTGTGTATGTGTACTGGGGAAACCAGACCTTGGAATGGCTAAGACATTCATTTCAGTCATTAGCACGCTCAATAATGATCAATTCACAGTAACCGAATTGATTGTGTGCAATGATTTGTTTACATCATTAGATGACTCTGTAGAGGTCCATACATTTTACAAAAATTGGCAGATTTAAATCTCTAAAACAATAGTCGAAGACCAAGTTAATGACAAGAGGACGGCAATCATTTTGAATAGATGCCAAGCTTTGTATGTCCAAATGGCACTTTCTCCATAGCTAGAAGGAAGAGTTGGAAAATTCCAAATTTCATTTCAGTACAGGCAGAGGTATATGAAAGAAATTTCAATCCTATTCCCCTATACGATGAGAAACAGAAAATTCTAAAACTTTCTATGAAATACTGGGAGTACCTCCCCACTTTACGTACTCCTACGCTACTGGGAACCCAAAGGACCCTAATTGTAGGAGCAAAGTTCAATGCAGCACTAACACTGTTCTTTCCATCCACTTCTCCCTTGCAGGCAAATGCTGACATTTTCTAAACTTCTCTACCTGAACCTTGACAGCTCTCTCTAAATCTCCCAATGCATTTTCATGTTCAATTTGCATATCTTCTTTCCCCTTATTAGCAATTATATAAGGGGAAGGTCAGTGTCACAATCCTCTTTTTATTCATATTCTCAAAGCTTAGCACATAATACCCAGTACCCAACATAATATTTTGCATATAGTTGATATTTAGATAGTCAATGAACATATGAATTATCAGCCCAAGTTCTATCATCTTGGTAGATGCTCTCCATCAAGTAGCTAGTACAATGAATTCACAACATCAAGAGTTGTGAAAATTTTCTCCCTGTTGGACTACACACCATGCTACCTCAAAATATTAATAATGAATAAAAAATACAACTTCTAGTTGTGTTTGTGTACATGTTTTAGTCAAAGGTCTGTTTTTTTTCTTTCATCTCAATTGGAATTTTTGGTTTTTTATTAAGTTAATATTTAACATCACTAATAATAAACCTATTGATAAAAATCTATGTCAAGAGGAAAATTAATCAAAAGTAAGAACATATATTATTTAGGCTAGTTACTGTCACCATAATCAAATTAATTAGTGAAAAGTAATATGAAGAACTCTTGAGTTCTTTTAAAAGGTAGAAAACTAGGTTAGGTTGTTCAAAACGCAAAGCAAGTCAAACAAAAATTTCTTTGGGAGCATTAAAAATTGAGGACTTAGATATAGAGCTTCTTACAAACAGATCTTTACTATGGGAAAACTGTCAGCTTTGACACAGACTTTGACTCTCTAAGCTTGGCACAAAGCAGTGAGTCATCAAGGAGGACTTGTTCTCCATCAGAGAAATTCTCATTGGATGACTGGAAAGGGGAAGATATGGTTTACTTCAATGCCTGGAAGCCAACACTTTTTCAAATTGACTTTTCATGATCAGCTAAGTGTTTTTGCATATGACCGTGCTGCAGTTTTCTATCAGGCTTTTACTTTTGTCTTTACCAAAGTACCTCTGACTAAAGTTAAAGTTCTCCCAAACTCTTTTACTCTCACCATAACTGAACTCAATACAATCAAGGAAGGAAAGGAAGAAGGACATCAAAAGAATTTTATTCATTTTTAATAACACCTAAATAAATCTAACACTGGTTTTCTAGGTTCTATGAGGGGCTAGAAATGCTTAAATATTGAAGGGATTAGAAAATCAAAATTCCCAGAATGACAGCAGGAACTGTATATGAAATAACATAATTCAGAAAGTTCAAGATCACCATTCTCCATTAGCTGGGATATAGTACAATCAAACAAGGTACTTCCAAATTTACCTCATAATTACTTTTCACCCTTAAAATTCTCTTTGGAGGAGAGCTCAAAATGAAGGAAATAATGGTATGGTTCAACTTCAAGTTAGAGAAAATTTTTATTTCCTGGGCTTCTTCCTAGTTTAATTTTTTAAATTATGATTCAGATACAGATGAAATTTGGATTCAGCAAGTTAATGCATTTTGTTCTGATCTGTAGTTTTAAATTTTGGTTCTTGTCAAATTCTTGGCACTAGAGAGCCCCACCAAGGTCTACTAGGCCAAGAGTAACAACATTTCAGAGGTGAAACATGAATTCTTAATTTATTCACTCCCTCAAAAGCAGAGGTAAAAAAACAAGCATAACTTCTTTGAGGGAATATAGAAGGTGGCAAGAATTCTTTGCATTCATCCTCTGAGAAGCTAATATAGTATAGGATACCCAAGATGAGTAAAGCAGCAGAGACATCATCCTTCACATAAACATTATCGTTTCTTCCTTTTCTCCTTCCCCTGCCTCAGTTTCCAGAAAGCAACAAGGACATTGTTGTGTCACAATATTGTGACAATATTCCTCTTTTTATACCTCCATCTACCTTGGCCCATGGCTAGTTATACAAATTGGTGATGTCCTAACCAGATTATTAATCTATGTACCCCAGGGAGAATTGAAGATATAGATTTCCCTGGCAAGCAGCAATGCTTTCAGTCCTTATCAGTCAATACTATGATTAGTTAATTATTTGAAGTATCATTGAGGCTTGATGGTCTGTGACTAAATGACTGGAATATTTCTATGAAAGAATATGTATTATTTTGAAAGAACACATTGGATAAAGGACATGGTGATGTCATATTAAAAATATAAAAATCATGTGTATTAAAAAGATAAAAATCACGGGAGAAAATCAGTGAATTTGTGATGAGAGAGTAGGGACTCATAGGATCCAAGGAGAGAGAAATAGGTGTTATTTGGTATTGAGAATACAATAGCCTAATGAACCAAAAGGAGAAAATAGATGATGAATATGAGATACAGATCACAAATCTGGCACAGAAAAATCTTATATGCTTTGGGCAAGTCATTTAACATCTTTGGGCATCAGTTTCTTCATTACCTCATGTCTGGACTATTACAATAGCCTGATGGTGGATCTGTCTGCTATAATCCTTTCTCGACTCCAGCTCCCAAAGTGATTTTTCTAAAGCACAGATCCTACTGCGTCACTCCTTTATTCAATAAACTCTAATTGATCTCTATCATCTCCACGATCAACTACAAAATCCTCTAGCATTCAAAAGCATTCATAATTTAGAACACACACACACACACACACACACACACACACACACACACACATACACCTTTCCAGTCTTCTCACACCTAATACACCATGTGATTTTTCAATCCAGTAATACTTTCTTCACTGCTGTTCCATGAACAAAACATTTCATCTTGGCTCCGGACATTATTTCTGGCTGTCCCTCGTGCCTGCAATGCTCTCCTTCCTCATCTCCACTTTCCGGCCTCCTCACCCTCTTTCAAGTTCCAACTAAAATAATACTTTCTACAGGAAGCCTTTCCCAATCCCTCTTAATTAGAGTATCTTCCCTCATTTAATCATTTCCTGTTTATCCTATATGCAGTTTGCTTGTATATGTTTTTTTGTTTGTTGTCTTCCTCATTAGATCATAAGCTCCTTAAAGGCACGGATTATCTTTTGCCTTTTTTTGTGTCTCTAGTGTTTAGCACAATGCTTGACACATAGTAGGTACTAAATAATTACTTATTTACTGTCAACTGAGGAAATTTAGGTGAAATTACCTCTAAGATCTTTCTTAGCACTAATGGTCCATTTATTGGATACTTTGCCTATATAGATATCTGCTGGAACTCCCCCTCCCTAGGTCTCATAAAGTAGAGACAGTGATATGCAGAGCTTTGATTCTGACCAGTGGGGAGAAACTAGTTACTGAAGAAAAATGGATAGAAATAATTGGAGCTGTATAGACTCTCAAGTGTTTAATAACTAGAGTTGCCAAGTAGCAATTAATGTGTAAATGTCAACTTGAAGTCTCTAGTTCAGTGTCCTGTGGATCTGTCCTTGGGTTTGCCCTATTCAACAATTTAACTGTCTCAAATGCATAGAGAGTATTGTTACCAAATTAATAGAAGACACAAATCTGTGAACTCCTGTAGCTAACAACAAAATCCAAATCCAAAATGCCCTTGATAAGACTGAACAAAATTCAACTAAAGCCAAATCCTTGGGTGAATTCCATTGATATTGGTGCTCCCTCAAACCATGCAGATTCTGTAACTCTCACCCGTATATTCTCATAAATTCTCCACAGAGCATCTACCCAATATGTTAGGGGTTTTGCTTCAGTTTTCTTGAATTATGTGGGCATCTGTAGACCACAGAGATGATATGTTTAAAGGTTGTAACGATACTGGGATTTGAAGATCTTCCACGCCCCTTGAGCTTGCTGATGTAGCAGGAAGGGGTGGAGCAAGAGAACGCCGGAACCAAGCTAGTCGATGTGCGGTGCTGACTGGAAGCGGCGGCAGAGGCAGTGGCTGCGGTTGCGAACTCCTTTTGCTTTGAGCAGGGCAGAATCTCTGCTAAGGACTCCTGCT
>CM053581.1:444593179-444651928 GCA_028627135.1 Pseudochirops cupreus
TTTTATTATATGCACACTGCCCAACCCTGAACAGCAAAGAGTTTTGTAATTAACTATGTCTCCCTTATTTCAGTAATTTTTAATTGTATGCTGACAAGTTTAATTGTTTCTTGACAAGTTAACTACTATATATTTCATGAACGTTGTATTTATTTTGAATATTTCTCTTATTATTTTCCCCAGTTTTGTTAATATAATATGGAAATGAAAAATCATTTTGTGCCTTTATGTTATGTCCCCAAAGGCAGTATGATATATTTGAAAGAGAAAGCTGGGCTTCGAATTAGGAAGTTTTTTTTCACTTCATGATAAATTTTATATATATTTTTAGTTTATAACATTCATTTCCACAAGATTTTGAGTTACAAATTTTCTCTTCATCTTTTCCCTACCCACCACCTCAAAACAGTGATCCCACTGAATACCCCCTCCCCAAATCTGCTCTCTCCTATATCTTCCCCCATTCCCCCTCTGACTTTCTGGTAAGGCAAGATGAATCTCCATAACCCAGTGCCTGTGTATCTTATTTCCCAGTTGCATGTAAATAAATAAATTAATAATAATAATAATAATTTTTTAAACATTTGATTTTAAAATCTTGAATTCCAGATTCTTTCCCTTATTCCCTCATCACCCACCCTTACTGAGAAGATAAGCAATTCAATATAGGTTGTACATGTGTAGTTATGCAAAACATTTCCATAGTGGATATATTGTGAAAGATTGACTATATTTCCCTCCATCCTTTCTGGCCCCTCACTTGTTCTATTTTCTACTTTGACCCTGTCCCTTTTCAAAAGGGCAACTACTGCCCCCTCCCAATCTTCCCTCCCTTCTATCATCCCCACTCTTATCCCATTAGACCCTACTTTCCTATAAGGTAAGATATCCAATTTAGTGTGTATGTTATTCTCTCCTTAAGCCAAATTCAAAGAGAGGAAGGTTGATCCATTCCCTTTTGCCTTCGTGTTCTCCCCTTTCATTGTAACAATTTTCCCTTGTCTCTTTTATATGAGATAATTTACCCTATTCTGTCTCTCCCTATCTCCTCTCATTATATTCCTCTTTCCCCTCTTAATTTTAGTTTTTAAATATCATCCCTTCCTATTCAAGTGATCCCGTGCCCTCTGTCTATGTATACCTGTACATGTATATACAACACACACTCACATATGTATTCATACGCACATATACCCATATGTGTATACACACACACACACATTCACACACACACACACACACACACACATATTTATATTCCCTTCAATGATCCTCACACTGAGAAAAAGTTTCATAAGTTACAATTATCATTTTTCCATGTAGGCATGTAAATAGTTCGACTTTGATTAGTTCCTTATGATTTCTTTTCCCTGTATACCTTCTCATGCTTCTCTTGCTTTTTATATTTGAATGTAAAATTTTGAACTCTGGTTTTTTCATCAAGAATGCTTGAAAGTCCTCTATTTCATTGAATGACCATGTTTTCCCCTGAAACATTATACTCAGTTTTGCTGGGTAGGCGATTCTTGGTTTTAATCCTAGCTCCTTCAACCTCCGGAATATCATATTCCAAGCCCTTTGATCCCTTAATGTAGAAGCTGCTAGATCTGGTGTTATCCTGATTATTTTCCCACAATATTAAAATTGTTTCTTCTTGGCTGCTTGTAATATTTTCTCCTTGATCTGGGAACTCTGGAACCTGGCTATAACATTCCTAGGAGTTTTCTTTTTGGGATCTTTTTGAAGAGGCGATCAGTGAATTCTTTCAATTTCTATTTTGCCTTCTGGTTCTAAAATATCAGGGCAATTTTCCTTGAGAATTTTCTGAAGGGTGATTTCTAGATTCTTTTTTTGATCATGGCTTTCAGGTAGTCCAATAATTTTAAAATTATCTTTCCTGGATCTATTTTCCAGGTCAGTGGTTTTTCCAATGAGATATTTCCCATTGCCCTCTATTTTTTCATTTGTTTGGATCTGTTTAAGAGTATCTTGGTTTCTCATAAAGTCATTAGCTTCCATTTGCTCCAATCTAATTCTGAAGGAATGATTCTTTTCAGTGAGCTTTTGAAATTCTTTTTACATCTGGCAAATTCATCTTTTTAAGGCATTTTTCTCCTCACTGGCTTTTTGGGCCTCTTTGGCCATTTGAGTTAGTCTATTTTTTAAGGTGTTATTTTTTTCAGTCTGGTTGTTGACTTGCTTTCCATGATTTTCTTGCATCATTCTCATTTCTCTTGCCATTTTTTCTTCCGCTTCTCTTACTTGATTTTAAAAATTCTTCTTGAGCTCCTCCATAGCCTGTAACCAATTCATATTTTTCTTGGAATCTTTTGGTGCAGGAATTCTGACTACCTTGTCTTCCTCTCATTCCATGCTTTGATCCTTTTTGTCCCCAAAAAAGGAATCTAAGGTTTGATTGCTGGGCTTGCTTTGCTTCCTTTGCTTGCTCACGTTGCCAGTCAGTTACTTGATTTTTGATCTCTGCCACAGAAGATCTCTGCTTCCAGAGAGGAGAACTTTGTCTCAAATCGCTGGGGTTTTTGCAGCTGTCAGAGCCCTCTCTGCAGTCCCCACAAGCTCTGGCCCACTGGTTACACACCCCATGATCACCACCCAAGACTGCAATCCAGATCCAGGAAGGTTAAAGCAAGAGCAATTACCCTCTGAATGGTCGCTTGGTCCCCCTACTATCTGCAGACAAGGAATTGTGAAGCAGCCACATGGAGGCAGCTGCACAGTCACTGTGCCTCCACCACTTCTCATCCTGGGATCAGGGCCAGACCACACTCCTTCATCCCTCCCCAGTGCCAACAGAATTCCACACTGGCCTTTTACTTCATCTTTGGCATTTATGGATTGATAATTCTGGAAACCGCCACAGCTGCTGGTGAACCATTCTCCCAAAGTCCACTCCAGCCACTGCTCATTGGGGGCCACACTTGGGCTAAAACCTCAGGCTCATAGGGGGGCTGGGTGTGGCTCCCAGCATGCTGCAAATGGACCCTTTTTGTAGGCCTACTAGGCTGCCTTCAGTGGGAAGTTTGTTTCAGTCTGTCACTTTGTGGGTTCTGTAGCTCTAATATTTGTTTAGAGTCATATTTTATAGGTATTTGAGGTGGTTAATGGAGTTTCCCTGCTTCTATGCCACCATCCTCGCTCAACCCCTGTATCCAGTGGAGTTAGGAAGTTTTGAATTCAATTCCTGCTTCTGATACCTACTGGCTATGGGATGATAGATGAATCACAACCCCTCAGGGCCTCCAAGCAACTCTTTAAGATAAATTTATAAGTTGAAAAAAATACTTAGTGAGAATTTCCTTACTGAGACTTCCTGATCCAATATAATTGGGAGTTCAGAGCCAAAAAACAAAACAAAAAAAATCCTTTTAATATACTAACACTATTAACTGTTGGTCAGCCAACAAGTATTAGTTAAGTACTTATTCTGTAAGAGGTACTGTGCTTATTTTTGGAGATATAAAGAGGGAAGAAACAGTTCCTGTCCTCAGGGAACTCACATTCTAATGGAAAAGAAAACATGTAAACAGCCATGCACATACAACATATACAAAGGAGAAACTGGAGGCAATCTCAGGGAGGGCACTATCATTAAGAGGGCTGGGGGACTAGAAACTCATACCTCCTCTGAATCCCCAGCCCCCTTGCACCCTACTCCCCTTTTGATTGGAAGGAGTGGAGGGAGCTCTCAAGTCCTCTATTTAAAGAAAGGACCTAGGACAGGCACTTTATAATTTCCCACTTGACTGTAGGACCTTCAGTACCCCTACCATTCCCCCCACCTTTTCAACTTCTCTTTATCTGCTGTTTTCTCCCATTATGTTGTCAGTTCCTAGAACACAGGGACTATCTTTTGTCTTTTTTTTTGCATCCTCATGTACCTAGCACATGGTGCTTAATAAATTTCTATTGATTGGCTAACTGACTTGAAGGAAGCCAGGAAAACAAAGAAGCAGAAATGAGAAGGGAGAGCATTTCAGACATGGAGTATGGTCAGTGAAAATAGACAGAGTAGGGAGATGAAATGTCCTATGAAAAAAACAACAAAAAGACCAGTGTCATTGGATTGTAAAATTTGTGGAGAGGATTAAAATATAAGAAGACTGAAAAGAAAGAAATGGGGTAGGTTATGAAGGACTTTAAAAAACAAATAGAGGATTTTCTATTTGATCCTGGAATTAATGGAAAGTCACTGTTGTTCACTAAGTAGGAGTTAACGTGGCCAGATGTATGCTTTAAGACAATCACTTTGATGGCTATTGGAAGATAAATTGGAGAGAGGAGAGCAATCAGAAAACTATTGCAGTAGTCCAAGCATGAGGTGATGACATCTTCCACCAGGGCAGTGGCTGTATCAAAGGTGAGAAGGGGGTGAATATGAGAGACATTGAAAAGTTAAGATTGGCAGGCCTACTAACTGATTAGTAATGAAGAGAGGGGCAAGAGTGAAGCTGAGGATGAATATCTCTGCATGTAGCTGGGGTGATGTAAAGGAGAAGGTCATAGAAAATAAATATATTGAGAGACAGGGAAGTGACAGTCTTTAAGGGTGTACCATTATGTATTTTGATGTTTAAGGGCAGGAATCAGGTGAAAAAGAAAGACTGTGAGCCAGGCACAAAACTCACTGAGAAAGGAAGAAGAGTATCTTTGGGGTTAGTAGGTAACAAGTATCAGAATCTTGACTGTGATGGAGATGGACTAAAAATGAACCCAAAGGGAGAGAGATTCCTGAATGATTTTGGTAGAGGGAAAGTTTGGCAGGTATTTGTAAGAAATAAGATTACATGAGTCAGATGAGTCCTTAAAAGAATAAAAGCCATATGAGAAGCACTCATGATTTAACTATGTATCTGTATACATACACTCACATATATAATTTTATACCTCATTGTTTGCTGCTTTAGTTCTCACATCTTTGGTCTCCCTGGAGGTATCAATGAGAGATGGGAAATGGCATATCTTGCCAGCCCTGCTGCTGCTTGATGAGGGGGGCTGTCCTGCTAACTTCTTCCTTTCCAAGTGATCTTTCCCCTTGAATGTGATCTGTCTTTTTTAGTCTTGTCACAATCCAAACCATGTGATATTTCCTTGCCTAAAGAGATGAGCAAAATCTCCAAATCCCAGAAGTCTATACATGTCTAGAACCTACCCAGAGGATGCACATCTTTCTAAGGGCTTAAAGAATATCTTTTTTCCTTGTCTTTGCTTTTATCAACATGTTTACCATGTTTATCCTATCTAAATTTTCTATATAAGATAGTCCCCTTCCAAATTTAATGTGGGAGAAACCACTTCTAAGACTTCAATTCAAGGATTCTTCTTTTGATCAGCCAGCTAATTTTAGTCCTGACTGTGCCTAAGGGAGAACTACTTAATTTCTTTATAACTCTCTTTCCTTATCTTCTCATTGGAATGGCTAGGTGCTTTAAATGAGTTCTATAAAGCTACAAGAGAGCTGCAGGGCAAATGACAAGAACAGCAGCGTTCTTGTTTTGGCAGAAGGCTAGCAGATAACTTCCAAATGAAAGATTGAGAAACTTTTTCTGAAGTTAAGCAAGTCTTAGAAATGGTCCTTATTTGCAAGATGGGGATGGAGTTTCTGAACCTGAGGAATCTCTTCTAATAGTGAGTAAGTCTTTGTGTCATTGAAGTACATGTATCTTACTACGAATAATAGTAACACCCATAATAGCTATAGATTATTAAGTTTTGGAAAGTGATTTATAGATGTTAGCTGAATCTGCCACAGAGCAGATATATATATAGGTTCAATATTAAAATATTTTTAAAAAAACTAATGTCTGGACTCAAATATTCTCCTAATACTTCCTTTTTGTTTATATGTGATCTAATTCTCACAAAATTTTATGATCATAGTGTTCTCACTTAAAAAATTAACATGCTTGAATAACAAGTCTCTTAATAACTGCTTACCAGCTTGCTATTCATTCCCCTCCCCCCCCCCCCCACCAATTTAGAAGATCTGGAACTTTCTATAGAGCCTCTGGGTGTATTTATACAATTTTAAAGCATAAACAAGATTTCCAACTGAATCACAGTTACTTTGGCAGTTCTTGGAATACTAAATTTGGCAAGCTCTTCCTTTCATTGTTGAATGTGTTCTCTTGTAAGGACACATATAACAGATGCCATATTAGCCCTAAGTGACTTCAGTAGGTTGTACAAGTTCGCTTGCCAATGTTATTGGCCACCTTATTCCTCAAATTGGCAAATGGAGGGAGAACTAGTAGACTGTGTTACATCCTGGGCTTATCTACCACCAAAACCATAGTTCTTTAATTCCGGGGTTGTCATTGCGCAAAATTTTCAAATTGGACCCATTCCACAGGAGATGAAACTCTCATATTTTGATAGCCTTCAGAGAAGATGTTATTGAAATTCTTATTAAACCATTCTCAAGACTCTCAGGAAAACTTTCTGGTAAAACCTAAGTAACTTTTAAAAAGCAATTTCCACATGCATGTACATATACATGCATTTTACTTTACAGACTAATTTATACACATTACCTCATTTGATCCTTACAGCAACCCTGTGAAGTAGAAAATATAGGTGATTTTACCCGTATTTTAAAGATGAGAAAACTGACACTGAGACTGAATAACAAAATCACAGAACTGGCAGTGGAACCAACACTTAAAGCCATTTCTTCTCAATCCAAAGCCAGAGCTCTTTCCTCCACATCTCTCTTTCTCTGTTTCTCTATCTCTGTCTCTGTCTCTGTCTCTCTCACTCTCTGCTAACCTCTTTGGTCACTTTCCACTTAGCCCTGATTTTTTTTCCCCTCTGGGTAAAAGAGTCTAACTCCTTTAGCTACTCTTTATATCTTTCTCTTGAATCTTCTTAGTACCTGTCCTCTTAACCCTTTATTCAAGTTCTGGAGTCTGAGACTTGATGATGATGTTTTAATAATATCATGACCATGGATCTAGAAGCTACTCAATAAACAGCTGTTGAATTGAATCATATTTAAGCTGTTTATTTCCTTCATGGTTCCCCCCCCCCCTCATTTTCTCTGTTTAAGATTAATCTGCCAAGGCCATTTTGATTTAATTTTGGCCTCCAGCTTGATGGTCATGATAAAGAAAAGTGTTGGAGATTAGTAGTGAAACAATAAATTGAACACTCTAGTTGTCTAGAGTCTCACAGGGGCTATAAATTTTTTCATCTTGACTCCTTTTGTCTTTCAGACATCTAGAACAGGATGTCCAATAGACATGTAAAATTCAATGTATCCAATAATAAGCTCATTATTGTTTCCCTTATGTCCTTCTTACCTCATAACTTCCTTATCAATGTGGAAGGTAACACTATTCTCCCAGTACATCAAGTTCACAATCTAGGTATTATCCCTGACGCCTTACTATCTCTCACCTCTTATATTCCATATCTATTGCAAGGCCTATTGATTCTACTTTTGTACTATCTCTTGAATATTCCTTCTTCTCTCTTCTGACACTGTCAACACTCTGATGCAGGTTTTCATAATTTGATGCCTGGACTACTGAAATAGTCTGCTGGTGGATCTGCCTACCTCAAATCTCTCCCCATTCCAATCTATCTTCTATTTAGACATCAAGTGATTTTACAAAATTCCGGGTCTACCCATCCTTCATTCCCACTCAAAAAACTCCAGTGATTACCTATCACCTCCAGCATCAAATACAAAATCCTCAGTTTGATTTTCAAAGCCCTTTATAACCTAGCCCTCTTCTACCTTTTGTATACCTTATTCCCTACCACATAGTCTTAGATCTAGTAACACTGGCCTTCTTACCGTTTCATGAACAAGATATTCTATCTCAGCTCTGGGAATTTTCTCTGGCTATCCCCCTTGCCTGAAATCCTCTTCCTTTTCATCTCTGCCTATTGGCTTCCTCAAATCCCAAACAGAATTATGTCTTCTACAGGAAGTCTTTTTCAAACCCTCTTAATTCTAGCGCTTTACCTTTCTTATTTAACTTCTATTTAGCCACTGTATAGCTTGTTTGTACATATTTATTTGCTTTTTGTCTTCCCCAGTATATTTCAAGCTCTTTGGAGGCAAGGATTGTCATTTGACTCTTTTTGTATCTCCAGCCCTTAGTACAGTGCCTGGTATGCAGTAGATGCTTAATAAATGTTTATTGTCTGACTGACTTGACCATTTTGCAGTCTGGTGAAGCCTGTGGACTCAGTCTCAGAATATTTTTAAAAGCATCAAAGTATATAGGATTACAGAGGAAACCAATTATATTGATATAGTTATCAAAATAAATTTAAAATTTCAGGTTCCCCAGATTAAGAATCTGTAAATTTCACATTATGGGTAGGATCCCACAACTCTGAAAAGTTTGCCCCAGCTAATCTTTTCAAGTGAGATAACTTAATTCTCCCTGTTCCAGTCTATTCTTTCTGACTCCCTTTTTCCACCATGGCAATGTTCCTCTCACTAATTCCCTTTGCAAGTTTACAATGTAAACATGCTTTCTACTGTGTCAAGATGTACCACCAGAAAAGAATCTCATGTCATTTTTCTAGTATTAGGATAAGTTTTTTGGTGTTACCTCTCCCAGGTATTATATTTGAACCCTATTCCTAACTGTAGGGGAAAAAAAATTAAAGACTCTATTAAGTGCATTATCCAATATCAACAGGATCTTCCTGACTTTTATGTTCAAACTTCTTGAGCTTACTTATGATGTATTAAAAGTTGCTAAGAGTCTGTTTATCTTAGAATGGTAAATTTGTAAAGGACTCCAGTTCCTCTGACCTTGGTGTAAAACAATATTATTTCAACACCATCGTGGCCCACTTCAAGCTAGCCTTCAGTTCTGGCCAGGATTAATAATAATATCTAGCATTTATATAGCATTTGAAGGTTTACACAGAACGGCTAAAGATATCTCATTTGATCTTTACAATAGCCCTCTAAAATAGGTGCTATTATAATCTGCATTTAAAAGATGAAGAAATTGAGGCTGAAAGACATAAAGTGACTTTTCTAGGGTTACACAGCCAAGTTAAGTGTCTGAGGAAAAATTCAAACTCAGATCTTCCTGATTCCAAATCTAGCACCAATCTACTTGGTCACCTTATTGCCTCTAAGAATCAGAAATTAATTTAACAGTTAATTTCCTAGGACTATTATTTTTCAGCAATGTCACTCATGTCCAACTCTTTGTGACCCCATTTGGGGTTTTCCTTGGCAAAGATACTGGAGTGGTTTGCTTTGCCATTTCCTTCTCCAGCTCATTTTACAGACGAAGAAACGGAGGCAAACAGGGTTAGGTGACTTGCCCAGGGTCACACAGCTGGTGTCTGTGTCTGGGTTTGAATTCAGGTGCTCCTGACTCCAGTCCCTGCTCTTTACCCACTGCCACTAAGCCGCCCTGGACTTATCACTCACACTGATTCATCTCGGAATCAGAACTGAGGCCAGTGGAGTAGGTCAATTAATATTTCATTTATGTTGTTTATCCCCTTGGTGGTATGTGCACCCTCTTCGTGGAAATTATCAAGCAAAAACACTAGACAAGGATGGATTCTAGACATCTTGATTCTACCATAACCAGCTGTGCATAATTGCTCTACTTCTGTTTGCCTCAGTTTTTTCATCTTTAAAATGAAGGTGTTAGAAAAGATCATCTCTAAGGGTTTTTCTAGCTCTAACTTGCCGATTCCCAATGGGGTGGAAAGAATCAGAGACCTGGGGGCCTTCTCCAGTGCCCATAAATCATATTCCTTCTCTCAGTCACCACCTACTCCACCCTTGTGTGAGGCTGGCCCTGGCCGTTATGATACAGAGTCACATCTGGGTATCATTCACACATCAATAGTTATTTTCTGTTTTGATGGTGGATTACACAAAGTTCAAGCTGTAATCTCTGTTAACCTCACTGCTGTTTAGTTTTCCCTGCCAGAATAGAGCCTAGAGGAGTAAATGCATTTATCTATGGAAACCATTTAAAAAGAAATAAGCTGGGCTAATATGAATCATTACCTCCCCTGTATGTAGTAAAGGAATCTCTAATACCAGTTCTTTTGGTTATTAGGCAAGAGTTCAATCCACCCATATTACTTTTGTTTATGAATGAACTGTTCATTCTCTACTGAACCATAGTTTGCATAGTAAGTTCCTTGTGAGAAAGGATTATTTCATTCATTGAATTTGTATCCTTACCACCTAGCATAGTACCAAGAACATAGTAGGCATTTAATAAATGTTGCTGGATTGACTGATGTTCACACTTATTCTCATTAGAGGTTGAACAAAGCAAAAGAGCCATGTGACTTTCTTTGCCATTTGCCTGGTGTATTACTATTCAGTAGTACAGGTTAATATGCAGTGTGGACTTTCGTTTCCAAAATCTGTAAGAAATGAGAAGTTAGGCAAATAAACATTCTAAAAGAAAACATATAAAACATGAACCTTCTGTTTTAGCCAGGTATACTACATGTTTTCAGGTTGAATATGCTTCCTATGGCCCAGTACTGAGGGAAGGGTAAGTGTGGAAAGTGATGATAATAGTATGTGTTGTTGGGTGCTTTGAAAAAAAAAACCTAGCCGTAACGGTGATTTAGTCTTTAGTTATGTTAAAAAACAATCCAAAGCACAGGAAAATTATTTTTTTTTAAGCAACATAGGACCCTTTTGGTAGCATTTATTGAATAATATGAACATGGATTGTGAAAAGAGATTGTCAGACAATTAAGTCTAAATCCAAGAAAAAGAGGAATAAACTAACTCAGACACAATGAAAATGAGAGAGATTGATCGTGCTTGCTTTTGATATGTTGTTAGATCTGCTATTGATGTGAAATGCTTCCTACACTCCATCATTACTGGCACTATGTATTCTTTGGTGATAAAAGGAAGGGAAAAAAAGGTACTTTACATGAAGCATTTTTAATTATCTGTTAATTGGATGAAATGGCAATTAAAGTGCCTAAAGGCCAAATGCATATTCATAGATTGTCTTCAAAGACTACAATTACCAAAGCACATGAAAGAGATTATGAGTTAATATTGGATTGTGAATTGGGGTGGGGGAGGAAGCCCACAAGTTCAGTGATCCATCCCAAAATAGCTGCTAAAATTAATTTGTCTCTCTGGTTTTATGTGACTGTGTGTAGTGCTACAATCTGCCTAAAAGCACTATATGTTTGTAAAAAGAATCTATTCCATAGAGGGGTAGTCCATTGATAATTTTCATGAATTCTCCAATTGCATAATACTTTAAAAAGAGGTGTAAGATTTCCTATCCCATCCAGAGTTTATATATTCTTTTCCATGGCATCGAAGTGTCTAATATTATTTGTACTGGAAACAATATTTTCTGCTTATGGTAAGAGCTCAGTGTAATACTCCTTTTGTGCACTTCTGTGACAGAATGAATATAGTTCTTTAACAGTAGTTAATAAAAATTTCCTTTTAGGGCTGGTAAAAACAATATGCAAAGGAGATTTTGTAACTTGAGCTTCAGTTTTCTTTCTGACTTGAAGAACAGAGGTTGAAATTTTATTCTTAAAACAACTCTTTCTTTATTTGGTTTCCTGTTGGCACTATAGTAAGCAAAAATCTTCATTTGTCAAAGCCTCAGATGGTTGAGTGCTATAAAAACTTTATGCTGAATCTCTTCTATGTTTCTGGGGGCTGGGGTGGGGGAGAAAGGTGTTTATTATGTGAAGAATTCACAAGTAGTAGAGATTATAGAAGAAAAAAGAAGTAATGATAGGAATATATCAGACAGTGCACCTGGATTTTCTTTACTGTTTCCTTGACACTGAGGCCAACTCAAGGCCATTAACTGAGATATAAATACCAAGGCATTAAGAATTTGGAGTGTCTTAAGATTCAAGTGTCTAAAACAATTAGGGATAGGCTAACAAAAATTATTTTCATGAGTATTTTGGAATTGTAGTTTCAAATGGCATAAAGCTTTTCTACCACTATCACTCAACTTTGGTTTCAAAATAGTTTAGTGATTAAATTCCCACAGAATGTACTTTTCCCTGCAGGGACATACAATTCAATACAGAAATAAGAGACAATTTCACATTCCTCTCAATTTAGAGGGATGATTCTAATAGGCCTTATCCATGCCCAGCAAAGCTATTTTAATGCTTCCATAATCTAGGAAGTAAGCCACTACAAGTCCACTACAAAATACCAAACAATATAAACTCAAACAAACAAACAAACAAACATCTGAAGAGAGTTTTGTCAAGATAACTCACTGGTCATAGCAAGCACTATTTTTCAACTACCCAAAAAGTGACTGTTCACGCGGACATCATCAGATAGTAGGAATCAGACTGATTATATACTTTGCAGCAGTAGTGGAGAAGCTCTAAATAGCTAAAATAAGACCTGGAAATGACTAAGGCTCAGATCATGAGCTTCTTATTGCAAAACTTAGACTTAAATTGAAGAAAGTAGGGAAATCATCAGACTATAAATGTATGACCTAAATAGCATCCCTTATGACTATGAAGTGGAAGTGATTAATAGATCTAAGGGATTCGACCTGGTAGATAGAGTGTCTGAAGAACAATGGACAGAGGTTCACAATATTGTGCAGGAGACAGCAACAAAAACATTCCAAAGAAAAAGAAGATCAAGAAAGCAAAATGGCTTTTTGATGAGGCTTTATAAATAGCTAAAGAAATAAGAAAAGATAAAAGTAAAGGAGAAAGGGAAAGATATATTCAACTGAATGCAGAATTCCAGAGAATAGTAAGGAGAGAAAAAAAGGTTTTCTTAAATGGGTAACATAAAAAATAGAAGAAAATAATAGAATAGGAAAGATGAGATCTCTTCAAGAAATTTACAGATATCAAGGGAACATTTCATGTAAAAATGGTCATAACAAAAGACAAAAATGATAGGGAATTAACAGAAATAGAAGAGATTAAGAAGAGGTGGCACAAATACACAAAAAAAGTATAGAAGAAAGATCTTCAAATCACCAATCTTAAAAATGACCAAGATCTTAAAATCACACCAATGTTGTGGTTACTGATCTAGAGCCAGACATCTTGGGAAATGAAGTCAACTGGGCTTTAGGAAGCATTACAAAGAGTTAGCCTAGTGAAGGTGATGGAATGCCATATAAGCTATTTAAAATCATAAAAGATGATGCTGTAAAGTGCTGTATTCAATATACTGACAAATTTGGAAAATTCACCAGGGATCACTGGATTGGAAAAGATTGGTTTTTGTCCCAATCCTAAAGAAGGACAATGTCAAGGAATACTAAAATTACTGAATGATTCTGCTCATTTCACATTCTGAAAGCTAGACTTTAGCAGTATGTGAACTGAGAATTATCAAAGAGCAGGCTGATTTTTGAAGAGGCAAAGGAACTAGAGACCAAATTGCCAACATTTGTTGGATTATAGAGAAACCAAGGGAGTTCCAGAAAAGCACCTACTTTTGCTTCATTGACTACACTAAAGCCTTAGACTGTGTGGATCACAACAATATGAAGCAAATCCTCAAAAAGATGGGAATACCAGATCATACTTGTGTTCTGAGGAGCCTGTATTCGGATCAAGAAGTAACATTTAGAACCAAACATAGAAGAAGTGATAGGTTTAAGATTGGAAAAGGAGCACAACAAAGCTGTATGTTGTCACCTTATTTATTTAACTTATATATAGAATACATTATGTGAAGTGCCAGGCTGGATGAATTAAAAAACAGAATTAAGGTTGCTGGGAGAAATATCAACAATCTCAGATATGCAGATTGATACCACTCTAATAGCAGAAAGTGAAGGGAAATTAAGAAGCCTCTTGATGAGAGTGAAAGAGGAGAGTGTAAAAGCCAGCTTGAAGCTTAATATAAAAAAAAATAAGATCTTGGCAACTTATTCCATTAGTTCTGGTAAACAAGGAGAAGAAATGGAATCAGTGTCAGATTTTATATTCTTGGGCTCAAAGATCACTGTTGACAGCAACTGCAGCCACGAAATTAAAAAAAAATACTTGTCCTTTGGAAGGAAAACTATGACAAATATCAACAGCGTTCTAAAAACAGAGATATCATATTGCCGACAAAGGTCTGTAAAGTCAAAACTATGGTTTTTCTAGTAGCAATATATGTCTGTAAAAGTTGGATTCTAGGAAGGCTAAGCACCACAGAATCAATACTTTTGAATTGTGGTGTTGGAGAAGACTTTTGAGAGTCCCTTGACAGCAAGGAGATCAAATTAGTCAATATTGAAAAGAAATTAATTCAGGCTATTCACTGAAAGGTCAAATACTGAGGCTGAAGCTTAAATAATTTGTCTACATGATGAAAAGACAGGACTCATTCTAAAAGATCACCCTGATGCTGGGAAAAGTTGAAGGCAAAAGGAGAAAGGGGAAGTCAGAGGATGATATGGATGGGTCATGGAAACAATGAAGATAAACTTCTACTGACTTCAAGAGACAGGAGGATAAAGGAGGATAGTGTACAATGGTCCATAGGGTCATGAAGAGTCAGAAATGACTAAACAACAACCACAACAACATATTATCAACGATGTAGGCCGAATGCAGAAATGTGATTTTCTGGAATAAGGATTATTCAGTCAGTTATAAAATGGAAATCTTTGCCCAATATGGAACTTTATAGGTAGGAAAAAAAAGTGACCAAGGAATCTACTGCAGATTCAGACTTCTTTGAATGCAAATCACACAGATCAATTTCTGGGGAAAAAAAAGATGAATGCACGATTGTTGCTTAATACAGTGATTGCCCTGTTTGTCTCACACATCCTACCTTTGAGTTAAAATATTTTGGTGAGGAATATTTTACCCACATAAACTGCTCCTACATCTTTGGGAGCTTTTTCTTGTTCATATTGTCCAAACTTCTGGTTCTTACAAATAGTGAGGGTCTCCACTGGAAAACTTTGATTTATGAAAGGTTTTTCTTGGGCATCTGACTCAAGATATTTATATTACTGGGAGCTTTTATCTAAAGCACTGCTGTTTCTAGCTTAGGCTTAAAGATTCGTATTAACTTAAGCAGTTTTCCTCTAGAGAGCTTCTGTCGACCTGGCTCGTCTCTCCTTGATAGTTTCTGACAGAAATGTTGCCAACAAGAACATGCTTGTGGTATTCCTGGAACTGCTGTGTAAAACTAATTTATTCAAGGTATTTTGAGGTCAAGTATTGAGAATGATCTTCTGTTGGGGATTTTTTTGCTGAATATACCACGATATACACACACAAACACACATGTACATACACATATACACACACACGTACACACACACACACACACACACACACACACACACGTGCTTACCTATTTTCTAACCTTGAATTTTCCCAAGGACAATTTGTGAGTTAGATGTTAAGTGAAGAAGCAGTGAACTTCTACTTTTTTTCCCCAGAAATTCATTTGTAAGGGTTTTGATCAATTGACTTATCCATGTTTTGAATGGCTCTTTCCCAGGTAAACAGTACTGAATGCCCACTATGTAATTTTTACTTAGTTGGAAGAGAAGAGGTAATTTAGTTTTGCCAAATATTTGGTTATGGTGATTGAATTTTTCAAATTCTGCTCAATATTCTTCCTTATTAAAAACCTTTACAGACTTCTAACAAAATTGCTGTTTGGGGATAGAAAAGGACTTCTAAAATGCTATACATTTGTGAATGTTCATAGAGATAAATATTGATTATTGAGAATGATTCTACACTTCCTATACCAGTTGAATGACATTGATACTTCAATCACCCTGTGATTTAATTGATGTGGGTTCTCCTTACAATGCTACGGACTGTAACCCAAACTTTCCATCCTGTTCAAGGTTTGTTGCTGTTTTATGGGCAACCTCTTTTAGCTCTTTTGACATCACATGGATCCCAGTGGAGCACATGTGCTATTATATGGTATGGAATACATTACTTACTGTCACTACGTGTTTGGCCATCTTTATTTTTCGTAATATGTTTCTGAATAAATCCTTTATGCTGAATGATGAAATATTTTTTGAAAATGGATATTTTGCTGTTAAGATATTTCTGGTAAGATATAACCTCCTGCAATAGCAACAAATAAAGCCATTAAAATGTTTTATAAATTAAACATAATAAGGAAATTATAGAAAAGTCTCTCTAATCCTTTGAATTGAAATTCTCTCAATAGTGGTTTTATTCATATATTCAATATTCAGAATCATAGAATTTCAGAGATAGAAAGGACCTCAGACATAATAGCATGCTTATATGGACTAGAGTAGAAATCTGGCCTTCAAATTTACCCAGCATGTTCATCTCTCATTTGGAGACCCATTGTCACCTGAAGCAGCCTGTTTTATTTTTGGATAGATCTAATTATTGGGAGATTGTTCTTAGAGGAAGCCTCAATAGATCTTTCTATGATGTCTTTCACTATTAGCATTCAGTTCTAGGATAACTTGAAAGACATTGCTAAGTTAGTACTTCATTTCATCTTCATGCAAATTCTGTCTCACAGAAACTAAACTAGGGTATTTGATATGTGATAACCTTGTTGGATTTGGAATAAGACTCCCTCATCCAGCACTAGTTATTTGATTCCTAGTAAGCCATTTAATTTTTTCTGGGTCTTAGTTTGTAAAATGACAGGCTTAGTTAGACTCACTCGATCCTTGTCTTTCTCTTCCAACTGTAAAATTCTACAAACAACTCATGGTCAGTCTGCTAATTCCTAGGATACATTATACTTTGGAATACACTGAGTATGTTAATAATAATAATGGTTTTCATCATGCTAGTGATAATTCCTGCCTTGGAATATCTTATTTGGCTTAGATTTCACTAGATTTAAATTTTTTTTCTAGAACAAATTTTCTTAATTTGGGTTCCATGAACTTAAAAAATGTTTCAATACAACTGCTTTCTTTTGTAATCTTATGTATTTTGTTTGATGCATTTAGAAAACATTGTTCTGAGAAAGGGTTCAGGGGCTTCACCAGATTGCTAAAGGGCTCCATGACATAAAAAGGTTAATAACACCAGTCATAGGAGTAGATTATTTTTATAAAGACTATTTATTTCCGTTGAATTCCCTATGAAGACGACCTAAGAACTCTAAGTTCTCTTCTTTTTTTTTTTTTTTTAACTTGTTTCAGACTCTGCGTTTCCACTGGCAACATGCCCTCCATGCCTGGAATGCTTGCCTTCTCTTCAGCATCCTAACTCCCTTGTTTCTTGCAAATCTCAGATAAAGTCCTACCTTCTCTGAGAAGCCTTTTGGTCAGTCAATAAACATTTTTTGAGTACCTACCAGGCACTATGCCAAGTCTTTCCCGATCATCCTTAATATTAATGTCTTCTACCTACGTTTGTCTTCAATTTGTCATATATGTATATATAAAGAGATATGTAGAAAAATATATTGATACAAAGGGATACTAACAGGTACATATAGATATATCTGTATACATCTCATTCATACATAGTTATTTGCATGTTGTCTTCTTCCTCCACCTCAAATTCATTAGATCAGGAGATCCTTGAGGGCAGGAGCCACTTTTGCTTCCCTCTATTTTTTATCCCCAGCTTTTAGCATAATCCTTGCTACATAATAGGTGCATATTAAGTGCTTGTTGAATTGACTTGACTTATAGTGAATGTATTTGTAGAAAGGAGAGCTGTCAACCCTAATAAGTTTATATCTTTATGTTATCACAACATTCCAAATTCTTTTGTTTCTTCTTCCTATATGGGACTGTAATAAAAATCATTTCAGACATGCTTGAAGATGTATAAGACAGGATATATGTGTATATATATATATATATATATATATATACATATACACACATGTGTATATGTATAGGCACACATGCATATGTATGCACATACATACATATTTATGTGTGTACACATATACATTATGTCCCAGAAGTCTTAGTGCAGTGATAAGCTAGAAGATATTTGACATGCCTTATATATGTGTGTATATACTTATTTATTTAGATATTCCTTTCCCCCAATAAGTATTTGTTTTCTGTCCTGCCTGACTCTCCACTATTAAAAGAAAGGAAAGAAGAAAAGCTTTTAACAAATCTATATCTATATCTACATCTATATATATGTATAGATATGTATATAATCAATAAAATATTTCCACATGGGACATATAAAAAATCTGCTTCATTATTCATCTTGAGTTTATCTTCCCTCTATCATGAGGCGAATAGCATGTATAATCATTGGTCCTCTGGAATTGTAGTTGGCATTGATTAGAGTCCAAATATAGCTTTGATACCATATTTAAATGTCTAATAATCCTTATCTTATAAAAAGCAAGAAAAAACAAAAACCATTCCATTTCCTAGAATAAGTGAATGTGAAATATTTATCTCCTTATTCCTCTAATTCAAATGAGTAGCTCCTTTATTATTACTAATGAGAAAACTTGTGGAAACTATTATAAAAATGGAGAACAAATGGGTAAATTGACCAAATCACCCCAACCTCCCAAAGAAAGTATGTAAGTCACAAATGCTGGGTCCTGATGTGTTATTATTCAGTGGAGAATATGCATCATTCTCATCAGAGGCATAAATCGGGCGTGATGAACATGACCTAGACATCACTCATAAGAGAAACGCATGGTACAGGAAATCTGCTTGAGAAGTTTGGTCACATTATATAGGGCTCATATAAATCCGCTAAACTAGTTGGAATCTGAGATTTGAATAGCCAAGAACTTAGTGGTAGAAGCTGCTGTCAAGACCCTGAGGACTCTGGGGAGGGTGAAACAAACACCTTGGTCTCTCCCCCTGATCCCACACACACACCTCTGGGCTAGAGGAGCCCTTGTGAGCTGCATAATTCACAAAGGATATGTTCACCACATTCTAGACCATTTGAGCAAGATGGCATCTATCTTGGGTAGTACTTTATGGTTACTAATAATTTTAATATATTACTTCATTTGACCTTCACTATAACTTTGTAAGGTATAAATTACAAATAATTTAATTCCCATTTTTCAGATAAGAAAACTGAGGCTCAGAGAGATTATGTCTTTCCCAAGGCCACACACATACTAAGTGTTGGAGTCAGGAATTGAACTCAGACCTTCTAATTCTAAGTCCAATTCTATTTCCATGAGATAGAAACAGAGAGAAGAGTTTTAATCCTTTCTCTGACATTTACTACTCGTATAAATTTTGGCAAGTCATTTAAACTCACAATTATCTATAAAATGAGAGGGTTTGATAAAATGATTTCTAATCTCACTTCTGGCTCTAAAACAAAAACAACAACACAACACTTAAAATTCACAATCTGGAGAGGAAAAGAAATGGTAGAATATATGAACAGATCCAAAGAAAGAAAAAGTAATGATTGACATCCTCAGTACTTTGAAAACCATAGTGTGGAAGGAGCTAAGATCCTCTTCCACAAAATATCAATTAACATGATTGGAGGCTGTGTTAGTGGAGTGGAAACTTTTCAGGTTCTATTATACTGGAAAGGATTTGAGTATAATCCCAGAAACAGAATAAGTCTGCTTTCTAAAACCGGAGAGGATTGTTATTAGTTGACTGGTCACAGTGATGGATTCTTCAGTTCTGGCAACTCATGAAACAAGGGAAAATGCAAGATGGCCCTCAGTTCTGTAGAGTCCTCATCTACTTTTGTAGTGATGGTGGTAGAATGGTAGAAAAGGGAACAAAGGTTGTTATTAGTCACACAGCTTTAAAACTATATATAAACTTTAACTTAGCTATCATTGCTGCTTTAAATGTGAGATCCTTGTCCAAAGACCACTGAGTGGACGTACCTCTGAGTTGTAACTTGATATTCTCACTATAAACAAAAGCAGAAGATGGAAGGAAGTTTCAGCTAAACAGGAGGATGGCTAACAGGTTCTCCTTGAAGAAGCAGATAAATCAGTTGGTTTTGGCATACATAAAAATAAAACCCAGTAAGAAACACCATTTTATTGGACATTTAGTCTTCTCTACAGCCAGGTCCCAATAAGTACAAATAACGAATTCCTTGAATAGTCACATTATTCAAATTCACGCTGCACATTTCCATTGGAACTAGCTATCATTTTTACATAATTATAATTTTAAACAGTGTGAATTTAAATACATGGGATCACTTTGTGGGATTCATTATTCTCACCAATTAAAACTAGCTATATTTGCAAAAAGACCACCATGAAAATTGGAGCCTTACCCGTCAACATCTGCTAAAGAAAATGAAGGGTTAGAGAAATTCAATTCAAATTAAATGAGATAACATAGGTAAAATACTTTACAAGCTCTAAAAACCTATATAAATACTGGCTACTTGTTATCATCATTATTATTACTTAAAAGGAAAATATCACAAGATGACCAAATTCTCAAAATTTATTAATTTCAAAAAGGCAACTGAGAAAGCATCAACAATTAGCAATCCATTCGACTACTTTCTCATCTATATAAAACAGTTAAAAGAATAGAATAAACATATATTTAGGTTATCCTTAGTAAGAGTGTTAGTATAGGGAATAAGGAGGCTTTTGCAAATTATATTCTACAGCAGACCACATATTTATTGTCCAACAATTGCTTGAAATATAGAGATCACGTAAGAACCTACCGTGCTTATAGTTTGTTGACTATTTAAAAAAGCTTTTGCTGCTTTACATGTCTTTAAAAACATCTGTAAAGGCTCTTTTCCAACAAGATAACTTTCAGGCATATGTCAGTATTATGGAAGATTTCCTGGTAGGTATGATAATGGAAATAGCCTTGTTGGTGACCCTCTGATGAGTAGAATAAGATGTGGCATAAAACTATGGGATCTATGCTTGGCAAAAATGTTTGCCATTGTCAAGGTGATATAATACAGAATTCAAGTTGAAGGAGGATTTCCTTTGGATTACAGGATTCCATAGATCTCATGTTTGTGAATGCTATGCTAGTTGTATTAAGGCCCAGAACACTGTAGAGTTTCCTGGATGAGAACAATAACCACTCAGATGACTATGGCCTAACCATCCATACAGGAAAAACCAAATAGATTAAGAATGTCTAGTGTCTATTTTATAACATGCTGTTAGATAGACAACCTATAGAGAATTGATCCCTGAATGTTTAACACCAGGTTCATTAGCTCTTCCCAAAGTGACTAAAGATAGTTTGTGCATGTGCACATGGGTGTGTTAGGCTGGTGCTACAAATGGACAAATTGAGCTCATGGTTTAATCAAATAAGAACGGCACATTATCTTGACTATGGGAAACTGTAATACCCTTTTTATGACCCCATTTAAAAAAAAAGACAAATATTCTGCTGATACTGTTAATAAGACCATACCTTTAGACTTGGAAGAAGCCTAAGAGGTCATATAGTCCAACCCCCTCATTGTAGAGATGAGGAAACTGAGGTACAGAGACATTATGTAACTCACCCATGGTCAGACATGAAATAAGTTACAGAAACAAGATTTAAACTTCTTTGATGCTGGATGCAATACTCGTTCCATTGTACCTCCATATCTCCCTATGTTCTCTGTCACATGTAACACTACATGCACTAGAGAATTAAAATCGAGTATTGCTCAATGTATTAGGCACATGATGGGTGCAAAAAAGGCTGCAGCCCATAGTCTGTAAGAAACTATGGAGATGAACCAGAGTGAAGCATATCTTCAAACGATGAGCTGGTTAAGTTGTAGGAGCAAAAACCAGCTATAAGACAGGACGTGTGCTCCATGCAATCTTGATAATGTAAGCAAGAAAATGAGGAAGGGGTCTAGCACCATGGTTGGACTTCATGTTATTAATTTATGTAAAGACATCAAGAAGAGGCCCCCCGAATGAGCAGACATTGATAGGTTGAAATCTGTATCAATGGAGGGAATGTAAAGGGAATGTAAATATTGATATGATTACAGATTCAATTAAGTGTTAGAGTGAGCTCCTTGTGTGCAAGCACTGTCCATTTACTTTTATCATGTACCAGTTCACAAGTCTCCTATATAGAAAGGAGAAGACACAGGAGCTTCTCAATTCCAGTTCTAAATTGATTCTAACAAACAAGATTCCATATTTTCCATTAGTATAGAGGCTCAGGTGTCTAATGTGGATAAAAAAGATAAGCATTTTTATGAAGTACACACTATAACTTCTAACCTAGCTGTAAACATTGGTATGTCCAACTCTGCAGTCATCCCATCATCCCCTATTACTTTGATTTTTGTATTTTGTCCTTATTTTGGCTTTTCTGGAATAATACAGTTTTCAATGCTTGAGCAGTTGGAACATACGTTCCCTAGTAAAATGTAGTTTCTAACTTTTAGTCCTTTTAGTTAACATTTAAACGCATCTTGTCTCCAGTAATCAGAGAAGCTGGCTTTGATTTTGGTTGCCAGGATTGCTCTGGGTTATTTTTCACATCACAATTTTGGTAGGTTTTCTTTTTTAAGTTCTACAAAATTACTCTCTTAGCCTCAGAGAAGTCATTCAAGACTTTGTTCCTACATTAAGTCAGTTTCCAAAATACAATTTATCCTTTTGCCCAATATTCCGAGATAGGGAGAGTTAACACGGTGTAGTAGAAAGGCCGTTGAGTCTGAAATCAAAACTCTGTAGTTTGTGCTCTTCCATATGTGACCTTTGAGAAATTCAGCAGGTTACTTTCCCTCTCTGGGTCTTGGTTTCTTGGGTATAATGCAAGGTGGTCAAATAGTAATCCTGAGGGATGAATCTTTCCTATCTAGATGGTTACCTATGGGGTTTGAGAATTTCTGGATTGCTAATTTGGAGCATCCTACTTATACAGTGCTTCACAGGAAAGAAGATGGGCACCATTAGGATGATCCTGTGTCTGGAAGACCTGAGAAAGCACAAACCATGTTTGTCCTGGAACGCCAAAAGATCTGGAATTTGTAACTTGTCAGGGAAGCAGGTTTGATGTGAAAGTGAAATTATCTTTTTTCTCTTCCACAAGACAAAGTAGACTTTACCTCCCAGGAAAGTATAATAGGTGCAATAAGGTACTGTTTTATGTTTTAAATACTCTGAAAATACACATATTTTAAACATTTTGTGTGTTTGTGTGTGTATGTGTGTTGGAGAAAAGAAATTGCTGTTTTATACATAATATCTACTTCATATACTGAATATCTTTTCTAGAAGGGACTTTGTTAATTGCTTTTAGGAAAGACCCTAAAAATGAGCCATATTCAAGCATTGTTGTAGAGATTTTCCCCAAAACTCCTTGAATCCCTGGGGTAGAGGCACAACTAGCCAGAAAGTAGAAAGGGGAAAAAGCCTTAAATTACCTCTTCGGGATCAGGCTCCCCCAGACCTGAACCCAGTTTGTGTGAGCCCAAAGCTAGAGTCCTTTTGTAAGTGGGAGCACATTAGAGGTCATAAAATACAAGGGATAACTTTACTGAAGTAGAAAGGAGGAGACAGGAATAGTATAAGTAGGCAGAGAATGAGAGAGTGAATGGAATTAATCTGAGTTGTTTTGTGTGTGTCGAAAAGGAGATATGTGGCATTTTGGAAAAGGTAGTAGAAAAGAAATTAGGAACTTTGGAGGTTTTATTCTAAGCTTTGCTATTGTTATATGTGACCTAGAGTAAGTCACTGCTTTTAAAGCTACATTTCATCAACTCTAACTCCCCTCATTTTACAAATGAAGCCCAGAGGCATTATACAAGCTAGCAAAAGTAATATAGTGAGTTAGTAGTAGATCCAGGACTAAAACCCAGGTCTTCATCTTCCTAATCTAATATTATTCCCACTACCATGCTTCTCCTTCTTCAGGTCTGTTTCATCATTTATAAAACAAGAGGTAACCTAGATAATTTCCAGATAATTTCTTCCCTTTATATTCTATGCTTATATAAAACAGAATAGCAGCTGGAATCTAATTGAAATTGTCACAGATCTAAGATTTACAAGAATTTGCAGCCATCTAGTCTAAGTATAGGGATAGACACCAGGCCAATGTTTTCAGTGATATAGGCAGCCCCCTGCTGAGGAGACTGCCTCTACTAGAGAATGTCATTACCTTCTCTGCAAGTTCTAATGTTCCAGAGTTGCCTAGTGAATTGAGGAGTTGATGACTTGCTCAGAGATTGCCTGAATGCATGAACTTGAACTTAAACCCATGTGTTTTTCCCTCTTAGGCCTGGTGTTTCTCCAAAATGCCATATTTTAGATGGAACTACCTTCTGAGAAGTTTTCTTCTACTTATTTTTTCTTTTTATGACCTCTGGTGCCAAAAAAAAGCAAAACCAAATGGCATCTCTCTCTTCCATATGACAGCCCTTTAAATACCTGACAACACCTTTCATGTACCTCTTAAGTCTTTGCCAGGCTTCCTCAGTTGACTCAACTGGTCCTCATATGGCAAGGTCCTCAGGTCCTTTCCCCACCTTGGTTGTCCTGCTAAGGACCTTCTCCAGCTCATCAATGTCCTTCCTCTAATGTGACACCCACACATGGTCTCCATCCTGCTGATGGTAGCATAGTACAAAAGAACGCTCACCTTAGTAATTCTTGGTACTCTGTCTCTCCTAGTGCAGTCTGATATTGCACTAGCTTTTCTGGCTGTCATGCCTCACTGGTCACTGATACTGATATTACAATCTACTAAAACCTCCAGATCAGTCACTGTTTAGTCACACCTCCCCTATTTCGTAATTATAAAGCTGACTTTGAACTCAATATTAACACTTAGGATACCCCTTTTAAATGTTCAGTTATTAGATTGGGCTGTCAACATCTTTGGATACCTATTCTTCCATCTATTATCTGCGCTATCTCTCCCAGGTTCTGTAATGCACACATTTGCTAAGTATGTCACTGATGCCTCCATTTAAGTGACTGACAAAAATACTGAAGTATATGGGGCAAGGGATGGAACTTGAGGGAACTCAAAGCCTTTCTAGGCTGACATGAAACCAAGAAGGATTACTTTGGGTATTTGGCCATTCATCTGCTTCTGAGTTTGTCATTTAGACTCTCAATGAAGTATCACCAAGGCTAGTGTCCATCACTGCATTTTCCCCCATGACTAGCAGGAGGGACTTTGTCAGATGCTTCACTGATATCTCTATTATGTGTATTTATAGCATTTCCCTGGTCTACCATTTGTGTATTAGTCAAAAAGGGAAATGAGCTTCATCTGGCATAAGCTTCATAACTTTATGAAACTCTGCTATTTCTTTGTGACTGCTGTTGTCTTTTCTATAAGTATACTGTGATCTCTTTAATTTTACATGTAAAATGTAAAAATACATTTAAGACATTTTGTTCAGGAATCAAAGTCAAGTTCACTGGTCTGTCATTTGTAGATCCCATTCTCTCTCTCTTTTAAATCAGGACAATGTTTTCTCCTCTTTAGTCTATTAACGTCTCTACCATTCTTTTTTTTTTTTAATTGTTTTTATTTTATTTTATTTTTTTTAAATTGTCTTTCTTAATTTGTCTGTTTACTTTTAGTTTGTAAGATTCAGTTCCACAATCCCTTGAGTTTCAAACTTTCTCCCCCTCCTGCTCCTCCGGCCCCCTCCCCTTGCCATGGCAACATGCAATCAAATATAGGATCTGCAAATACTTTCACATTACACATTAGTCAGGTTATAAAGAAGGATTGTAACAGATGTAATGAACAATGGGAAAGAGGAAATAAAACCAAACAAGAAAAAGAATGAAAGCAGGTAGTCTGCTTCAATCTGCATTCAAACTCTGTTCTTTCTAGTTCTTTCTCTGAATGTAGACGTCTCTACCTTTCTTGTCAGTCTTTCAAATATACTGAGTGGTTCAGAAAACACACCTGCCTATTCTTTCAATATCTTGGGATGTAGGAGAAATCAAAAGACTGCATAGAGAAGATTAGCTCCCTTACAGCTTTTGGTAGACTTTTGATCCTCATTTATTTGCTTAAGTTTCTTATCTCTGATATGGGGAGAGTGAGTGACCCTTTTGGTGTTTACATTTACATGTACTATTGGGAAATGGTGTGTGTCCAATGTGATTCATTCATATTTTTGAAATCACATTTTTGCTTGGGAAGCTAGAGAAGAAAGACATATAAAGGCATTAAGAGGATTCATGCTTCAGACACGATCTTGTGAATAAGAAATCATGTCAGGACAATTTACTTTCCTTCTCTGTTAGAATGAGAAGACAAGCAGACAAAGATGAGACCAAATTTCTGAAAAACAAACATCTTTTGTTCCTCGTGAAATTCTCAGTGGCAAATTGAGGTCCAGCATAGAAGGTGTTATGACAAGAATATTATGACAAAAAAAAAGAATGTATTAGCAACGTTTACCTCTGTGGGATAGGCAGGGTAAATATCAGTCTCATTTTACAGATGAGGAAACAGAAACTCTGAGACATTAAGAGCCTGTTTAAAGTCACATGGTTAGCAAGTGTCAGAAGATGAATCTGCAGCCTTTTCTTCTGATTTCAAGTGTAATGCACTTTCTGTTGCATCACATCACATCTCTACCACATGTGTACACAAGGATGAGATAAGGAATGAAAAGCCAAGTAAAACAATATTTTATTGGATTGAAGAGAACAAATAAAGATGTAGGAAGTTATGCGATAAGAGACTGATTAAAAGAAGGCAGGGCATAGATTGGATGGAGGTGTTCTTTTTATTTACTTTGGCTTACGAATCGGTATTCACTTAATATCGAGACTTACTCTGTATGCTGTCATACAAAATGAGACAGTAAGTTCTTGTACTAGGATTAATCCAAACCACAAGTTCTTTGATAATCAAGAATGAAAGATTAGTGTTAATTTTTAAAGTAACGTTCATCACGAAAATTCATGTATGTATGAATAGGCCTTCTGAATCAAACTTAACAAACCTATTCAACTTAGTCTTGGTAAGCCATCATTTTGGAGTATACATATAACTTGGGAATCACCCCTAACTGATTTAAATAACGTATTTCTGAACAGAATTGTCATAGTGTCACCTAAATAGCTCTAGAATGTGCATAGTCAAGGGACTAAAATCAGAATAACTTGATTAGAGAAAAGGCCATTTGGTGCAAAACTTTTTAAATAACCTTACTAGGTATCAATTGTCATTCAATCCTAAGAAAGTAGGCAACTTTGTAATAGCAAATGTAATAGTGCAGTACTATGAACACCTCAGAGATCAGCCCACTGAGGGTATGCTACAGCTTTTCTCCTTTTAAAGTGTTGAAAAATTAGGGAATTAATATACTCTGTCCAGTGTCCACAGTGCCATAAATACACTGTCATTCCATTCCAGAGGTAAACTGTGTTCCATCTAATGTCAAGTCCATTTTTCATTTCAACATATCCATGTAAGGGTAGAATGGGACCTAAGATAATTCAAAGATTTTAGGGAAAATAACTCTATTAATTGAATTCTGTCCTTCAGACATAGGAATGGCCGCCTTTTGTTAGTAGTTTTGTGATGTGGAGAGAACCAAGTTTCTACCAATTACACACAGTAATAGAATCACCCTCTTTTAAATATTTCAAGTGGCCCAAGGCACTCAGCATTACATTTTCTCACAATAATTTTCTACTTTTCAGCAAGTGATAAAATAACACAGCATCGGTGAGCTAAGAAAATTAGCATGCATCTGTATAACCTCTAAAGTAAGTCAGGATGGTCTTCACAAAAATGAGGCACTGAACCATGATGAAATTTAACAAGCTATCTCTATTCCTTCTGTTACCTTTTTGCCTATTTGTGGCAGGTAAATTGAAACTCTTTGGAGCTAGTTAGATGACAGTGTTGTAGTAGATGCTCATCCTTCATGTTTGAAGAGGGCCAGCAACACCACAGGATGATGTCTTGACTTGCTTACGAATTGGATTTAGTTGAGGCAGGGTTGTACAAAGTCATCAGACTCATTCTTACAGAGTCATCAAAAGTCCAGTGACAAGACAAAAGTCAAGATGATTGGAGATACCCAATGCAGTGGGCTGACCAAGCTCTAAGTGCTCCATAGTGCCTGCTTCAGCTGTCTTCATGGCTGTGGGAACAAACTGTTCTCTGGATGTAGCAGATGAATGAAATAGGAGATATATAAGAGAAAGTGAGAAAGGATAATATTTAGAAGTTTCAAAAGGGCTAGTGAACTTTCTGACAGCTTTAAAAATTGTTGATCCTCTCTATGAGACTGGTCTGAGGTTATGCGTATGTGGTGAATGATTTACTGTGGTGATTTGGCCGATATATATGCTTAGGCAGCCAGTACTGATCACTACTACCATATCAAGCTTGAGGCAATCTATACTGGATGGTTCACACTGGAATGAAAGGATTAGTCACATTGCCAACAGTTCATTTCACAGTTACAGACATGACCCATTCCATCTCCCACTTGGGCATTTTACAAGTTTTTAAAAGACCAGATTTATGTGGCAGTTGTAATATTTGAATTAAGAGTGGGAAATGAGAAAGGGCTGTCATAGCAACCGTTTATACTTACATCTTCAGGAGGGCAGGTAAACAGTCATTTGGTCTATGGCCAAACAAGATTTTTCCATTTCGGCTTTCAAAAGAACCAATAGATAAATAGCTCCTGTATTACTTTAACTCCCCTAATAAAGAGGATTGCAAAATAATAAACCTAGCGATTTCTCAATGGTTTCCATTCATTCTCAAACAACAACATAAACCTCATGCTATGCAACAGTGAAGGAAATACAGAATTGTTTCCCTATATTCCAAAAATGTCACAAATTATTTGAAGATACTGAGGATTTCTGCTTTTATGACACCCAGAGTCATCTGTACCTAAAGGACACAATTCTAAACTGGCACATTCCCTCCCAGGACAAACCTGAAACATTCTTCCTAAGTGCTCTCTTTAACTGTCTCCTCCATGAAGTAAAAAAACAAAAAACAAAGCAAAACATAACAATAAAAAAATCCTTCAGGTAGCAAGGTGGCTCAATGGATAGAGCACAATCTGGAGACAAAAATCTATGTTCAAAACCAACCTCAGATGTATATTCTGAAGGTAGCTGTATGAACTTGGATCAGTCACTTTAACCTCAATTTGCCTCAGTTTCCTCACCTGTACAATAGGGGTAATAATAGCACCTACCTCCCATGGTTTCTCTGAGGATCAAATGAGATGATATTTGTAAATGCTTTGCAGACCTTAATTTGCTACATAAATGCTAGTTGTCATCACTGTCGTTGTTGCTAGTTGGTTAGCTTTTCTCTTATGCTCACAGTAGCTATGACAATACAGCACTTATTGTTTCTATAACTAGAAAAACAGCTCAAAGCATATATCAACATTATCATTTCAATGTGACAGTGAGGTACAGTGGAAAGAGTACTGAATTTGCAATCAAAAGACCTGAATTTGTTTCCTATCATCAGTGTTTATAAGCTATGTGACTTTAAGCAAGCCATTAGAACTCTATGAATCTCAGTTATTGATGAGTAATTTCACTTCAACTGAATCCTCTCTCTTCCTCTGCCACTTTCCATACCACCTTCCTCCCTCTCTGTTCCTGTCTATTTGATGTGAAGATGGGCCCAGGATAAAGAGACCTTACCCATGAATCACCTCTTATCCTGCCTCAATAGCCTAGCCATCTCCCTAACTCCTCCCTAAGTTCTACAGTAGAGGATGTACACCTATCTCCCAAGGTGTCTCCCAGATCTTGCACTAAAAGGGGAGGGGAAGAGATTACATTATACATAGTAAATTTATATTTATAATTTATTATTTTACAATTTTCTCATTTGCAGAGTGAAAAAAATGATGAATGATCTCCAAGGCCCCCTCTAGGTTTAAGGTTTTATATGCTTTGTCACTTCTGTGAGTGTACTCCCTTTAAATGTCAATAGGCAGTGCCCAGGAACCAGCAACTGCTTCCCTCTGATCTTCTTCCTTTTCTGTCTTTTGCCTTCAAATGCTCATTTCTTCTTCCAGATGTAAAAATACCAACTTATAACGTCTGTCTTAACTTTAAACTCTTAAAGTCAAGATTTACATCAGACCAAATCTCCACTTAACCTGTGCCTGCCAGATTTTAAGTAGCATTTACCAGGATGTACTTATTCTTTTGGTATTCACTTCATTATTGTGTTTGGACCTACTTAAGGGATAGGAACAGGCTATCTATCACTCAATTTGGAAATACCCTCACTCAGTTTGGTGATGTCACCAGTTAATAGCTGCTTCTCATTGTTGGGTGCCCATATTATCTCAAGGCAGTAGTACACAGACTAGTTCACAAACCAGGTGTCATTTTTGACTCCTTATTATCTCTTCTCATTTTGAATCTGTTTCCAAAGTCTGTTGATTTCATCTTTTTTCTTTGATACTGCCACTTCCCTAGGGTAGATCTTCTTTTCCTTATGGCTAGACTACTACAATAGCCTGATGGTTGATTTGGTTTGCCACAAGTCTCTCTGAATTCCAATCCATTATGTACTCAGCCACCAAAGAAATTTTCCTAATACACAGGTACAACTATGTAACCCTCAGTAAGAGAGACTCAGCAAACTCCTCTTATCACCTACAGGATTAAATGTAAAATGTCTATTTGGCATTAAAAACCCTTCATAATCTAGCCCCCTCCTACTTTTCCAGTCTTCTTATAGCTTACCCCCCAACATGTACTCTTTGATCCAGTGGCACTGGCCTCCTGGGCTGTACCATGAACAAGCCTGAGCATTTTCACTCACTGTCCCTTGTGACTGGAATGCTCTTCCTCCTCATCTCTACCTTCTGTCTTTCTTCAGATCCAAGCTAAAATCCTACTGTCTATAGGAAGCTTCTCCAGATCTCTCTGAATTCTAATGCCTTCCCTCTTTTGATAATTTCCTATTCATCCTGTATATAGCTTGTTTGTACATAGTTTACATTTTGTCTCCCCTATTAGATTGTGAATTCCTTGAAGACAGAGACTATTGTCTTTTGTTGTATCCCTATCACTTAGCACAATGTTTGCCATATAGTTGTAAGTGCTTAGTAAATGTTCCTTGACTAGTGCAATTTTGTATTGGCATGCCTCCTCTGCCCTTCCTACCCTGCCAGTCCAACATTTTGTTCTCCCATTACAGACATAAATGTTGCAGACATGTCAAGAGATTCTTATGTCTGAATTGATGTAGCAAGCACCAAACTCAGAGGCTGGGTACCTACCATTCGAGGTGGCTCACTTTCTATTTTCTCTTTTCTAACTGTGGAATTTGGAGCAGAAGTCCTGAAGCAGAAAATATGCTAATCATCAATCAGTTAACCACATTTATTCTGCATCCAATGTAATCACAGAACACTTTACCACAGGCCATGGGGGAATTCGAAAGCATCAAGCAACAGCCCCTTCCCTTAAAGAGACATTTAAGACCTAGTTGTGGAAAGACTGAATAAACACACCTGAGAAAGTCTCAAAAACAATCATCTCACTGTATCAACAAATAAAGAACTCTCCAAGTTGCATGGGCGACATATTAGAATGAAACTTTTCTCTTTCAGTGCAAGTAACCAAATGGATAAGTAATGCCTCTATCACAGTGGAAGCTTTGAAAGTGACAGGACAGAACTGGAAAGATTTATGTGGATTTGACAGATTTGAATATTCTCTGTCTGAGAGTCCCACAAAAAAAAAATCCTCCATCCCTAGCGTCCTCTTCCCTTATTTACCACACAGTTGTTTTGTTCTTGAACAATAGGTGGTGCTAAGCACCCATGTTTCCAGGGCTGTCAGCTAGACATCCTGATTTTAAATAATTGGAACCATATGACAGCAGTTGAAAGAGTTATTCATGAAAGTCTACAAATCATGTAGCTGCAGAGTCAGAAAAACCTACATCAGTTGAATTAGAGAGATGGTTTCTTTCCCACTTTATTTCTATGGCTGCCAGAAACAGGACATTAAAGAGTTCAGGTTGGTTGCTGTAATTCAGTTAAGAGGTAAGTGTCTATTAAAAATCTGCCAAATAAGGAAGAAGATTTGTCTCTTGGCTAGATTGCAATAGCTATATTCTTGGAAAATACCAGAATTCTAGCCTCCCCCAAACCCACTTAAAGCCACCAAACACACACTGAAATCACACAGTATGCAGAATTGAATGAGCCTTTATAAAGTGAAGAAAATCTGCAGAAGCTAGTGAAACCTTTCAAAAATTCCTTGCATGAATGTTGCACGAGTATTTTCTAATATCAGACTAACATCTAGCAAAATACTGGATCATCCGTTCTCAGAGAGCAGGTCCACATCTGTTTGATTTAGCGTTACAGCCTCGAGGGCATGTGGATTTTTGATATTTGATGATACTGATGATTTCAGATGCCGTGCAGTGATAATACAGCAGCTGATTCCATTTCTAGTTCTATATTCAAATCTAATCAGCTCAATTTATATAAAGATGGTTGATCTTTTTCAATCCTCTGCTTAACGGAATACAATATAATGTTGCAATGTGATCTCTTAAGAGCTGCAGGGATTTATTAAGAGGGGAGGATGAGGAGTCCTAAGGTCTTAGGGAGAAATGTTTGAGAAAACATTCCAGAGTGTTTGAAAATCTCAACCTTAATCTCTGTTGGGACTCTTTATTTCTTTCCTTCTATATTCAGGGAATTCAATGTACTCATTTTCTAAAACATACACATGAGTAGCTCATTCTGCATGATAAACATTCTTCAACTTAGAGAAGAGAGAAAACAGGTGATGTTTGATAAGAGCACATTTACTCTCAGAAAGCAACTAGAAACTGGTGAATATGGAACATTCTGAGACTTAGAGAATATCAGCATTGGAAAAATTGATAACAGAAGAAATGTCAAGGAGACAACTTATAATGTCAAGGAGACATGTCACTTTCTTTCAAGTAAATAACTTCTTAACCTCCTCTGAGCACAATTACAAACCTTCCTGGAAATGACAACCCTCCTTCTCAATGACTCAAAAGCTTCTCCTTAAAGACTTTCCCTCGCATTGTCTTCTAAGTATGAAAAAAATAGCAAAGAAATGTGCAGAATGATAGTCCTGGGTGAGAGTTTGTCTGTATTTAAATTTCTCATCATAGAGTCACATATTAGTTAAGTGTAGGGAAATCTAATTGAGAAAGCATGGGTGTGAGAAAAGCAACGCCAAGTGTTGTTAACCATTGTAAATGAGGAAAGAAGAGGGCAGGGGAAGGGAAAAGATATATGCGTAATTAGTCTCTCAAATGACCATTAAAAAGACTCTGATCTGATCCAATCTAGCAAGCACTAAATACTAGCTATATACAGTGCATTGTAGGAGACAGATAACCTTGAGGTCCTGAAGATCTGAGTTCAAGTGCTGCCTCTGATAGCTACCAGTTGTGTGACCTCAGCTAGTAGGTCAACTCCTCCCATTAGACTGTGAGTTTCTTGAGAGCAGGGACTGTTTCCTGCCTTCCTTTGTATCATCAGTTCTTAGCCTAATTCCTGGCACGCAGAAGGAACTTAATAAAAGCTTACCTACTTGACAGCCCTACAAGACAAGACATTATGCTACTTGCCAGAGGTACAAAGACAACATTTTTAAAAAAAAGACTCTAACGTTCATTCATCAACACTCCAGAAATAATGAAAGTAGAAAAAATTTAAAATACTGGAAAATTACCGAAATATAGTAATAGGTTAGGTTAAAAAACTGCCCCCCCCCAGCTACTTTTAAATGTTTAACAGTTGGGTCCAGTATGATTTTCCTGCTAACAATAAACATTACTGGTGAGCATATGCCATTTGAAATGACCATAGTTCCAATATCTCCTTTTTGCCAGAAGGTGTTGCTATAACATAACTCTGTTTGGGGACAAAGTAGTGTGGAATAAAATGTGGTAAAACTGGATAAAAAATGTAAACCATACTAAGTATATAGAATTTAGACACAAGGATTTCTATTATATGGGGAAAAGAGGGCCTTTACTGTAGTGTGTGTCCACACTATAAATAGTTCAGCAAAATGTAAACATGAAATATTTCCACAGTGATCTTTGCAGTCTTATAAACAGTAGCTCTACTTTTCTTCTCATTAAGTCTCATTTTTAATAAAGGGATTTCTGTGGCGTGAAATTTTAGGTGAAAATAGCAATGTTCTGTAACTTTTTTTTTTAACAGGTATACAGTACATGGATAAAAAATGGTGATATTTAAAACCTGTAGGGTTTTTTAAGCAGTAAAGTTTCATATGGTGTTGAAAGAAACTCAGTGTATGCATTAAGGAAGACAAACCTAAGAAGGATTAAAGAAACCAGAAAATAGGGATGCTTCCAATATTGGTAAACAAAATTTAAAATGAATAATCCTATTTTTTAAAAAATCCAAAGCACTGTTTACAAAGTCTTGAAAAGTATGTTAACAATAATAGTTTTTTTCCCCCAATTAAGATGAAGTGAACTTACAGGCTAAACTTGAAACACATAATTTTATTGTTCTTTTTTTTTTGGAGGGCAGGGCAATTGGGGTTAAGTGACTTGCCCAAGGTCATGTGGCTAGAAAGTGTTAAGTGTCTGAGGTCACATTTGAACTCAGGTCCTCCTGACTCCAGGGCCAGGGCTCTATTCACTGTGCCACCTAGCCTCCCCACATTTTTTTTTTGAGTAAACACATAATTTTACAGTTAGTTCAGATCACAATAATATACATACACATAGTTTGCCTGTGAAGATTATACTACAAGACAGGCAAAGAAATCTGAAATTTTTAGTATTCAACTATCCTCCTATTAGCCATGGTCATTTTGAGCAGAGATAACATAATGAATGATAATAATAATAAAAGTCTTTATGTTAAGGTTTGCAAAGTGTTTTTATAATATCTCATTTTATCTTTCTCAAAACCTTTTAAGGCAGATGCTATTTTTAATCTCATTTTAGAGATGAGGAAAATGAGACAGATACAAGTTAAGTGACTTGTCTAGGGCCACACAGCTAAGTGTGCCTGAGGCCAGATTTCAACTCAGCTCCTCCTGATACCAGCCCCAAAGTTCTATCCACTGAGCCACAAAGTGGCCACAAATAACTCCTAACAGGGAAAAATTCAAACAAGAAACCTAGATAATCCCATCATGAGATAGTAAACTCTTTCTGATCAACAATGTACTCAATAAGCAACATATTCAAGCTGGACCTGGAGGCAGAAAGACCTTAATTCAAATGTGACCATGGGCAAGTTGTTGCTTAACCTTTCTGAGCTTTAGTTTCATCATCTGTTAAAAAAAGGGAGGGGGAGGGGAAAGTAATTATGGCAGCTATGTCCCAGGGTTGTGAGGGTACAATAAGGTGATACTTGTAAAGTGTTTTGCAAGTTCTGAAGAGCTATAAAGATGGTTACTTCCTCTCCCCCCTCCCTTCTCTTTTTTTGGTCTGGACCTATGATTACAGTGGTATAAGGAGCTCCCATTGAGATAACTCCCTCTACTAATGCAGGATTGCCAATTTAGTATTGCCTATAGCAACTCCATTTGTTTCTGTCAGGCTCAGAATCCTACTGCTTACTCTTGTATATTCTCGAGAAGTTGCTTAATCTCTATGGGCCTCAGTATCTTCATCTGCAAAGTAAGCAGCATGGGCTAGATGATCCTTGAAGGTGATTTTCTTATTGCTATTTTTTTTTCGGAAATGAACAAAATGAAAAGCAGCCTCTCCAGTTGTGTGTGCGTGTCCCTGTGACATGTGCATGTTGCCCTGCATGCATGACCCATCCTAGGCAAGGACAGAAAAGCTCAAGCTCCTCTGCCTCATCATTCAGGTCCCTCCGTATTCATGTTCTACCTCACCCTTCCATCCTTAGCTCAAAGGATGCCCCTTTACAATTTCAAAGAACCAAGAAAACAGCTACTTTTTGTTTCCTGAAACATGAAGTATGTTGTCCTGGGGAGTGTTGTGGACAGAAGGCTAAACTTGGAGTCGCCAGACTTTAGTCTGGATCCTGGCTTTTTTTTTTTCTCTTTGTAGGGCAATTGAGGTTATGTGATTTGCCCAAAGTCACATGGCTGGTAAGTGTGTCAAGCTCCTGAGGTCAAATTTGAACTCAGGTCCTCCTGACTCCAGGGCTGGTACTACATTCACTGCTCCACCTAGCTGCCCCGAAGCCAGAAATTTTGAGTGGCAGAGTGAAAGGACAGAACATTTCAGACATGGGTGGGGGGGGACATCCAGTGAAAAGGTACAGAAATGTGGGCTGGAGTACAATGTTTAAAGAACTGCAAGAATGCTAGCTTTGCTGAATCATAGAATTCTAGGGGGATTCATAGAATTGTAGAGGGGAATAAAGTATAAGGTGATGGTAAAAGTCTTATACTTCAAATGGGCCAGGTTATGAAGAGCTTTAAATCCTGAACAGAAGAATTTATATATTTTTTTTATTCTGTAGATGATAAGGAATCACTGGAATTCAGTGAGAAGGGTAGTGACATGGTTAGACATATGTGTTAGAAAAAAAATCATTTTGACAGCTGAGTGGATTATCACTTCACTTCTTTGGGAATCAGGTTTCTCTTCTGTAATATGAAGGGACTGAAATGAATGGGAAAGTCTTTTCCAGCTTTGGATCTGTGATTTTAAGATCATGTTACTCTGTGTTCCTTTGCTCAAGCTATTTCCTACATTTGGGATGATTCTCTGCCTCCTTCCCCTTTCAGTGGTTGAATTCCTTTCCTACTAAGTCCTTAAATCCTGATGTACATGCCACCAACTCCATGAAATCTTCTCTGATCATCCTTAATTTTGTTCTGTAATTCTCAAAGTTATTGTTCACATAATATTGGGCATTATCTGTGCTGTTGGAGATACCAACTATAGTAGATGATATGCTATATGATGCTGGGGAGAACCATTTATTAAAACTTAGTATCTTTCACAGACTATATAGTATAGTGCACACTGTGGAGCAGGCCCTTAATATTTGTTACATTGCTTTATGCTGTATCAAACTGATTTTTAAGGCACAACAATATTAAAGCTGTACCTATACAGGATAAAGGGAAGATATACACTTAGTCTGTAATTAAGATAGAGGACCTTTTTTCTTTTTTGGTCTGGACCTATGATTTCATTTGGTTCTCTCTGGGAGCTCCCTCTACTAATGCAGTATGGCCAACTATTCATGTCTGGGGCATGGAGAGGTAGTGATTTGCTTAGGGTCATACAAACATAGAGTTGAACCCAGGACTTGCTAACTCTAGGAGACTAGTTCTCTATCAGATATACTATATTGCCTCTTTCAGAGAATCCTTTGGGCAAATAAACCCCCCCCCCCCCATGATCCACTCTGACTTTTAAAAATTGACCTGATAAATTGGATCATAGCTATTTCATTCCATTCTCTATAGACTTAGCTCAAATGTAAAGTTTCTCCAAAGTATTCCCAATGATGAAAAATGTTAACAGTTATTATCTAATTCAGTGATTTCAACAAATATTTATTAAAAGTTTATTACTATGTACAAGACATTCTGTTAGGTACTGGGAGTTGAAAGATGTGAAAAAAAATAGGAGTAAGCCATGGTTCTTGCATTCTAGGAACTTAGAACTGGAGTAATCCACATGCTACAGAGTTAGAAAATAATATTTACTAGGAAGCCAGTGAGCACCCCAGGAACAGAATTCAGGTTTCATAACTTGTAGATCTTGGGGATCTCTTGAGATTGATTTCTTCTGGGGGGCTGGGGGAAGAATACATGAGGATTGTGAGGGGTCTGAGAAAACAAGGTGAGAGAAACAAGGCTGGGATTGAAGATCACACACACAAAACTCCCCATAAATAATGAGGGGTAAGAAACTTTTGAAAGGAGTCAGGCAGCACATAAGACACTGAGAAAGAGTAAAGAAACAAGCAAAATGGGAGATGAGGACACAGTAAACTAGAAATTTTGGCAGATGTTAAAAGGAAAAGAACATATACACATATATATCTACACATGCACAGACACATAGATACATACACAATATTATAATGGTTTCATTGGAATATGCTGAAATTATATATGATTTCTTTATAACCAATAGGCTTTTATTAGAAAATAACAAACAGAACAAAATGAATTATTAAAAAAATGCTGAAATGTCACATTGTCTAGTCACTTCTACTACTCAACAATAACTGACTTTAACTTAACCTAAGCATTTTGGCACAATTCCCTAACAATTTTGCTATTCTTTGATTTCTTTCCTTAGAGAAAATTCTTATTTGATGTGATAAACATCATAAATGCATAAATTGTATGTATTAATCATTGTGACCAACATGAGAGCATTGGAACAAATTATATCTTTTAATAAACATCGAATAAATCCTAGGAACCCCTCCCCCCCAGCTCTGTTCTTCACTGTAACAAACATAAGTGTTTTTTCTTTTCTAACACCTTTTCAATAGCTTTTGGTTTTGAGGCTTGTTTAGAGTAAGGAAATACAATTGGATAAGAAAGTGTCGTGAGCGCGGATGTCCACAATTCCTCCAGTGGACTGACTAATGAACACACTTTGTTTTTAATATTATATAAATCTACACCCAGTCACAAGGTATCCAGCGGCACATTTCAGCCTTCTTATAAATGGAAAAATGTAAAGTTAAGAGCACAAGCTGTCTGTCAAAAGGGTAACTCTCGCATCAATTCAAATACCTGAACATTTTCGATTTGATCAATAGCAAAATCAGAGACAAAGAAAAGTTTTTGGAATGAAAATAAAGTAACAATGCCTATGTTTGTAGGACAAATATTGGTCTGCACACAAGTCACAGTGAAATAACTGTTTCTGACCCTTTTGAACCAATTTTTAGACATTTTTGAACCTCCCTGATCCTCATGAAAAATCGATGAAATTTTAAATTCTTTTAAATAAAATCTATTAAATTCTTTTCAATAAAATCTGTTCTCCGGAATTGGAGAATTTAGGCTCATCACAGAGTCCAACAAAAGGTTCTTTTCCCAATGGTGATCTTTTTTTAGATGTTAAGCACAATCGTAATGGCTTACGCAACTATGTCACCACATTCTCTGAAATAATCCTAGGGGGTAGGTAGTATAAGCATCACTGTCATGGAATCATAAGATGTTACCAGCTGGAAGAAGTCTTAGAGATGATTTAGTCCTACCCTCTTGTTTTGTAGAAGGAGAAACTGAGGCCCCAAATGTTCATGCTTAGCTTTGGTCATAAAACAGAGCCAGAATTGGAATCTGGTATTTCTGACTCCATGTACGCTGCTTTCCTCACTATTCTATGGGTTTTACAATTGAGGAAACTGAGGTTCAGAGAAGTTAAATGCACCAAAGAGTATCAGATGTGGGACTTGAACTCAGGTCTTATGACAATGTTCAATGCTCTTAGACATGCTCAGAATTCACTGTTTCAGCTATTAGTAGATGAAAATGTAATAATATCAGAAGTATCTCTTGGAAGAATGTAAACTACATCCCCTCACGCCTTCTGTATCCCATGGATTGAGACTAACTTGTCGCTATTGACTTGTAAAAGAAGAAAAAAAATTTGTTTTCTAAGTATTGTACATTAATCTCTCTGATTTCTTTTCCTTTGTAGAAATGCTATCTTTCCCTACTTTTGAAACGCTAACAAGAAGATAATACAAAGTCATGTGGCCTTCAAAAAAGCCCATGTTCCAACCTTGTTAGTGCTTCCCATGTGAAAATTAGAATAACTTTTCAGTGTAAAAACTTGACTTGTTCTAACATTTCTTTTGGGAGTTTATTTTCCCTTTGCCTTTGCTTCCATATCTGTCAAGTAAAGGATTTGGATTATATGGCCCTAAGTTTCTTTTCAGCTCTAAATCAATGACTTCTGAATTCTATTGCCAAAACATAAGCTCTCAGAGGAGAAAAACTGCCTAACTTTTGTCTTTGTATACCCAGAACACAGCACTTTTCTGGTGTACCGGCTATTAGCTCTGTTCTTTCAGATACTCAAATAGTTCGATAATCCCATTGATTTGAGAGTGCCCTCAAGTAGGTGCTTAATAAGTGATCATTGATTGTTTGATAATTTAGCTCTGACCATAATGCCAACAAAGCATAGGAATGAACAAAAATGGGTCATTTCCCTATCTTTCTCCTTTATTTTTCTTGTATTGAGACTTTCAAACGTGATCCTGGGTGGTACTTCTCTTTGGTGTCTCCTAAATTTACCCACAGGACTTTGAGGTAGGCCAAATGGAGTTGAATGGAGAGAAATTAAGTTTGCTTTGCAAGGCGTCAGGCCAATGTAAACGGCAGTTTGACAATTACTCCAGTGGACTGACTAATGAACACATTTCATTCTGAATACTGTACAAATCTACACCTTGTCACAAAGGGGTCCAGTGGCACATCTCAGCACTCTTATAAATGGGCAAATGTAAAGTTGAGAGCAGAAGCTCCCATTAGGGTAACTACAACCAACAGACCAGTTCAAATCTCTGGACATTTTTCATTTGATTGACAGCAAAATCCAAGACAAAGAAAAGTTTTTGGCATAGAAATAAAATAACAGTGCCTTTGTATGTAGGACTTCACCCATATTAATACCACATCCTCAAAGGAATACCAAGTCACACTCTACCACCTCCTCCCTTTCACTACCCCTTTCCTCTACACTCCTCCCCAGTAATATTCAGGGAAAAGCAAAGCCAAGAACAATTGTGTATTTCTTCTAGTCCAGGCAAAGTCACAAGTAAAAAAGGGTCCACCTGCCTTCCAATCATGTGATAGATCATTTGACTGCGATTCTATGGCAATAGTTTTTCCTCTGTTCCATTTCCCAGCATTTAGGCTCACCACAACTTTGAACAGGGTTAGGATAATGAAGACAGTGAGGTATAATGGAAAAGACTGAGAATAAGGAGACCTCAGTTCTAGTTCCTGCTTTGCAAAAAGCAAAAGTGAAACTTTATTTTGGACTTTATTTTACCTTTGATGATCTCAGTTTTTGGATCTGTAAATTAAGAGGTTTGGACCACTGATCTCTCCAAGCTCTAAAATTCTATGAATTTTAGGTGCTTTTGATGAGCAAGAGGTTTTTTTTTTTTTTTTACACAAAAGAGGCATAAAGGTTATCTCTATTGTTAAATAACAATTTGGGTATTTGGGCTCCAAATTTTTATCAAGAGACTTAAAAAAGTTACTGAATAGGGGAGTAATAGAAATGCAAATCAAAAAATGCAAATCAATAAACTCACAAAGTTGACAAATTTTGTTAGGGAAATGGCTTATTCTATGTGGTTTGTTTGCTGAATTCAGCATCAGGGCTAGGGCTAACTGTGAATCTACGATGCTTTCACCACTGGTTCTCCCAGAAGTCAGTTTGGTACTTCAGAGGATGCAAGGATGAAGCCAGGGCTGACCAAATAAGGTATAAAGATGAGAATGTTGTTTCTACAAAATAATATTCTATAAACTGTGACTTCCTCATTGCTTTCGATAAAACATTATGTTTATTTGTTTCCCTGCTAAAACAAAGGACTGAGAATAGAGCTAGAAGTCCAGGACAAAAACAGCTTTTCTCAGAGACTTGAACTGCATAAAAAACACATGTTTTTCCATGTTAAAGACTACATTTTTTTCTTTATCACAAACCTCTAGAAACTCTTAAATCATGGATATGTGTTTAATGAAAGGATAATGAAAAGTACAATTTTGCTAATGTATAGGGCATGAATTTTCTAGGAATGCTTTGTTGCACAGCCATCAAAATGGCATCAACTAAAAAACTGAAAGTTATACCCTGACTTTTTTTTTCATTCTTTACCTTCCTTCTATTTTACCTTCTAACAGAAGCAATAAGTTTTATCAGAGAGCATTTCCAGAGAAGAAGTGATCCATTGGGTAGGAGGGCAAATAAACTTATTAGACAGAATAAATCTTTTACATCTTTAGGAAAAATCTTATTGTTATTACATCTCACTAAACATCTGAATATTTGCTAAATAATCATTGTTTTTAATCCTAGAAACCCATGAAGGCAAAGGGGCAATATATTGGTGGTTATATACAATTTTGGTAGGCTACGGGAAATCAAATGGTATAATTGCTCGAAAAGAGATTAGTGAATATGATTTGAAGATGATGAGTACAGCACTGTCATAATTTAAGAGGTTATTGAATCAACTTTTCAATTTGTTTGTTTTTTGTGTGTCACTGTGTAGCCTTAGCCAGACCCTTATTATTGAGAATTGGAAATGGTTTTGCCTTCATAACTGACTGACATAGCTAAATGTACAAACACCAATAAAGTTTCAACTTTAATCTATGGAGATTTCAGAAGCTGGCAGCTACCTTCAGATGGTCAATTTTTGATAGGGAATAGCTAGGAGGCACAGTGTCTAGGACTGCCAAGCTTGGAGTCAGGAAGACCCTAGTTCAATCTGGCCTTAGACATTTATTACCTGTGTGACCCTGGGCAAGTCACTGAACTCTTTTTTGCCTCAGTTTCCTCATCTGTAAAATGAGCTGGAGAAGGAAACGGCAAACCACTGTTGGGTCTTTTTCAAGAAAACCCCCCAAAGGAGTCACAACATATAGAACATGCCTGATTTCACTAAACAATAGCAGTCAAAAACCGGAACAAGTATTCATTGAGCAACCTACTATGTGCCAGGCACTCTGCTAAGCACTTTACTTTTCTCATGCTAATGAAGCCGGTGATATATAAAATAAAACCATTGCCCTCCACTAGGTGATTTGTAAAGCATTATACTAATCCCAAAAAGAAGTGGAATGCAGAAACAGCAGCCCAAGAATGAGTTACCTAGGCAAGGTAAGGTGCACTGGCTATCCAGTGACCAGAGATGGAGAAAAGGCAGCATCAGAATGGGATATCCTGGTTTTTTCCTTCACGCCTTCACCAAGTATTCTAGCCCAATTCGACCTTGCTCGTCCATGACCTGGGAAAGAACTAAATTATATATTGTTTTATTCTTTGACATGTTATGAATAAATCTTCATTAAAGAATTCAGCCCTTAGCCAGTACCTTGAACAAAGAAGGTCTTTAAATTCAGTTAGACTGCATATTTACTGTATGTATGTGGTTTTTGTGTTCATTTGTTTCAGTCATGTCTGACTCTTTGTGACCCTATTTGGGGTTTTCACGGCAAAGATACTGCAGTGGTTTGCCATTTCCTTCTCCAGTTCGTTTGACAGATGAGGAAACTGATGCAAACAGGGTTAAGTGACTTGCTCAGGGTCACACGGATATTAAATATCTAAGGCTGGATTTTAACTCAGGTCTTCCTTGACTCCAGGCCTAGCGCTTTATCCACTGTACCATATATTGCATTTCCTTTAAGAGACAGTGTGCATAGTGGAAGGCATTTGCCTTGGGGTCAAGATCATATAAGTTAAATTCTCCTCTCCGTCACTTATTAGCTGAGTGACCCTGGGTAAGTCATTTAACCACTGATCCTTGGCTTCCTTATTTGTGATGCTTTTATCTCCTCACTTTGATGAATTTAGAAGGGCTAAGTGAAGGTTGATTTTATTAAAGCTGTAGCTATGCCAAATACAGACCATTTCAAATTATTCAGCAGCTCTTTATTAAGTTTGAGGATTATTCTGGACACTGCTTCTTCTCTTTCTCCCTGTCTCTCTGCCTGCCCTTTTCAATGCCTATTAATACTTCTAATAGAGGTTGAAGAAAAGAGGTGAAATTCAGCTCAGCGTATCCTGATTTCTTTTTTAAAAGATTAGGTACCAAGATATGGAGGAAGATTTAATGCAATAGATAAAATTATTTTGGAGAGTTAGTTGGATATTTAAATTACCAAGACCTTTTAATCCCTATTTTCTTCCATAGGAGTATATGTTTGATTGTATAGTTGATTTGCAGTTGGATTTTGGTTCATGAGAGGAACAATTTTTTCCCCCTATGATATAGAATTAGTTAATAACAAAGATTAAAGGGCCAGTACTTAAAGAATAGAACTGACATAATTAACCTTAATATTAATAGAGCTAATAGACCTAAATCAATAGTGCATCTTTCTATTCATGAGCTAATTCACTTAAATCTATGGGTCATATATCTTTAGAGTAGCTATTGAATGTCTTTTTATGTGAGGCTTAAGGAAAGCAGATTGTGGACAAGGAAAAGGGTTAGATGCATTTTTTTTTTTTTTGGTAAATAGTATTTTACTTTTTCCAATTACATGTAAAGATAGTTTTCAAAATTCATTTTTATAAGATTCTGAGTTCCAAATAAGTCTCCTTTCTGTCCTTTCCCCCCCTGCCCAAGATGGAGATTTGATAGAGATTATGCACGTGCAATCATGGAAACACATTTCCACCTTTGAAAGAAGAAACAGAACAAAAGGGAACAAGCCACAAAAAAAGACAAAAAGTGCAAATAATATGCTTTGATCTGCATTCAGACTCCATAGTTCTTTCTCTGGAGTTGGATAGCATTTTCCATCATGAGTCTTTTGGAATTATCTAGAATCATTGTATTGTTCACAAGAGCTAAGTCAATCGTAGTTGGTTCTGTTCACTTCACTCAGCATCAATTCACGTAAGTCTTTCCAGGTTTTTCTGAAATGGTTGGATGCAATTTTAATCAAGTATATGAGAGCCTCCAGAAGGTTGTCAAGTCCCTGAAGATATCAGCAGACTGACAAAATGGGTTTTTTTAGGAGCACTATAATAATCTTTCTCTCTCTCTCTCTCTTTTTTTTTTTTGGAGGGGGGAGGGCAGGGCAATTGGCGTTAAGTGACTTGCCCAAGGTCACATGGCTAGTAAGTGTTAAGTGTCTAAGGCCAGGTATGAACTCAGGTCCTGACTTCAGGGCTGGTGCTCTATTCACTGTGCAATCTAGCGACCCCAATCTCTCTTTTTTTTTTAAGCTCCATAGAATGATAGCAATTTGTGGGCATTGTCTGATGCACATACTGATAAGCAAAGGTACTTTTTACTTTTTAAGGACGTTGGTAAAGCAAAGAGTTTTCTATTTTTCTATTTTTCTCTCTGATTCCTATGAACTAGGCAAGTTCTAGAGGTGGTCGAGGTCTAGGGGATGGGTGTAATGGAATACAGTAGAACTGAAATCACTCCTAACCTTTTTCAGAAATTACCCTGGAACCAGGGCTGTTAAAATGAATATGTTTGGGGTCTTCAGTGAATTTCTGATGTGCTTGTGGCTAGGGAAGCCCTGGGCAGAAATTAGCTTGGTTGAGTGTGATTAATTTAGACCAATCAGAAACCTAGGAAGATGTCCTGGAGTGTTACATAGTAGGCTAAGAATTTCCCACTACTTTGTAGGGCTAGTTAATGGAAACAACATTCCTGAAGGCTACAGCTTCTCCAATGTGGATTTCAGGAGCCCTTTGTCAATGCTTGACTGTTATTGCCCCATATACAGAGGTGAATAAAAGGGGGACTTTTGTTATTAGCCTAGCTCTGGAGAGTAATTGTTGTAGGGTTGGGTCAGTTTTGCGACAAAAACTGTAAAACTCTCAACAAAATATGGTAGCAACACCGGCACACCAAGGAGTCATTTGAACCGCCTGCATTCAACTCTGTATCCACAAAGCATGAAAAATAATACAGAATTAGATGTGTTCTTACAAACCAGGAGTTTTTTTTTTTAAATATTGGAACAAATAGTGTCCCAAATTGGTGCCATAATTAAGGTATGCAGAGCTTGGCTCCAAAGATCCCTTATGTCTGTTTTAAGGGAAGCTGTTAGTGAGTAGATAATTGTATATAGTAGCTGCAGAGCCATTAGACGAGCTTAATCTATATAGAAAGCTTTGGATATTAGGCACTTCTGGGACACTGCTTCTACTGTGATGTTTCATCTGCAGATATTATCCCAAATGGGTACTTTTTCTCTTCTATTTTTTTTAAACTGTAGAGTTTGCATTTGGGCACAGTTGTGTAAAAAGATGAATAGGCACCCAAAGATACTTTGATATCAATGAAATATATTGGATGAAGTGAGAAAAACAATTAAGGTTTCAAAGATAAAGGTCCCTGAGTCTGTAGAGTGCATATGGGTATTGAGATGAATTTCAAGGGAAATTCCAGATTTCGGCAGCAGCAGAAATTCAACATGTGCCTGGGAGGTGTGTGGTTTCTGAAGGTTCAGAGAAAAAAAAACTATCAAGGTCATATTGGGCAGTCATTTTCTAGTCTCAACAACCTCTGTGCTAAAATCAGCAACTTCTGGGATCATAATAAGCAATAAAGTTTAAGCAACTAGAAGGAAGAAAACCAAAGAAATCTGGCAGTGACAGAGTTAAAGAAACAGAGCAACCATTATGCCCAACCAGTTGGAGTAATTAAGGATTATTTTTCTTAGTGTCTACTCATGTTCATGATGTTTTTTTTCCCCTTTTTAACTTTTACAATCTAATCTCTTGCATAACGGGCACAAAAAAAGCCTGGGTTAGTCACCTCCTCCCTGCTTGTTGCAATATTTATAAAGCCCTTTCTTTTTAATACACTCTGAGACGGGCTTAGTAAAACAAAGGACATTATAATTTATTGTTTTAAGATTATTGATTTCATAAATTAACAATAATTTCCATGAAGGGTAAGGGCCCTTGTACATAAAAGTTTATTTATCCCCACTTTAACTAGCATTGATTAGAGTAGTCAAATTTTCCCAGTGCTATATAATCATTCTTTATAGGTGGAATGCCCTCTGCCATGCAGCAGACAGTAAAATAAACATCCAGCTAGAAGTGACAATGGGTCTTTTAAAAACCAGAAACATTAGAATTTTTTTTTCAGAAAGAAAAGAATAGTTTGGATAGCACTTTTAATCCAAACTGCAGGCCCTGTCCCCTGATGTATTGCAAGGACACTGTTTTAAGGGCTATTGTAATTGGTAGGAAACGCATACGGCACAAAAGTGAAATTTCTAGCCTGTATCTCAAAGAAAGGGTTTTTGTTTTTTTGTTTTGTTTCATTTAGGCTAAAAGTATCCGTCTACATTGCCTTTAAGATCTAGTTGGAGGCTTTTTTTTTTCTGGGCACTTCCCTTCTCCCCCTCCCCCAAGCCCCCTTGTCTTTGTTCTTTGAGTGGTGACTAAACCCGTTCAAGGTAACTTGCTGAAGGCATTCATTGTCAAACTGGTAATAACTTGAACAAACAGGCACTGCTTTTTACTCCATGGCCACAGAGCAGATTAGTTTGAAGTAACAGCATGAAGGGAAGGGAACAATTGGCAGTCTAGCTCATTAGGCCCTGTAGACCTGCACGTGGCTATGCTACTCTTCGGGATCGATTCATTTTTATATAATACAACGATGATAGGGTCATCTTTCTTTTTCACAGATTTACCCATCCTTCTTTGTGTTCTTTGACATTATGTATTTTGAGCCATAATGTTCCTTTTTTTCTCTCATGGTGGTATTATTTTTTTTTTTTTGGTTTTGTTTTCTGTTCAACAGGAAAACTATGCTGAAATGTGACTTGGAAGTGGGAGTTTGCAAGAATTAAAAAAAAAAAAAACCAAACAGAACCAAAAACCAGATCAGTAACTCGGCTGACTTTAAATGATTGTTTGTGCTCAATTGTTTCTCAGAATGCAACTCAGGAATTTGAAATTGTCAGATTAACTGCCGTATTTACTGGTCTGTTTGATTAGGTGAGCATAGTTTTATATTCCCTCTTGGAGACCTAAATAGCAACTATTTCCTACCAAAACAGCATTGAAAACAAAGGCCCCATTCACAAGGCAGTGGGCAATGCTCTATGGCCCTTTGTATCTCAGAACAACATAGTTACTAAGTTCCTCTAAGAGAAAAAGGTGCAACTAATTTTTTTTTCAATGTACATGTAATAGGCAGAGAGGGAATCTTATTGCTTACCAAACAAATATATTCCATCATAAATGAATAAGGATCTTTGTACTGCTGGCCTCCTTTCAACACGATGGCTCAAAGATCATTGCGGTCAGTAGGGGAAAACATCTGACAACAAAGTAATATAGGCAGGAATAATCTGGCCTCATCATTTTAACTGCTCATAAATATTTCCAGGATTTATTAAAGTGGCAAAATTCAGTCTGTGTAGACAACCAGCCTGGACAATTCAAGCCCCTATGTATGGGTCTCAAAGTGAATCTCCTCTCACTTGCAACATGTACTTTATGAGCTTGAATTTCCCTGGTTAGTTGTCTATGCGGCTTCAATTTCCCAGAGTTGGCAGAGTGACCTAAAAGCAAACCTGATTGTGTGAATGTTCACTCAGGCAGAGCTTTGATATAATCACATTACTACAGGATTTTCAAAAATTGAAATACTTGATTTTTTTTTCCCTTTGTAATATTTGAGAGAAGGTAATCTTGTGGCTGAGTAAAGGAAACAGTGGGTCTCTCACCATGGCTCTCTAAAGGGCGTGTGTGTGTGTGTGTGTGTGTGTGTGTGTGTGTGTGTGTGTATGTGTGTGTGTATGGCGGGGCACAGAGCATGTCAATAATAGGGTAGGTGTTAGGCATTTGAAGCAATGTTAAATATACTTTAAAATTCAGTGAAAACTTTGCCTTTTTTTCCTTTTGGTCTCAATTGAATGAACAAGTCACCATTCTGGCAATATTGCTTCTGGACAAATCAATCAAAGGAAGGGACTATCTGGATGCACCAAGTGTTGAAATATCTACTACATGCTGGAAAAGCACGTTTTTTGGACCTATTGGTGTGTAATTCAAGAGTGAATTATTTAACTTCTTGACTTCAAAATGAACACTTTGGCTAACCTATTAGCTTGGCATTGCAGCTCCACACAATTCCCAAGGTTCCAGTCTAAGCTCCAGGGTTGGATCATTAATTCAAGGTAGAAGGGCTAAATTTTCTGGTGAGACTTGCCTGAGTTTTCACCTCAGTCAGGTGGCACACCATCTCTCTCTCACCAAGGATTAAGTAAAATGAATGGCACAATATTCCCAACACATTAGCCACAAATGGATCACTGAAATCTGGGACCTTTCTGAGGGTGGGGTTGGTTGGAAAAGCGGAATTCCACAGACCCCTTTAACAAAGGGAATGAAGGTAATGTAAAAAGGGGGAAAGAGCCAGTCTTTTTTGCTTGTTGTTTGTGTTATTGTTTGTACTAAAAATAACCTTGCCCAACAAATGACTTTTTGTCCTGTTACCTGAATAAACTAAGCTGTTCAATGTGGTAATTTATTGAATAGAAATAATTTTTTTTGTTTTTAGTCCACAAAAGTGGCATTTTTATTCCTTTAAAATATTCTTTTAGGATGAAGGAACCATATATTTGCCAACTACCAGAAATTGATCCCATCTCTTAAGGTCTGTGTTCCTTGCCATATGGGCTTCTCCATTTCATGGTAGACTAAAAAAACCTTCCACATGCCATTAAAAAAAAAAGAAGCCCTAGTATAAGAAAAACACTATCCTTTAGAATTCTTCCTCTAGGATTGATAATCTTGGTTGGCCCAATTATTTAGAGAGTGCCTTTAAAAATATTTACACATTTTTACTAAAAGAGAGATTTCAGGAAATTACCATGGCTTTAATCAAGGACTCCAGATGTAGGGGCAATCATAATAGAGAAGAGATTTTTCCCAATTCAGAAATTGCGTATATGTAAAAAGATGGTCACCCAAGCTGATGTTATATTTGTATGTATCGGTAGTTCATGGATCACCCCTAGATGATTGGCAGGAGGGCACACAACACATTTTCACAATTGTGCTAATGACCACTCTGTCTCAGTAGAACGAATAACTTGGTGAACCAGAGAGGTGGCTATAATTGGAGTATTTATATTATGAAATCATTCACCACTTATCATAATTAAGTGAATATATATGATTTCAGTAGTAGTTTCTCTTAAGTTATACATATACACACACACACACACACACACACACACACACATATATATGTCTATACACAGATTAATTTAATATAGACTCTTGGTTCTATATGCTGTGTGTGATGTGATTTCATTTGCAATGCCACTCAGGGTGGAAAAAATGCAACACTTATTTAAGCAAACAGGCTTCTTTTCACAGTGGACAGAGAATACTGTTAAACAGAGGAAGCACAATATCCCTTTTCATAGCAAGAGATCAAATGTCTGCAGAAGAGTTTAATTTATACCTCTCCGTGTGCCAGCGCTGAATCTGAGACATTGCAGCATTTCAGTACTCTCAATCAGGTCATAGTTTCCAGCATGAATGACTTCATCCCTTTTAAAATAGAACAAATAGAATAAATGGAATTCCACATCATGCAAGGGGTAGGGATTATAGGAAATTAAAGGGCATATTGAAAATGGTGCTCAGCACACTAAATAATTGTGACATCGAGCTGAGAAAATAAACTTTGTACGGCAAATTCTTCTTGATAGTTAGCCAGTGAAGAGATCTGTTCCAGCTTTCTAGGATAGTAGAAAGGGAAGATGGCAGTGGCATTAGTACATACATACATATATACATATACATACATATATATATATATATATATATATACACACACACACTTGTGTGTGCACATTTGTAAAGTCAATCTCTCAAGACAATTCCCAATGTGTATGTGTATATATAATATGTGTGTGTGTGTATCTGAGTGAGAACACTCTAGTCTCTATATACTTATATTTAACTGCTATGGAGGGTAATATAGTAAATAAAAGCAAATACTCTCATATACATATACTTATGTATACATTTGTTTTTGTCTAGAACCATGATTTCATCACTAAAGAGAACTCCCAGGGAAGAAACTTCTACCGAAGATGTTTGGCAACTATTCTACAACTTAAGAACCTTGGGAAATAGCCTATGGCACTAAAAAGTTAAGTCACTCATTCAGGGTCACAGACTTAGTATGTGCTAGAAATTAGGTTAGAAACCAGGTCTTGAATCCAAGGATATTTATCTATACAAGATATTATGCAGCCTCTTAAACATATGCGTCTAATGTTTTAGACAGCAATCTTCATTATATAATAATGTGACTTATGTCATATACATACACACATGTCATACTACACCAGAAATATGACTTGAATTCAATGCAGTAACCAAATAGATGTATGATTTGAGTCTTATATGATCTGACTTATTGCTTTATAGACGTTTTCATAATTTTTTTTTTACTGCTGGACATTATTATGTATACCTCTAACTCTAACTACCGGAGAGACTGAGGCTAGTGAGACTTTTGAATTTGGAAATTCTGAGCTTGATTGGCCTGTGCTGATAAAGCGTTCAAACTGAATTAGCATTATTATGGTGAGTCACAAAAGTGGGAAGCCACCGAGTTGTCTAAGGAGGGCCAAACTGGCCCATGTCAGAAACAGACTAAGTAAAAATTCTCAATTAACAATGACTTTAGGTCCGTGAATAGTTCCTGCATTTCCATCCTGGGCAAGATAATGAAATCTGGTCTTAAAATAACAGCAACAAAAAATTTTTATTGACAACTTTTTAAAACAACGACACTTAAATATCATCTTATGTTCCTTCCTCTCTTCCTACTCGTCTCAGAGAGCTATCTCATGGAATAAATACGTTTTTTTAATAAAAAGAAAAATATCTGAAAATGTATATAATGCTGTGCACTTGAAGGCCCTCCAGCTTGTAAGTGGGTCCGTTAATGCTTTGTATTTTAGCAATACTCCTTTTCAGTGGTTTTGTGGTTCTTATTCTTTCCATTTGCTCTGTTACCATGGTTCATATTGTTATCTTCTTTGTCCTTATTGACCAAGAAGGCATTGGATTCCAATAACTATCCCAATAACCGTGTAAGTGGACAAAATTGAATTTGAAGTTGGGTGTCGTTGGCAAAGTTGGAGAGAATCCTATTCAACTTCTGCTAGTTAGAATTTCCATTAAAGAAATACGACAGGATTTTTCATAAATACTTTAAAAAAACTAAGAGCTTATCACTCACTTTACTGGACTTGTTATTTCATTAATTTAAGTACTCCTTCTAATGGTGTATTTCACAACCCACCAATGCTTTCTTATCCTGTGAGACTTTTGACCATATCCTCTCCCAAATCTACCTAACATAATGAGAAGGTTCCTCTCAATCTTTTTATGATTACATGGATAACAATGGAGAATGAGCTGTTCATCACTTGTAATTGTGGGGATAAAAATTATCCCACCCCCAAGAAAAGACACTGAGACAGAGCTCTGAGCCAATGGCACTTTATTAAAGGGCTCATGGTCCCCTCTAATGCAGTGGACCTCAGATCTTCCTTCTCATGATCTGAGATGCCCCCTCTTCCAGGGGTCTATTTCATAGGATCCAGTGTATAAACATTCAAGAGCATTTATAGAAGATATAGAATAATCAAACTGTTTTATATATGACATATAGGCTAAAATAAGCAAAACAATAGATCAGCAGGGCCACGAATTGGTCAAAGCAAGGAGTATCTCCATTGCCTGGGTGGTCATAATATGGTCACAAGATGAGCACCTGATCATGTTAGGCAAGAGAGAATGGTCCAGAGGTACAAAAGTGATTTGGGGGGATTTTCCATGTAGTTGAGTCACCTCTGCCACTTTGGGCTTTGTCATCAAGACAAGCAAAAACTTCCAACCAGCTTCCCATGTGAGCTTATACCATCTGCAGTTCATAGCTTTGAGGCCAAATATACAGAGCTTATAATTATATCAAATTGATTGATAATGATTGGAATAGAGTAGGGGATCTTCAATGAATCAACTTCTTCATAATTTGTTCTCACTATATAACTGGTCCATTTCTTTCTTTTTTCCTTTTGGCAATAAACTTCAAAAAATTTTCTTTACTTTGCTTCTTTGACAAGATTTTTCATCATTTATATACTATAGCCTAAAATTTGGAATAGAAGATCCCAATTTCAAATTTACAGACTTGTGCACAAGTCAATCTGGGTTTCAAATATGCTTATTTGCAAAATGGTGAGACTGAATAAGATAACCTCTAGGTTCTATCCTATGATCCTACGACCAATGGATAAATGGTATCCCTTGAAATGATTTTTTTTTTGTTATCCTTGGATGAGTGATGATAAAATAAACTCTGACTGCTCTTTAATTTGCCTCTCCAAAGAGAACCATCATTCTATTTCATTGTGACTACCTTATCATGTCAAAATTGAGAAGATTCAGTTCCTCTAGTAACATTTTCAACTACTTGTTTGTCACTGGACTGGAGAAGAATTTCACAACATGTTGTTCAGTTGTTTTTCAATTGTGCTATTCTTTGTAACCTCATTCAAGGTCTTCTTGGCAAAGATACTGGAGGGGTTTATCATTTTCTTCTCTTGCTCATTTTATGGGTTAGGAAATTGAGGCAAACGGGGTTAAGTGACTTGCCCAAGGTCACAGAGCTAGTAAGTATCTGAGGCTGGATTTGAATACAGGAAGGAGTCTTTCTGCCTCCAGGCCTGGCAACCTATCCACTATGCCACCGAGTTGCCCAGATTTAGAATACCAACAGCTAAATTTGTTTATAGATGTTCTAAAGTCCTTGTTATTCTTAGCCTCCTCTGTCCCCTTTTCTGCTACTCTGCCAACATCACTTCAGAAGAAGAAAAACATGCAGGACTGAGGGCCATTTTGTATTCTCTTGGTCTATCATGGCCAAGTAATTCATCACCAAGTTGCCAGCTAGCTACTTACGATTAACCTTTCTTTATTTAGGAAGACTGGGTCTTAGAAACTAGGTACAGTCTGTTAGGAACAAAGCTAATAGTGTATTTTAATTAGCTTATCCAAAAGTTTATTTAGAAAATGTAAAAATATTATGGTAGGAGCAAAAAAGGAAGGGAGGACCTGTTATTCATAATTTAGATTCTGACTTACCTTCATGTTATTACTGCAATTTTCTATACAAAATAAAGCAATGTTTTTTTCAACCAAATGAATACACACCAAACTCTACTAAAACTGATATATTACATATAAGCTTTCTGCTGATGAGGGATGAAAATACAATATTTTTATTCTGTTTTGTTCTCTTTGCAATCATATTTGTGGCATTTGATGGCTGTGTAAGTGAGATTTGCATTCCTTTTTAAAAGAGCCCAATGTATAGAACCTCCTTTTGGGAAGATTACTATCGAAAAAAGACATGGGGCTCTATCAGAAAGAGAGAGCACAAATCCATTGCAGGTGAGCTAGCGGAACTTAATCACATAATATATATTATAATATATCCCTAGAAATTCATGTTTGCTTTGAATCTGCCTACTAGTTAGGCTAGCAGGAGATAGAAATGATTTACATTGGATTCTAATCCATTGAGCTGAGTGCATGTACTATTTCTCCTTGCAAGTAATCAAAAACAAAGGGAGATGGCAGTAACTCAAAGGACTTCACTATCATGAAATCACACAGGTGGGAGTTTGTAAGCTTACCACCCCATAAGATTTCAGCCTAGTTCCAAAGATTGTTCTAGTAGTTATTTACATTGTCAGGTCTTCTTTTAAAATCCTAATCTGGTTTACAGGAACAAACTACATTGCCATTTATAGTGCAATCTTTGTCTACATCAAAGATTGATACAGCAAAAGAGAATGATTTCCCTTTGTGATGCGACACTCAACTATTCTGGGTATATTTTTAGGTCATTGTATCCCTCAAAGAATAACCAAGTCCTCAACAATGCAAGGTTATAAGACAACCCCAAAGGACTCATGATGGAAAAGACTATCCACAACCAGAGAAAGAATTACCGAGTTGGAATGCAGAGTGAAGCAAACTACTTACTTGTTCTCTTTTTCATTTTGTTTTGTTTTGTTTCTCCTTTCTCATTATTCATTCCATTGGTTATAATTCTTCTTTACAACCTGACTAATGTTTAATGTGAAGGTATGTGTGGAACCTATATCAGGTTGCATGCTGTCATTGGGAAGGAGGGGAAGGAGGGGAGAAAATTTGGAATTAAAAAACTTGTGTAACTGAATGTTGTAAACTAATAGTAAATATATTTTCAAAAAAAGTTTTTTATAAAAGGGTAACTAACTCAAACCAAATACTTCTGGTAATCACCAGCAATTAATGCCTGACAAAGCAAGGCTAATAGGTTCAGTGACTTTTGCTAGAGTCCTCCTGTAAATGCAATACTGGATCAATAGTAATACTTGCTCTTCTGTAGCACCTTCTCTGAATATTGGAGAAATCAGGATTACACAAACAGATGGGGGGAAAGATCCAGTTTGGGTCTTTGAAAAACTGACTTGACCTGACCAAAGTCAATATACCTGGTCAATATTCAAGCTGGAAGGAGGAAATTCAGATTGTCTATCTAGCTATCCCTGGCATTATTTTTAGAATCTGTAACCTTGGGTTTAGTAGAAAGTATGATGGGGATGGTAGCCTTAAGGACATAGAAATAAGTGACAACACAATGTAGAGTGTGAAACAAATAATTCAATGCTTCCTCTTTGTAAGTGTTGCTTAGAATGTGGGAAATGAGACTGAAAACTGTGTGTATCTTGTATGGCAGAGGCAGCAAAGTAGTATGGTGGGTAGAACCCTGGACTTGGATTAGGAAGACTTCAGTTCAATACAGCCTCAGATGGTTATTGGCTGTGTCAACTCTAGGCAAGTCACTTAAAGTCTGTGTCAGCTTTTTCAGCTGTAAAATGCGGGAAATAATAGCATCTTTTCCTTTCTCACAGTTCTTTTGTGGATTAAATGTGACTGTGAAGTGCTTAGCACAGAACCTGACACATATTAGGTACTTAAATGCTTATTTCCCTCCTTTTTCTGAGCAAGGGAAGGTTTACTAGAAAGAGACAATTTTGCATAGTGCCAAAACAATTATCATCTCTTGAATTTTTTTATTATAAATGTTGACTTTTTAAAGTAAAGAAATGTGACAAGAAGAGGAGATATTGGCAAATTTTCATCACGAAATGATTAAATATATTTATGTGACTACAGGGGACAATGTCTGACACTTTAGGAACTTAATAAATACTTATTGATTTGACTTGCCAGGGACTGGACCTGTGATTTTACTGGCATATATAATTCCCTGGTGAAGAAGCCCCTTTTACCAATTCAGATCAACACCTTCTTTGCGACTTAAGACTTTTCTAGAGTACTAAGAGAGTGACCAGTCCAGTAACATCAGCCAATATATGTAGGAGGCAGGAGTAGAACCCAGATCTTTCTGGATTAAAGAGTAGCTCTTTCCTCTGTATCAAACTGTCTCATATAATCATTCCCACATTAAAAACCAAATACATACAGTGACATTTAACACTGGCCTAAGGTCTAGAAAAAATTAAAACATAATTACTATGAGGCATATTTTCAATTAACACATTTATTGATCAACTATGTTCAATGTACATTATCACTAATTAGCATGGGTATAGCTTATGACTTTTCCTGTGAGAATTTTTAATACATTCCAGTTTTGGAGGCAGAGGAATAATTGTATGATTTACAGATGTACTATTTCCCTTAACCCTCCCCCACCCCAATATTTTTTATTAATGCCTTCTGTTCTCACCAACAAAGTCCTTGGCACTGTCAAATGGTTCAACATTAGACACTGATATCATTTTATTAATGGAAATGACATTAAAAAAGATTCATTACCATCTGCTTTGCTGCTACACCCTAAAGACCATAGGGCCTTTCTATCCAATTTACAGCTGAAATCTCCTACATATGTTCTCTCCCTATTAGAATGTGAGCTCCTTGAGAACAGGGACTGACTTATTTTTCTATTTGCATCCCCAGCAATTAGAGCAGTAATATAGTTTTTAAATATGGTCAGTCCTTAATAAAATGCTTTCTCATTTATTCATACATAACAGTCATTTTTATATATGCCACACGCCACTCCTCTGCATAAGAAAAAAAAAAGCAAAAATAGCAGGTGCGTTTTCTATATCAAACAGTATATATAATATTCTAAATGCACAATCCCCCATCTATTTACTGAGAGGATGGAGACATAGCAGGGGTGTGATGGAAAATATTTAACGAACACCTTTCCAAAAAGCGTGACATACTTTTAAGTTTCATTTGAATTATTAACATTTTTCCTGTCAATTTAAAAACAATGTATGCACAACACACTTTTACATTTGACCTGTATTAACATTTTCTCTATGACTTTCTGAAGTCTAAAAAATCAACAAAATTATAAATCAAACTTTGATTTTTAGCATTTGCCAATTTCTGAGGTATAAATATTTGCAATGGAAATGTAACTATTGGCTCTTACTGAGCCTGGGAGCTGGCTGTGGTACACCCCTGGCACTGTGTTATGTTATCTGTTTTCTAGGACCAAGATTGGTCATTAGATTTGCTGGCAACACTACTTCCTTTCAGTAAGCAGCCATTTTGTTTATTAGAGTAGTCATTATGTATTTTGGTCTCCACTTCTGCTTACTTCCCTCTGCTTGAGTTTCTATCTTCCAATGTTTCTCTGAATTCTTTATATTTGCTCCCCAGTATTGAACTTCTTTAGTATAATACAGTTTGTTCAATTGTTCACCAATCAATGAGCACCTGGTTTGTTTCTATTCCTTTTCTCTGACAATAAAGACTAATTTGATATATGTGGGGACTTTTAAGCTGTCTTTGACCTTCGTGAAGGCTAGGTCACTGGGTCAAAGTCTATTAACTTTTATTTATAGCACGATAAGTACAAATGTTGAATCAGAAATAGCATTTCTTCAATACTTTGAAAGTTTTATGATTTCATTATAGGCTCAAACCAAAATGATCCTGTTGTTGTGGGTATTCCCTCCACTAATACAGATAACAACTATTCTAAATCTATGTGGCAGCTAGGTGATACAGTGGGTATTGTGCTAGACTTGGAGACAAGAAACCCTGAGTTCAGATTAAGTAATTTGCTTAACTGCTACCCTCACTTCACTCATCTGTACAATGGGGCAATAATAGCACCTTTCTACCTCCCAGAGTTGTTGTAAAGATCAAATGACTTTGCGAAATACTTTGCAAATCTAAAAATGCTTTAGAAATTCTAGTTGTTTTTAATTATTTAGTTTTTCTTAATAGACAGTCTTTATGTGCTGCTGTATACAAAAAAGGATGGGTGGGGGGCACTGTCTTTGGTGGCAAATCTTCTGGTGATTTGCCTCTCATAATTTACCAAGGCAACAGTACTCAAAGGAAGCTAATTAGGGCCTTATCTAGGACTGTTACAACATGAGTATGGAAAATAAAGGATAGATTTGATATACATTCTAGAAATAGACTGGATAGAGGTTAGTAACAGGATGTGGGGAGAGAGAGGAGTCAAAGGTGGTTACCAGGTTTTGGTCTAGGTAACTATTGGTCAAAAGGTAGTGCTATTAAGCAAAATGAGGAAGTCAAGAGGAGGGCAAGGGGAACATAATGATTTATGTTTTAGATTTATTGAGTTTGAGATACTGAAGGGATATCCATGGGCAGTTGGAAAGGAACAACTTTAATCAGGGTCTCTTAGTGTAGTAATTAGAAAAAGGGGTCTCTAAGTTCAAAGAATTTTTTTAAAATGAAGAAAACACTTGAAAAACACTTGATCAGGTCATTCATTTGACTGGGAAAGTTTCTTCAAATGAATAATTATGTAGCAGCCCAGGTGTGGTAACCCAACGGGGATTGAAGAAAGAAAACCATGCATAGGACTTATGTCTGAAAGAGGTTTGTTAAATGTCTGCATGCATGCATACATTCTATAGCAAGGAATATTTAATTCATTTACGTTTTTCAGGAGGAAAAACAGCACTGGAAGTTATAAAATTCCAAAAGTTAAAAATATATCCCTATACACATAAAGAAAAAGGAATATAGAATTGTAGATACTGGTTTATACTTGCTCTAGAGA
>CM053581.1:444652428-444679801 GCA_028627135.1 Pseudochirops cupreus
CATAGGAGAGAATAGAATGGGGGAGGGGGGAAATACTGGGATGGCTGTTTTGGGGTGGTGGGCGGGAGAAAGACGGGGAGAAAAGATGTAACTCAAAAAAATTTAATAAAGAATCTCATATCAAAAAAAAAAAAAAGAAAATGACAGATTAAAACATTCAGTGGGCTTTTTTTCCCCAATACATTTTCTGCCAACTTATTCTCCTTTTTCTTTGCATGTATCAAATGCTTTCAATCTTGTATTACTAGATTGTGTTACTAGATTTTAAACTCATTGAGGACAATAACCATATTATAAAATCAGTTCCATATCTAGTATTGTACAATCTCACGTACCTTTTAAATTACTCAATGATTGTTAATCAAATGTATTGTATGATTGCAATCAAACATATTGTCATAATTGCAATCAAGAAGACAAGTTAAAACTTCTATCAATATTCTTGTCAGTTCTAAGGTATAAAGCTAACTGAAGGGACTTTTTGAAGAGAAACATTTTTTTTAAAAACTATCTAAATAAAGTATCCACTGAGACTAATTGCTAGTATAACTTTTTTTGGGGGTGGGGGCTTTTTGGAGGGGGAGAGTAGGGCAATTGGGGTTAAGTGACTTGCCCAAGGTCATGCAACTAGTGTTATGTATCTGAGGCCGGATTTGAACTCAGGTCCTCATGACTCCAGGGCCAGTGCTCTATTCATTGCACCATGTAGCCAACCCTAGTACAATTTATAATTCATTTAGTACTTACATATTTATGAAGAAACCAGAATTTTATGAAAGAATCCACTGACTATATTTCATAGATATGTATATGCTATAAAACACAACTGGTCTTTTAACAGGTTATGGTTCTGCAACAGTTGCCAAAGTGGCCTGCTTCATTTTCAGTCAGTAGACTTCGAATCAAAGGGAGCCAACATGATGACGCACTGCATGAAACACACCAAGTACTTCAGAAAACAGGACTCAGAAAACTTCTCTGTTAAAGAACAAAAGTAGTTTGTTTTCTGCTTACACACTTTTCCATACCTACAAGGTACAATCATGACCCGTTTTCTGGGATAAAGAAAAACTGCTAAGGGAAAAAGAAATTTAACATGCTCAGTAAGACAAAGGACATAAATAATGTAAAATTTAACTTTTAAAATGTTGACTGAGGGTTTCTCACTCCCCACCATGACAGGGTCCTATATTTAAAACCAAAGTTCTTCTAACAAGCTCTCTGTCCCAAAATGATATAATTTCAGGTGTCCAAGACTGTCCTACCTCCGTGAACCAATGGACAATTATTTTTAGACACTGAAATTGAAGCAAGTCATCAAATTGGCAGAGTTTTCTAACACTGGGTTCTGATGTTCATTTCTTGCTTTCTTAAAAGTGCAAGAACTGCATTTCATCACAAAGTTGATGCTATCTGTTGCTGTTTTTTCTTCTGATATGAAAGAATAGTGTATCTCCTCTTCTATAATTCAGCTCAAGAAACATTTTAAAGTACCTTATCATGCTCATAACACTGTGCTATACTCTTGGTGGGTAAAAAGATGAAAACACAATAGATTTTGCTGTCAAGGAAATTAGATAACTGCTCTAAAAACAAGGGACTTCCTAGAGCGACAGAATTTCTGGATGTTAGAAATGGAAGGGCCATCATAGTATATCTAGTCTGAATTTTTCTGAGGACACTGTTGCCCAGGAAAATAGATTGACTTGCTGAAGATAAGAGAGCTGGTTAGTAACAGGGTGGAGATTAGAATCTGGGTGTCCCAAGTCCCAGTCCAGGGACTACTCCCTACGTTGTATTACTCCCTAAGGCTTGAATAAAAGATTCCCTGCCAGAGTTCTCAAGTCATTATACAGTGACTCGCTCCACCATTTGTTTTCTAGCAAATTTGAAAGCTGACATTGATAATTTTCATTTATTGATTCAGACAGGTCAATACCATAGTACATCTCAGGAATGTGCTGATCTGATTTTTCATTCTCTGATGTGGTACAACTTTACTCTTTAAAAATGAATTTGACAAAGAAAATTTCTGATGCCAGATAGGAGCTTAAATACTATTTAAGAGGTATTTCCATTTTGGTAGATGTCTGATAATATTTCATTTTTAAAGTCTTTGATTTCCATTGATGTATAGAAAGCTGGAGATAGATTCGGTCTGAAAGTAATAAAGTAGAGGGAAAAAGAAAATGCAAAACAACAATTAATCATTATCATTTTTAAGTACCATCAGTTCTGTTTATATGCATGCTCATGTGAGTTCCTGAATCTCATTTGATCAACCCAATTAAACATTAAATAATTGCAGTCAATTATGCAAATATCAGCAACAGTATTAATTTGTTGATCTTTTTGAGCAGATTAGCTTCACATGTTCCTAATGTTAGATTATCTTATGTCTTAAATGATCAATTAGTGTTACTACAACTAACTGTTGAAAAATGGATAATTGCCTAGTTATAATGTGCTACTCTTGCTATATTAATCCACTACAATTAAACAAATAGGGCACAGATAAAAAAAGATGTGCAGATGTTCTTTCCAAATTCATTTAACAGGTTAGTAGCATAGTTAGCTCTGATTAAAATGATAGGAATGATGATGCATCCTAACATGAACTTCCTTGATGTTCCCCCATAAGCTGAGCAGTTCCCAGATTCTATGAACAAGAAAATGATCTTGCAATCAAGAGACATGAGTTCAGTTGCTACCTCTGACCATGAGCAGAATCACTTAACTTCTCTCATCTATAAAATGGAAATCAAAACTTGTCCTATCCACCTCATAATGTTTTTGTGAGGAAAGTGCTTTGTAGACCTTAAAGCACTGTATCAATATGAGTTATATCCTAAAGGATGATAAGTATAGCAGAAAATGCCTGAGACGGCCCCAAACAGTAATCATGGAAAACACACATAGAAAATTCAAAAAACTAAATAAAAGACAATGTATTGAAGGACTAGCAAAAGCAACTCCTCCTTTTCCATGGATTAGAAGTTTTTTGTCTAATGAACTCCTTTGGCAATCTGATAAAGCCTTTTTTTTTTCAGAAAAATAGTTTTTTTAATCTATAAAATAAAACACAGGATTCTAAAGGAAACCAATTATATTGATATAATAACTGAATTTTTTTTTGAAAAGCTAACAGATCCAAAGCCAGTCTTTTCTAGGCTATCATTTTTGAAGTAAGATCAAAAGATTTACTAAGGAAAAAATAAATCCTTTAAATAGTAAGAGACATGGTTAACTATGGGGAAGACAGTCTTATACTTCTCAGGAGCAAGTCCTGAATAGGTATCTTTCAGGATAACAACTTATCATAAAAGCCCTATAAAGAACATTTTCCTTATCTTCTTCATTCCAGAATTACACACACACACACACACACACACGCACGCACGCACGCACGCACGCACGCACGCACAGGCACATGCCCGCACACTCCCTGCTTTGTAGTAAAGACTATCTATTAAATCAGAGCAGATCTTTCCATCTTCTTATACCCAGAAACATAAAAATGAGCAAATATCACGCAATTCACTATTATTTCACTCACTAGAAAATCATTTCTATTTCTTATAACTTTGTTTCTCGTTTCAAGGCACAAGTCAGTATCAGAATAATTTATCTATCTTGTTTTGTGTCTTTGGGTATCTCTCCAACCTGATGATTCAGCAAACCATAAGAAATAAAAACATTATAAGATAAATATACTAACTGTAAGAATCAAACACAAGTGTCAATTAACAAATTTCAATTATGTAAAGACAGCAAGAACATACACGGTCTCACTTCTGTGACATAGAATATTGTTCTGTGCTTACAACCTATTTTAAAGAGAGTGTAGACCCAAAACCCTCTTTCACAGTTGTCACTGATAATTCAATTCTTCAGTGAAATTATGTAATTGTTTTAGTGATTAGAGAAGAGTATAGGCCACTATGAAATCTGAAGAAGTCTTTAAAAAGAAGGGAGAGTACGTTCCTCGAGAAGTCTGAGGAACTTCAAAGGAAGTCCCTTAGGGACCTAATACTGTACAGAGAAATTTAGAAGTTCAAAAAAAATCAATTTGCAGTGTCTTTTAGCTACAAGATAAGTGTTTTATAGCTAAGTGTTGGCATGTGGGAGTTAGGTATAATAAAAATGGAGAGGTAAAGAAATAAAATGAATTACAGAGCAGATTATTAGCAGGGATAGTGATGAAAATACCCTGAGCCTCCGGGTGCAACGATGAGGACCTTTGCAAACTGAAGCCTCCCTGGGGAAACCCCCTGTGAATATGCAATAAAGGCAAACAAGCAGAAGAGACTAACAGAGGTCTATTAATGATACTTTAGAGTCAGAATTAAGCAGGGGGATCACGTCATTATCCTCTGTGGCAACGTTTCTGTGGTGTGGAGAAGAAGAGTAAAGCAAAATGCTTCTGCCAGAGGGAAATTCACTGCAAAACCCAAGTGCAGAGAGAAAATCCAGCTCTTCCAATATCTCAAAGCAAAACAGGGAAAAATGACAACCACAGAGTATCTGAAAGATGATGAGGAAGGAAACAAAACATAAATGACAAAATTCACCTCAACCAGCTTTTAGTCAGTCAAGTCTCATTTGGTAAATTAAAGGGAGGAGGGAGGAAATGGCAAGGAGAGAAAAAAAGAAGAGCATACTCCATTCTAAATCATGGGTAAGGACAAGGCCACTAAAGGAAAGTGGTGAGGAAAATCATACATTATATGGCTTCACTTTCGCAACCTACTACAAGAAGGTAAGCTTCTGCTAGCAAGCTTACTGAAGAAAGTAACATGATTGTTATTTCTATTCTCTGGCATGTGGAGACAGTCACCCCCAGGAACACAGTGATAATACAAAATACATTACACACGCTATAAACTGACAGCCTAACATCTATCACAATTTCAACACAATGGCTCAACCCAATAATGTAGAGATGATATTGCCTGTGTTTTCATTCAAGACACCAAGATTGTCCAGTCGCTCTCTTCTCTTCCGTACTGCAACAAAAACAAAAAAACACATTTCAGGAATATGAGATGACAATGTTGGAACAACTTAAAACTAAATCATTACAAGAAAGTCAAGGTCAAATAAATAGATCAATTCTGTATAGTCATAAGTATTAAATTGAGTTATCATTTAGAGAAAAAAATCAAATGAAGAAGAAAAACATACAGGGAGATTTTTGTTCGTTTAATGTTTCTTCCAGCTGGAAAAAACTGAAAGTTTTAAAAGTATTCATACTCAATGATTAAGCTTCATACTTTTATATAAACCCTTTTGTATATACTTTATTTGAAGGAGCTATGATCTTTGTCAGTGTGGGTATTTTCCCCATTGATGTAAATCACTAATCTTTTATGAATTAGAAGACAATTTTCAAATACTTGCAAGACCAAAAACTTTACCACAATGCAAGACGACCTGAATATGAACCTTTCTGAGCTTTGCTAGGATGATTCTTCAAAGCCTTTCCAGCTTAGGTTTTGACCTGTGATAATACCTCTGCTTTCAGGAGCTTCTGATATAGAAATCCACTAATACATATTGTCAATTCACATGAAATTTGTATTCTTACAAAGTTGCCTGAGACATTAAGAAGCTAAGTGGCTTCCTCCTAGTCACACAACCACTCTTGAACCCAGACCCAACTGATTCCCAAGGTTGATACTCCATCCACTCTGGCCATGACAAAGAACAGGAGTGAGATATTACTAGAAGCCAATATATCATTAAAGTATCTGTTTCTTAGACCTATTACTTTCTTTAAAAGCTCTGCTCGAGTGCTGTATCTTACATGAGACCATTCCTAATTCCCTCCTTCCCGTCCCCAGTTGCCAGTGCCTCTTCCTGGAAATTACCTTGTACAGGGTATCCCAAAAGTCTTAGTTCAGCTTTAAGCTGTTAGATCTTATAAGTATGTGAGTTTATTTTTACACGTCATTTTCTCCAAAAGAATGTAACTTCCTTGAGGACGAGGGCAATTTCATTTTTGTTATTTGTTCATGTCTTGTTGTTCCTAGAACCCAGGACATTTTAGGTACTGAATGAATGCTAAATGACGGCGTGGCTTTTTAAAATTTAGCTATGTCTACATTTGGCTTTTGATAACTAAAAAAGAACATGATCTAAATTAACTGATTGCAGTTTCCTTTTTTAGAGATCAAATAAGATAATGTAAAAAAAGCACTTTGTCAGCCTTAAAGTACTACATGAAAGATGATTAGAAACAGATAGATAGAGAGATAGATAGATAGACAGAAAGGCAGACAGACAAGAAGTCGGATATAACAACAGAACAATCATGCTAGGAAGCAAAATCTTTAAAAATCTGTAAATGTTGGCTAACCTATCAAACTAAAATTTTGTGCCATATTTTACATCATCAATTCTTTCCTTCATTCAAAAATTCTTAGTCTCAGTCAAAGCCACATGAAAACAGGTTTGTATGTTCAACTGAATCAAAGCACATCCTAGAAAGCTCAGGCCTATCTTTCCCTAGGCTCCCTCCTCACCTCTGAAAGAAGACCCATCCTATTCTATTATAATCCAACTCAGCTACATCCTCACAACTTTCTTTCTAAGATCCTTGACTACCTGAAATCTGGTTTCTACCAAAGGCAATGCACCCTCACTCCAAGCATGGAAACTAATTCTTGGCACATTTCCCCTAGCTCAATGGAAGAGGATTATATATGCCTACACTCTTGATCTTTACTGCCATTTTTAGAACATTTTTTCTGTCATTGTTACTGTGAAGCTAGTGAAAAGAATCTTGGAGTCAGAAGACTTGAGGTCAAGTCCTGACTACCTTGACCTTGGGCAAATCTCATCTTTCATCTCCTTATTTGTAAAATGGAAATAATAATATTTATATTGTTTATTAAAAATTACTAAAGTGAGGAAAATACCTCATAAACTTTAAAAAGTTTTAAAATTTATGATACCATTATAACTGAACAATCTCTCCTATTCTGAAGCAAATGCCATCCCATTATATTACACTCTTCCTAGGCTTCTTGGTCTTATCATTTGGCTACCAACAGGAGATAGCTGGGTGGCATAGTGGTTAGCGTTGGGCTTGGAGTTAGCAGGAACAGGAGGAATGGAGCTCAAAGCCTTCCTCAGATGCCTACTAGCTTGACTTTGGACAAATTACTTAACTTGTCTAAACACAGTTTTCTCATCTGAAAAAAGGGAATAATGGCAGCACTTACCTCTCAAGGTTGTTGTGAGGCTCTCACTTTCCACAATGACTTTGCTTAAAACCTCCATTTATGGAGAACCCAGTACCTCCTGAGTCAGAGCATTCTACTTTCATTCAGCTCTGTTAGGGAGTTTTCTTTGTATTAAGCCTAAAATAGCACATTTATAATTTCCATCCATTTTTCCCATATATTCCCTCTAGGAGTCAACCAGAATAAATCCAACTCCTCTTGTATATAACAGTTCTTCAACTATTTGAAGATATATCATTTGATGTACTAAAACATTATAAACTTTTTCCTTATAAGCCTATTCCCTATGCTCTTATAGAATATTGCTGCTTCCTTCTGAAATTTAAAATAATTCTTAATATTACATTAACAGAATGCTGTTTCCTCTTTTAGAGATCAAATAAGATAATGTACAAAAGTGCTTTGTAAATCTGTACAACATGCAAGATGTTTACACCAATAGATGGATGATAGATAGATAGATAGATAGATAGATAGATAGATAGATGCCAAAAAGAAGAATCCAATAACAAAACTTTTCATTTGATTTATGGGTAAATTAGTTACTTATTTTTCTTTAAAGCTTTTCACTGATATCTTTTATTTTTAGCTATTTTCATGTATATCATATATACCCTTTCCTCTCTTCAGAAAGGAAAAAAAAAGCAGTTCAGGAAAACTAGCAATGGCTTAATTCTTCAAATCAATCAATGAGAAAGAATTTATTAAGTAAGTGCCTATATACTAGGCATAGGGTAAGCAAAGGCAAAAGTGGAAGAGTTCCTGACTTCCAACAGCTTATCATGCATACACGTTACCTAAATACAAAACATACAAAATCAAAACAAGGTCATTACAGTTGGGGAGTCACATGAATCTAAAGGAACAAGACAGTTGGCACCTGAGCAGGGTGACTAAGGCAATAAAGCAGTGAGTGGTTCTCAACCTTCCTAATGCCATGACCCTTTAATACTCGTATGTGGGCTTATCTGCAAGTGGGTGGACTGCCTGGAGATGGATAGACGAGCGGTGTCTCAGTTCCTAAGACCATCAGAAATATGTGTTTTCTGATGGTCTTAGGTGACTCCCAAAGGGGTCGCGACCCACAGGTTGAGAACCACTGTATAAGGATTCTAAAAGGCAAAAATATGGAGGATGCATTCTTGGCATGAGGACAACTCATGCAAAGGCATGGAGATGGGAAGTGGAATGTTGTGTCTGAGTAATAGCAAGGCAGTCAGTCTGGCTAGACTGAAGGGTGCATGAAGGCAAGGAATGTATAAGGTTGGAAAAGTAAGTTGTGGTCAGTTTGTGAAGGGTTATGTAAATGCCAAACAGAAAGTCTTGCATGTTATCCAAGAGGTGGTATAGGGTCACTGAGCGTTTTGAGCAGGCAAATGGCATGGTCAGACTGGTACACTAGGAATCTCACTTTGGCTTCTGTGTGGAGGACAGATTTGAGAGAGGACAGATGAGGTAGGGAGGCCAGTTAGGATGCTATTATAATATTCCAGGTGATAAGGTGCTAAATTATCAGAGAAGGCTATGGAGGTGAATAGAAGAGGATGCATGCAAGAGATGTTGTGAAGGTGTATTTGCTAAGACTAGGACTGAGTAGTTACATGAGGTGTAGGATAGTGAGGAGTTAAGGATGACACCAAGCTTATGAAACGAGATGACTGGAAGGATGGAAGTTGCCTGAATAAAAATAAGGAAGTTAAGAGAAAATGTGGATTGAGAGGGAAATAATTCTTTAGAGAGAAAGGAATTCTAAGTGGAAATGAGTGAGTACTGTTTCTTTCTCCTGGGAATGGGAGCTCAGAATAGGAAGAGAATGAAATAGGCATACCTGAAAAAATCTGAAATTGTGAATGAATGAATAAGCATTTAGCCGCTTGTATGTGGAAAGCACTGTTCTAAGTGGGTTTTTTTATTGTTGGCATCACAGCAAAAATGGTACAATACCCTGCCTCAGCATTTGACTTGCCAGTCAAAACTCTAATTGTGAAAAATTTCACTGACTATCCTCCATGCCTAGAATACTCTCTCTCATCTCCTTCACCTCTGTTTTCTGGCATCCTTCAAGTTTCAGCTGCAAGAAGCCTTTTCCAGATCTCCTTACTCTTAGAGCTTTCTCTCTGAGACTACTCTTAATTTACACACACACACACACACACACACACACACACACACACACACGTATGTATCATCTTGTTTCTACTTAAGTTGTTTGCATGTTGTCTCCCCCATTTGACTGTGAGCTTGTTGAGAACAGGAACTGCATTTTGCCTTTCTTTGTGTACACAGAAGTTAGCATGCTGTCTAACACACAGTACATGTTGAATAAATGCCGGTTCACTGACTGACAAGACAACAGACTCAAGGAGAGTCAAATGATATGATGGATTAGGCTTGCCCAGTAACCTTCACTATACTCTCATGGAGACTCAATTTAAATTCTAGTCATTTTTTCATTCTAAAAGTAATTATTCCATTGCTTCACATTCTAAAAGTGATTATTCCATTGCTTCACATTGACATATAAATGTCAATGTGTTTCTTAGAGATTGCATGATAGAATTTAATTTTCACCTTACACACTTAACTAGCTATGTGAGCCTTGGCAAGTCTCTTAACCTCTCTGTACCTTAGTTTCCATCTCTGTAAAGTGGGATTAACATCTTATGAATATACCTCTTAAGGCTGTTGTATTTTTTTGGCTCTTCCAGCTCAATTTATTGATGCCTTCATGATGACATAATTCTCTCACCAAGTTTTACTTTAATATTTTCTTCCCTCTGAAGTTTCTCATTTTTTTCCTGAAATGATACTTATTATAATCTTTAAGGATTTTCCTTAATATTTCACAAAAATTTTATATTCTAAGTTGATGTTAATTACTACATGTCTCTTCATTTAGCAATGAGTTCAAGCGTTTGCTGACTAAGACAGCTTCTAAGATCTTTTGGTTTTCTTGTTCTGGTAACTTATTTACCTAAAGTTACTTAAGAAATAGTTTAATATAATCATTGTCAATATCTGTTCCTCTGTTTGTCATTTTAAGTCATCAATAGCTTCTTCGAATAGGTCAGGCTGGAATTATTTTCCTTCCATATCATATGTTTTCTCAATTTCATTATCTCTATCAGTTTTGCATTTGCAAGACAAGTTGTTTGTCTTGGTACACAAGAATCTGATTTGGGAATTATTCCCACACCAGTAATGAACTATTTCCTATTTGTTAAAATATCGATTTCATTTTTCCTTGTTATTTGATGCTTGCTCTATCCTGATTCTTTACTCAAAATGTTCACAATCTAAGTACAGGGCTTCTGTGTAGTTTATAACCTGCATCCTCTCTCATTTCTTACTCTTGAAGCATATTTTGAAAAGTATTTGATTAAGCAAAGTCAAAGAACAGTCATTAGTGGTTCAGTATCAACTTGTAAAAAGGTCTGTAGTGTCCCAGGAATTTGTGCTTGGGTCTTTTGTTATTTAATATTTTTATCAGTGACTTAGATTAAGCATAGATAGTATCCTTAATATGTCTGCAAATAACACAAGATTAGGAAGAAATACCTAACACACTATACAAAATGAGATTCTAAAAAGTTTTTGACAGGGTAAAACACTAGAGTGCTTTAAACATTAACTACATTTAAAAGTATAACTGTAAAGTCTTACTTCAAGGTTGAAAAAAACAACTTCATAAGTACAAGATATGGTAGCATGGTTAGATACCAGTTTCTTAAGAAAAGATCTAGAGAATGTAGTGGGTAGAACAAACAGGATGATGAAGGTCCCTAATTTCATAGTTTATGAGGATTAGAAATAGAAATGTTTAGTTTGGAGAAAAGAAAATTCAGTAGGGATGAGTTGAAGATAGGTATTTTGAAGATTTGGTCCCACTGGACCCAAGAGCAGAACAAGGAGCAATGGGAAACTCCAAAGACATGTGATTGAGCTGAATATGGAGAAAAATTTCCTAACAACTGATGCTGTTCAAAAGGAAGCAGGCTTCTTCAAAGAGGTAGTAGGTTCCTGATCATTAGAAGTTTAATATTTAATTAGGCTAGTCATCTAGCCTACTTAGTGGAAATATTATAGTAGATCTTTTTTTAGATATGTGTTAGACTAAAATGGACTCTGAAGTTTCTTTCAGTTGTGAAATTCATTTATCCTATTTTATTCATTAAAGTGTCGATTATGTTTGTTTAATTTGGAGAGAAGTATGAAGTTCTTTGTAGAATTCTGTGCCTCCTAATCCTCTCAACTGCTGTTGCTACATAATCTACAATTATTTTCATGGAGGTATTTTTGAAAATTCTTACCATGATAACTACAAAACAAAATGACCAAATAACTCATGAAATTATGTTTCTTATTGCCCTTGATTAAACAGTAAAACCAACTGCCAATGACTTGATGTGCCTCTCTAGGAAAATTTATGAGCCATACTTATTCTGAGCTGAAATTTCCTGTCTTCTCATTTCATTTATAATGAGAATATCTAAATTGATCTGATTGAGTTCCTTCAATGGCATAAGTATTTGTTGGTCATTGTCAAAGGTCTCTCATGTAAGGTTATTCACGTGTTTATATTTGTAGACTGTCTAAAAACTGTGTAATCATTTCCACCATTCTGCCACCATCACCATCCAACAAATGAGAGGATAATTTTATATTTCCTTTGTTTCATAGGTTGACATATCCAAAAAAATTCATCCCCAAGAGGCCAATCTAGTGGCAGAATGCATTTCTGTATTTAGTGAGGCTTGTCCTTGAAATACAGACATAACTTGTTACTTGAACTCTACTGGAAGTCTTTATATCATGCCAGAGCTTGTACTCCTCAGGCATAATCTTCATACATTCAAGGTCATGATGAAGCATCAGATTAAGACCACACAGATGTGAAAATAATTGTTCTATGGTACAGATGTGATCATGCCACTCATGCTAAAACAATAATTTTCACTAGATTCTTAATATCTATCCATGTATCTATCAATGTATGCATCTATGTATATGTAGATATGTATTCCTGGGTCCTTTCAGGTCAGTTAAAGAAGACAACTGATTATGTTCTAAGTAAGCAAGATGATCTGACTAATGAATCTTTGCAAGGAAAATTAAGTTCTCTAATTAACTTAAAGGCAAGAGAAAATGAAAAGTACACAAAGTATGTCTTACTTAGAAGAATTAGAGAAACAGATATTTAATACGTTTTTGTTATTTTAAGATTTGAAATACAATCATAAATGATATGGGACATATTGAATTGAATGAAATTATTATAGCTAACAATAATTAATTTAATCATGACTAATCAATTATATAATTATAAGATAAAATATATTCTTATATTTAAGGTCTTCTATACTTTCCCTCCTGCCTACCCTTCTTGCTTTATTTCATAGTATTTCCCTTAAAGGTCCTTATGTTCCAGGAGTATTGATTAAGAGTTGTTTTCTTGGTCTCATCCAATACACCTACCCCTCTTTCCATGCCTATAGACCAGTCCTTACACCCACAATATGCTCCTTCTACATCTCTGACTTCTTTTCCTTCAACCTCCAGCTCAAATGTCCTCTTTTCCACAAGGTCTTCTGTGGTTTCCTATATCTTTAGGGCACTTTGTACAGATCCCTTTTTTGGCTTTATCACTTTGTAACCTGCACTGTACTTACCCGTATACCTGGACAGCCCTCCTTTCAAGTAGAAGGGGAAGGGGAGAAGGTTGTAAATATATAACACCTTCTATGTGACAGGCCATATGATAAGCACTTTACTTCTATTGTCTTGATCTATTAGCCTATATACTTCTAGGGGAAGGTACCATCATACTTTTCATCTTTGCATCCCTGATGTGTTACACAGAAAGTACTTAGTAAATGTTTAATGAAATCAATAGAAAAAGATACCTTTGTGAAATTTAAGTTTTCTGACAGCAACAATATCACCCTAGTTGAAGGTAATCAAATTTTACTAATGTTGTTCCTGGTCCTGTCATATTCAAATGATCAAATGAGATAAAATAGGTAAAGTATGTTGCAAGGCTCAAAGCACTGTATAAATACTGGTTGTTATTATTATTACTGGAATTTCAAAAATGTTCTCATAGATATTATATTTTCAGTTTTGTTCTCCAAATGTATAGTTATCTTGAAAGAAAAAAAAAGGTTTTCTTCCCAAAGATGAGACTAGAGTGCACTAAAATTGGTACATCTCAATATTTTAATCATGAACTGATTATTTCATAAATATTTCAAGATTTAAATTTTTAGTTTAAATACTTTTTTGTTTGTTTTGGAAGTCTCAAAGAAACCTAGAATTAATGGAGGTGATACATAGAAATCTTTTGAGGAAAAGTGCTTATTTTCTCAAAGTAAAATGTTATACTTAGTATAATTTGTATTTTCAAGCTGTCTCAAAATGATTGTGAAGTCTAATTCAGAATTTGTGGAAATTTTCTTGAAAAACACCTAACTTGCAAAACTCGGATTTTTTTTTCCTTCAAAGAATGGTACAAAGTACCTCTCAATACCATTAAAGACACTGAAATTTTCTGGGTAACCCATATGTGGGGATAGTTCCAGTGTCTTTTTAATTTCCCCAGGACAAAAGAAAGGGAACACTAGCTACATAATGAATGTTCCCAAATATAATCCTTCAGTGTAATTTGAGTTAGATGTACACATAGAGAATTCTTCTCTTCAACAAATGTAATCAGAGTTTAGAGTGCTCTCTTCCTAGGAGGTATTTGTAGAATCCATCTAACTAAGACACAGGAAAATATAATTACCTAAATGGGATTAAATGCTTAACCACAGGGATTCTTACTCATATACAGAAGGTTAAAGAGAAAGCCAAATTTGTGGTGGGGCAGGAATGTTTCCCCTGGGGCATACTGGCAGGGCTCTCTGAAGCTTTTACACAGTACTTTGTGGGGAACATCCATGTTTCCATGTAATGTTAGACAGATCAAATGCAACACATGGAGCAATTCTAGGCTTTTCTCTGAATGGATATTTAAATTATTTTTCTTGGAGAGAAATAGACAGCCTAGTGGCTTGGCTGACAGCACCAATTTGCCACTGTGCGAGAGAACAGTTTCAAGACTCCTCTGGGTACTATGCCCACAGGCACAAAGGGAAAAAAGACCAAGGTCACAGTCTTAAATTCTAAATGAATAATCCTTTGCTATTAAAAAATCTAGAGTAAATAGTGTCTTTTTTATTCTTAATGCACAAACATCATTTAATATTTCATCAGTATGGGGAACTTCTTATGCAGATAGGTAACTCCTCCAGAACAGTCCTGAGAAAGTTGCCTTGGATGCTGAGATGTTAAGTGACTTGTTCCTGGTTATACAGGCAATATGTAGCAGAGGCAGATCTTGAACCCAGTTCTTTGGGGTTCCAAGTCCTGACCCCTATGTGTCTCATGATATGTGTCTCTATGTTATAATATGTGTGTATATATATATATGTATATATATATACACATATATAACTATGTTATAATATGTGTGTCTCTTATGTGATACTATCTGTACCGAAATCCAATTATTTTCTTTTCAATATGAATTTCTTTATGAATAATTAGCTTTTATTATAAATATCATGATAGTTTTAGCTGAATGTTAGCTAAAAAGATAAATTCTTGATATCCTCTTACCAAAGGCACTAAATTACACATTCAATATATGGAGGTGAGAAAAAAATGGTGTCATAGTACCTTCTTTCTTCTGTTTCTAAACTTCTTCACTTATAAAAGTTTTAATCCTTTACTGAGTTTTTGAATGACTTTAATTCATTTTCTATCTTTGCCCTTTCCTTTTACATTTTTTCCAATCACTCCTTTGTTGTTATTTTAAGTCACAAATTAAAGACCCTCCAATAATTCTTTTTAGGATCATGTATAAGATGGTTGAAAAACAGATATATTAAATTTGCCTCCCTAATAATAATTACCAACATGAAACTGGGTTTCCCAAAGAAGTTTTCTGTGGTTCTAATGAGAAATAGTAAGATCAGAGCTATATATTCCCCACAATGCATTTTATCATTATCAAGAGATAATATCTGTAAAAAGTGCTTAGGGCAATGCCTAATACATGGTAGACACTATATATGCATATTCCCTCCCTCCCTTTCTTTGATGCAGTCAGACAACCAGTCAGTCAATAAGCATTTTAACAAGCATTTGCTGAGTACTAGACATTGTGCTAAATTCTAAGAATACAAAGGAAGGCACAGACATATCACAGTCAGGAACTTTAACACGTTTTTGTTTATTGTTTTTTATATTTTCAATCTGGACCATGGATTTCATTGGTATAGGGAACTTCCATTAATGAAAATCACTCTACTAATAGAGATCAGCATCTACTGAGCAATGTATCATCTGAGAAAATCAGTCAATCTGCTTATCAACATACTTATGATTTGCCAGGCATCTACACTGAAAATACAATATGGTGCCTTCCCTCCAGGAGCTCACGCTGTGAAAGGTAAAAGAACATGCAAACTACCACGTACTGGAGGCACTGAGAGGCTAATTGACTTGTCCACAGTCACTTGGTTTCCCTGTCATTAGTGTTTCCTCCCCCAAATTAGTTGTTATTCATTTAGAATATATTTTCTATTTACTTCTCCGTTATCAATGTGCATGTTTTCTCCTGCCATCACATACTAGTAAGCTCCTTGAAAGGAGAAAATGTTTCATTTCTGTCTTTGTAGCTTCAGCGTTTGATGCAATGTCCGGCACGTAGTAAGACCTTGATAAATATTTGCTAGCTTGAAATTAACTTCAGTTCTCTAAGTAATTATATTTGGTTCTAATCACTGATTGAATTTAGTAGCTATAGTAAATAAACACTTACCTGGATGTCAGTAAGTTGATTTAAAATACGGGTGGCAAGCTTAGGACCATTCTCCATAGTTGGAACATGAATATTCTAAGAAAGAAGAGGAAGAGGAACTTTAAAGAAATTCATGTGTACTGTGGAAATTGCAAGACTGAGAAAAAAGCTAGGTAAATCTAGGAAATAAGAAAAATTGCCACATCTCTTATCTTTAAGCCTCCTTGAAATCTAAATTTATTTGATGATACTTAAGTTTTATTAATCTTTTTTCCGCAAAGGAAATCATTGAGGCAGCTCAGTAGTATAATGGCTAGAGAGCTGACCCTGGAGTCAAGAAAATGTGAGTTCAGATCCTACCTCATATACTTACTAGTTGTGTGACCCCTGGGTAAGTTACTTAGCATATGTCTGCTTCGGTTTCCTCATCTGTAAAATGAAATTATACCACTTACCTCACATGCTTGTTGTGATGATCAAGTGAAATATTTGTAAAGTTCTTTATAAATCTTCAAGTAGTAGATAAATGTTGTTATTACTATTATTATTTCCCAATATATCCCACCCCTGCAGACTAACCCCCATTGAGCTCTTGTTTATAACCAAGAAAAAGTTCAGCAAAACCAACTTACTAAACAACCTATTCCCTTCCCCCACTGCATCCTTCTTCCACTTTATATTCATTTTTCATGTGTTAGATATGTACCATTTCCCTTAGTCTACTAACCTAGATCAAATTTAACATTTTCAAATTGAATCCCCAGAGAGTGATAACTTGTGTGTGGTCTATGGCACAACTCTTCTAAAACTATAGCTCACAAATCACCACTGCAGTGCTTCTCCTTACCAGTCAGCCAGCAGACACAATTAGCTTTCAGCAGAGGCATTTACTAAATGGCATAGTAGTGACAGTTGCTTCTTTAAAAAAAAAAGCCACTCCCTCAAGTAATACTCTCCCACAAATACACACAGCACAGAGAGTAGATGCAAACTTAAGAATACAGTGGCAGTGAGGCACATGTGAAGGAAATATGTGCCAAGGAAATTCCCAACTCTGGAACTGAAGGTCCTGGAAGTCCATTTTCTCTCTACAGTCATCTCTGCAGTCCATTTCTACTCTTGACTCCATCGCATGTTCTTTTTTCTGCTGCCAGAGGATCACATTCTTTGAAGTCATTTCTTCCTCCCTCCAATAACTATGATTCTGTATCCTTTTCTTTCTGGAGAGTCTCTGCCTACTGCTAGAGATGTAGTGTCTTTTGTGAGTTTAATATCTTCATTCCAAAGTCACATGATGTAGAGGTACTTCTAAGGGGCAGGGTTCCTCTTCCACTGTTGATCTGAATTGGCAAATTCTGGATCGCTTAGGTTTTTTATAAAGGCCCAAGGGATATTATAAATTCTCTTAGCTAATTATCAGATGTTTGCTGTGTGGTATTAGTTACCTTCATCATCTTCTCAGATTGATTAAGGAATTTCTTCACACTTTGTGGGGTTGTAGTAAGATTCATTAATACCTCCTTCATATGTATATACTTATATGCATAAAGATTCTTTCTCTAGTTGGAAAATAAACTCCTTGATGTTTTTAATTTTTTGACTTTGTATCGTCAATACATCGCATAGTGTCTGACTCATACCAAACACTTAACAAATGTCTGTTGATTGACTGATTGACTGGCTATATATTATAGTGTAGATGTTATTCTAACCTCATGTGCCTCAAACTCTCTAAGGAGAGAAGAAAAGCAGGTTTCTTGGTTTCTTTATTTCTTCTCTAGGTCAAAAACTGGACATTGAAATTAAACTGAGGGTGAAAGCTTTTTTAGGATTAAGTACTCTATATTGTCATTACTGCGTCTTCTGTTCTGCTTATATCATTTTATGTCATGCATAGTAAGTCTTCCCATTTTTCTTGAAATTCTTCAAGATATTATTCTTACAGCATAATATTGCATTCTATTCACATACCTTTATTTATTTAACCATTACCCATTTCATACTCATCCAATTTACATCACTGTTTGATATGACAAAAAGTCCTACTGCAAATATTTTTAGCCTCCCTGACCTCTTTATGGTATATTCTCAATAGTAGAATTTCTGGGTGTTAACAGGTAGGGAGTTGAGTTAGACCATGGAAGAGTTAGAAAACAAACACCAAACATCTGCATGAATCAGTAGGGAACATCGCCCAGGGAGAAGACTTAAGGGCTCAGGCATGATCACTGCATACAGAGGGAAATCACATAAAAGAAAGGAGCCTATCCAGAAGCATATAAGATATATCTTATCTCCTCCTCAGCTTCTCAAACCCAGTGGAATCCCAGATGTCTGTGGATTGCTCTGAGGGCTGGTAAGTACATCTTAGAATGAAAACAAAAAGACACAGTAGGTATTCTTCATTCACTTACTGTTTTTTTTCCACATGGATAGGTTGACCAAACTCCCTGAAGTGATTTTGTATCTCATTTAGGAGATGCGAGAACATTCTAGGCCTTCTTGCAATGAACAAAATGTCATCTACAAGGAATTATCTAGAGGATATCACCATTTTAGAAGATTCCTTGTTCCTTTTAAGCTTTGTGTTGAACATCTTCCATTATCTTGCATAATTTTGGCATATGTATGGGAGGCAAGTCTTTAATATTTTGTGTTACCAAATTGAATGCTTTCTTGGAGCAAATAACACACCAACTAGGTGGCACAGTGAGTGGATAAACCACTGGGCTTAGAATCAGGAAGACTCATCTTCATGAGTTCAAATCCAGTTCAGACATTTACTAGCTGCGTAAACCTAGGCAAGTCACTTAACCCTGTCAGCCTCAGTTTCCTCATCTGTAAAATAAATTGGAGAAATGGCAAACCACTCAAACCACTCCAGTTTCTTTGCCAAGAAAGGTCTAAATGGGGTCATGATGAGTTAGATACGACTGAAAATGATTGAAGAACAACAAAAAATTAGAGTAAATAATAGACATAGTACTATCTTGCATTCTCTATACTTTCACATCAACTGTATCATTATAAAGAAGCCGTCTAGTGTAAAATATTTTGCAAAAGTTCACTTCTTCACTCTTCACATTTTATATTAAGGATACGCTTGATGTGTATGTACAGAGTACTCTCACAAAATTTTGTAAGATAGGAAAGTAGGTAGGTAGGTGTAACGGTAATTAATTTAGCAGGTATTTAGCCCTTAGTAAGTAAGGGCTAAGTACCTCTGTGAAAGAAACAGAAGGTATGAACTCTGTCTCCTGTTGCTGACATAACAGGAAGGGGTTGGCTGAGACAGGAAGCCAATGTGTGTGTGTGTGTGTGTGGATATATAAGAACCTGACAGAGAGGCAGTAAGAATCAAGAATTTTTTCTTCTGGCAAGCTCCTGGTAGAAGAAGCTGTTCTGTTGAGAGATCTGGTGAAGGTTGGACTTGCTGCTGGGAAAGGCTGCCTGGAAGGCCGAAGTGGCTGCTGCCACCTAGAAGGCTGAAATTTCTTCTGGGTCCTAGGGCAAGCTGAATTGCTGGAGGACTGAAGAAGCATGACTAGGATAAGACTTTCTTTGTTTGTGGCTTGGTTGATCCTTGAGTTCCTGGCAACAGAAGTTGTGAAGGTTTTGAGATGTGCTGGACCCTGTGAACTTCAGTATGCAGCAATAACGGCCCAAAGGACTAGATGAGAACCTGGGAGCTGTCTGCCTCTGAATCCAGGTGACTGTTTGGTGGATTCAGGTAGGAGCTGGGACCATGGAAGGGGATCCAGGGAATCTGAGAGACCACCCTGAGTCAAGATGAAGAAAAGGCCTCTCCTTGGATATTGAATGCATGATGAAACTGAAAGTTATTAGAGACCGAGGAGTGGAGGGTTTGTGTAATTTTCTAATGATTATATTTAATGATTAATGATACTTAGTGACTGATTGCTAGATAAGTGACTGATTAAGTTAATCTGTGATTGCCTCATGAGTGGAAGACTGACTTGTATTGTGAAATGACTGAATGATTAAGCAAGGAGGCAAACCTCCTTAGGGGTACCAGCTGATTTTTCTTTTGCTCCTTATTCCAAATTCTGTGACCACTTTGGTGAAAACTATGTGGCCATTTTAATGTAAGCAGTTGTGAACACTATATTGTGATTTTCTGTGAAAAGATGTAATGTTGTGAATATTATATTGTGATTTGTTGTGAATGTCTGCCTTGATTTGTAATGGAATAAATGGAGTATTCACTACACTGTGTAATCAGAACCTTAAAAGCTGTTCATAGTAGTATACTTTTGGGAAGCTGCTTGTGCATGGCATTACAGTAGGTAGGTAGGTAGATAGATAGATAGAGATAGATGGATAGATGGATAGATGGATAGATGGATAGATAGATAGATAGATAGATAGATAGATAAACAGATAGATATAGATATGAGTTCATGACAGTCACTATTTTTGATAACAATACAAAATTTTTTCTCCAAAGCATTAATATCCCTTCCTCTTTCAGAAAGCTTAAAGGATGATACTTCGTTACCCCCCAAACTGTGTTTCTTCCAGCATGGACCTCTGCTGTGTATAAGCAGGACTTGTTAAAAGCAAGCTGTTCTTTCAATCTTAATGTCATTTCTCCTTCCTCACATAGTAAAACAAAGAATTTTATGTTTATGTTAAGAGTTCAAATATGGTGGCTCCACTGTATTTGATGGAGAAAAAGTTTGTTATAAAGATTTTTACAGATCTTTTCTATTTTAATCTGTTTCTTGTCCATCTAATTTTATCTTTAATGATCTTAGTATGACAATTAGTTGAGTCTCTTGCCAAGCTTTCTTTGAACTTGCTTGTTTTGATATTCTTTCTCATTGTATTACCAAGTGATATTGTCTATAATATTCCATCATAACATTTTACAAACAAACTTACGTTCTAAGAATTGCTGTAATAGGTCTCTGCTTGACAAAGAAATGAAGTTTTTGTTCACTGAGGCAATTTCTAGACTCTTGTAATCTCCTTCTGATGGTGATTGATTTACATATTTTAAATCTCTTTAGGAAATGTTAACAGTCTGGTTGGTATTTGTCCTTATATTGACACATAAAATTGAGTTTGATTAATATTATAAGTAATGTTTGAAAATAAGAGAACTACAATATCAAACAAAAAGGAAATAATATTCACTATATGATTAAATATTTTTATGATATACTAAAACCCTAAAGTATTAAGACAAGTCAAAAACGAGAAAAAAGAAAACATCTAAACAACCAGGAAGTTACATTCGGTGTAAAAATCAAAGGAATTTAAATACAGTCATTTAATTCAAATTAATCCATATCTCAAGGAGTAATGCCTGTATGCCATCTAATTATAAATTTAACTGATATTATCCACGAAAACTGGGATGTCATAAAGAAGGAACAAGAATGATGAGAAAAGTAGGCAAAAATAATGCGAAAGCAAGGAGTATTTATTACGAGCAGAACATGTCTGCCAATTAAATCTTCACATTTCTTTAAGAGGACTTGTAAGTGCAGGAATTTTACATCTGATGATAAAAACACATTTATTTAATACCTACCATGTGCTAAATACTAGGGATTACTAAATTTAGCAGTGGCCTTCTTCTGACCTTACGGCACTTATAGCCTTGTAGGAGTTTGGCCACATACACAGAAACAAATACATTTCAAAATAATAAATACACTTCTCTGTAAAATTGTCATTTAAGGAAAACCACATCATGCACATGAATCCCATACTGATTATCTGCAATTCATAATTTAGCAAAGTAACTTGGATAATGGAAGTCTTCCTTAGTCCTGAAGGCTGGAAACTTAAAAGTCAATTACCTATAAAGTCTTCCTTATTGAACTGGTGGAAAATAAGTGAAACTAAAAGTCTACTGGGATTTCAAAAACACTTAAATTCCATATGACTTAACCAAGAGTGGTATACTTATTTGAGATTAGAAACTGTTCACAACTATGTGTTCATAAAATAAATCACTTAGCAAGATAGTAGGAAGTAAACTGCTAATATGGCTCTATTTGAAATAGACAAATAAACCCAAACCCAAACCAAATGTTAACTGCATGAAAAGTTAAAAAAGATGCCTTTTAAGCTATATCTAAATTGCACCTTAACCCATGCAAAAAAAATTAATAAAACCATAAGTGAACTTTGTGAAATAACAAAAGTTAATAAATACTTTTCTTACCTCACCCTTGTATAGTACATCAGAAACCGGGCAAACAACACAAGCCGTACCACAGCCAAACATCTCTTTTACTCTGTTTTCTTTCAGGGCAACGATTAAGTCATTCATAGTGAGGTACCTCTCAGTTACTTTAAATTCATCCTATGGATGAGAATGAAAACAACACATTTTTCATCAGACATAAGATTTCTAACCTAGCTTCTACCCACAAACATTTTTTAAGCTCAGATGTGGAAAATAGTCATTATTGCACATAAACTCACAGGTAAGCTGGGAAATGGTTTTTGTTTTGTTTTGTTTTAATAAAGAAATTGTAGTTTAGAGATAGTAAGGAACTACTCTAAAGTAGTTCAGCTTCTAAATGGGATTATTAAGAATCAGCTACATTGGCATTACCTTCTTTTCCTCAAAAAAAAAATGAAAACTTATTAGATAGGTACTGTAGTTATACTAAGTATCAGAAAGTTTCTACCTTGCTATATTTAATACCTGGATTTTTTTCACATGTCAGTCATAAGCTCCTATAAATTACTGTACTTACTAAGAACATAAAATATAATAAAATGCATTTTATCTCCATCACTGTAATTTCCTGAAGGCTATAACCAACAAGATGGAGGACTAGACAATTCCTCTGACCTTCATGACTTTTCAAATTTCTCCAAAATAAGAATTATGTGCAAGACACAGAGAAAAATTATATAATTACTTCTAGCACATTTCCTCCATTTCAAAAAAATTATACACGGTTTAAGTTATCAAGAATTCTCATGAGATAATAAAGGAAGATGATACTCACTGTATGCCACACAGCAAAGTTAGATAAAATCTGAAGGCAACTTATCTGTGGTACAGTGAATGGAGCACTGGGCCTGGAGTCAGGAAGACCCGAGTTTAAATGTGGCCTTACAGACATTTAGTAGCTGTGTGACTCTGGGTGAGTCATTTAACCTATGTCTGCCTCAGTTTCTTCAACTGTAAAATGGGGGTAATAATAACATGAACCTTCCAGGGTGGTTGTGACAATCAAATTAAATGATATTTATTTCTCTAAAAGGCATTTAACACATGACCTAGTAAATAGTAGGCACTATATAAATGTGTATTTTCCCTTTCCTCCTCATAAAGAATTGTAATATTTATGTTCCTGTGACCCTAATTCATTTATTAGGTTGTTTTCACCAACATTTTTAATATTCAATTTATATATTTTTCCTCCATTGTAAGCAGTGACAGACCTCACTAGCTATTGCCCAGATAGGCAGAAACTCTTGCTGAAAAGTTCAAAAACAAGTAAGGAGAAATAGTTAAATATTTAATGTAGTTTCCTTCTTAATTCTTGACAATTTTATCAATTCTATCTCCTGCTAAGTAACTGGTTAAAAAAGAAATGTTTTTTTTTCTTCCCAGATGCTCTGAATTCCTGGGTACCAAAGAAGCAATCACCCTTTCTATAAAATATCAAAATAAGTAAAAAAAAAAAAATTTAAACCCAATAACATCATGAAGGGGAAAATAAGAAACTATAGCTCTTAGGCTCAGGAAGGGAAATACATTATGTCACAGGTACGTTAACAGAGCTGAATGAGAAAGAAGGGAAGGAAAAGTATGCCTGCCAATGAAATTATGCTTATTTGTAAGTTTCAGTTTATCTCAGCCTGCAATTGTAATTATGTTTTCTTCCAACCATGAATTTACAACAGTCTTTATAAGAGGAAAGAAAAAAAAAAACACCACCAACCAAACCTGTCCAGAAAATCAGCCAAGCCAATTAAAAACAAGCTGAGTTCTGTGTTGTGGAAAATACACACATGCTGAACTGTCTTCCCTCTGCCCACCCTTATTTATCTTTGGACCATTTCCTCTGGCTGATGAGGGCTTGTAACCTGAACCGCCCCCCCTTCCCCCCAGCCCCATACTCTTGGCATTCCATGTCTTCCTGTTTTAAAATAACTTTTAAAACAAATTATAGCTAAGGAGTCAAAAAAAAAAAAGCTTCCCCCATAATAACCTACTTTTTATACTAGCAAATCATTAGATCTATAGAGATTTTCTACTTGCAACTTGTCATCAAACCTTCTGTACTTAGCTGATTTTTTTTTAATACAGCACAAATTATCGAGTGTCAAAAACACATTTTTCCAACTCTAAACATATTTAGGACAGGGCAAGCTGTTTGAAATTATACCAACAGTTTGCAAATGTCATGGCCAACGTGCCAGCCAGCATGTGGCAGTTGGGTCTTGTCTACTTTAGGGGTTTGTAGAATTATTTATAGCACATTTCCTCCATTTCAAAAATCTCTGCCAGAGAAACTGTTAGCACTCTTCAAAAAAAAAAATCTATGTTTATAAACATGTTTCTTATTAACACTGCTTGACCACAGCATGGACAAAGCCTATCCATGTTCCTTGGAGACGATTTTACCACGAGTCCAAAGCTCCATCCAAATATCTTTGTCAGACGACTATTCCATTCAACATTTTTACCATGAGTTCCTCACAATACTGTTCCCAATACAAAATGGTTCAATCCATTCCCCAGTGTTGTACAAATGAACATTACAATTACTATAAACAATTTTTGATTTTTTTGGATTATTTTCCGGGGCATTCTATTTTAAAAATAAGGTTGGGGTAATGGGAATCCACTTGTAGTAAAACATATTAACAATTAGTTTATCAGTAAGTATACTTTTTTTAATTACAACTAAGTGCATAGCTGACTTTTATTACCTTTCAAAAACAGGGAATTATGAATATAGCTGGAGGCAAAAGTTTTTATGCATGTTTATTATAGAAACACTATTCCTCAGCATTATACAATGTTTAGAGAGTAAAAATCAGGGGTCTTTAAGTAAAATGATGGTACACATTTTTGTAACACCCTCCAGAATGGAGTTTTCCTTTTTCATTCTGAAAGCCTGCTTAACAGGTTTCTCTCAATCCTTTGGAATGAATTATACTTATTTGATGAACCTGCCAAGACACTTCTTTTAAACAAGCTTTTCTTACTCATGTTAAGATTGAAAGAAGAGATAAGATTAGTTGGAACCACAGGGTATTATTTCAACACTACCCTGGGCTTATATCCATTACTGTTTATCTTATGACATGTTGCAAGTGGAAAATCTCTACAGTTAGAAAAATTGTTAATGACAAAATCACCCACCCATTTGCGTGCCAGATCCAGTATACTTTGCCTTGTCACTCCTGGAAGAATGATACCATCTAGTGGTGGAGTTGCCAGTTCATCTTCTGCAAGAGAATAATAATGACAATTAGAAGGGGGGAGGGGCACTTTTCAAATGTAGAACTATACATTAGATACAGCATGCATAAACCTCAAATGCAACGATAATAACTAGATCTTAACCAATTTTGGCAACCAATAACTCAGATTTAGGGAAGATGTTGTTATCATCTTTCCATTGTAAGGTTTCCCAAATCATTCAAATGACAGATAAATCTGCAATAGAGAGGAAAAAAAAAAAAGACAACTGATTTAATTGCCATCAGTTTGCTATTGGCCCAGGGAAAGATAACAGCTTTCTCCACAAAAAATGAACTGAGAAGACACAAACTCTCCTAATGAAGAATAATAGAGCCAGGGAAGAACTCAAGCTATGTTCAATCTGATTTTTTTAAAGTATTACTCATTATTAAGTTGTTCTATAAATGACACAGAAAGGACCATTTCCCTCTACCTCACATGTGACAAACTAGGACATAGATCAATTTTGTGGGTTACACTGGCTAGATTCTGCCACATTTCTCTTCCTCATATGTAAAAGTCTACCTGTTGATTTTTATAAGATATTTTTATGCCACTAATTCCTTGGTCCATTCTACAAAGGTACATTAAGCACCTACTCTGTGCAAATCTACACTGGCATTCCTACTCCCTCTTCATGAGAATTCACGTGGAAACCTTTAAGAGTAAGTATAATTGGTCTCCAGCATCTCTTCTGCTTCTAACAGTGGATGTCATACCATAAATATTGCCGATCCTCACGCTCTACAAAGAACAGAGCATCAGAACTGAGAGGGAGAGATGAAAAAGATCACCTGTGTACTAACAGACTACAAATTCTATCACTGTTTTATAGATGTAATTTATTGTTTACAGTTTACTGTATTATAATCCTATGAGGGAGGGTTTCAGTAGCTTGCCCTCTGGCCCTCCTTTGTTAAACCTTTTTATCAATAAAGGCATGGTTGTATCCTTATCAAATTTCTTAAGTCACACAAAGCTGAGGGCAGCTTACATAATAGATGATGAGTCAGGATCCAAAAAGATGTTTATATGATTGAACATGGGACTGAATTGTATAAAAGGGAATTTAATAGAGAACAATGTAAAAGTCTTGAATTTGGCTTCAAAAAACCAACTTCTTAAGTCCAAGATAGGGAAGGTATGGCTATAGAGCAGTTAGACTAAAAACAATCCAGAGGTTTCTTTGTTATGTAAGCTCAATGAGACGGCCATGTGGATATTATAGTCTAAAAAAAATAATGTAAACTTGATTTTACTTATATAAAAAGAGGTACAGATCTCAGAAATAACTGCAGCTCTCTTCGTGGTGGCAAAAAACTGGAAATTAAGAGGATGCCCATCAATTGGGGAATGGCTAAACAAGTTGTGGTATATGAATGCAATGGAATACTATTGTGCTATAAGAAATGGGGAGGAGATGGACTTCATATTTACCTGGAGAGTCTTATACAAACTGATGCTAAGTGAGAAGAGCAGAACCAGGAAAAATTTGTACACAATCACAGACACATTGTATGTGTGCCGACCGGCTTTGATAAACTGGACTCTTCTCAGTAATGCACAGTTATAAGACAACTCTACAAGTCTCAGGATAGAAAGAGATATCTACCTTCAGAGAAAGATCTAGAAAGAACAGAGTTTAAATGGAGACTGAAACAATCTATAGGCTATTGTTCTTTTCCACGTTTGGTTTTGTTTCTTCTTTCCCACTGTTCACTCCATTGGTTACAACCCTTCTATACAACCAGACTAATGTCCATTGTGAAAGTATTTGCAGATCCTATATTTGATTGCATGCTGCCATGG
>CM053581.1:444679901-444689901 GCA_028627135.1 Pseudochirops cupreus
CACGTTTGGTTTTGTTTCTTCTTTCCCACTGTTCACTCCATTGGTTACAACCCTTCTATACAACCAGACTAATGTCCATTGTGAAAGTATTTGCAGATCCTATATTTGATTGCATGCTGCCATGGGGCAGAGAGAAAGGAGAGGGAGGGGAGAAAAATTGAAACTCAAGGGCTTGTGGAACTGAATCTTGTAAACTAAAAGTAAATAAACAAATCGATTATAAAATAAAATAAAATAAGATAAAATAAAATAAAATAATGTCAAGGGGAAAAACAGGGTGGATATCTACACTGTAGGACCGCTTGGTGGTATAGTGAATAAAGAACCAGGCTGGGAGTCAGGAAGATTCATATTTGTGAGTTCAAATCTGGCTTCAGAAATTTACCAGCTGTGTAACCCTGGGCAAGTCACTTACCCTTATTTGTCTCAGTTTCCTCATCTGTAAAATGAGCTGGAGAAGAAGATGGCAAGCCATTCTGGTGTCTTTGTGTAGAAAACCCCAAATGGGATCACAAAGAGTCAGACACAACTGAAGAACTAACAATACAATCCACAATGAACACTACAATGGTCAAATCTCAATCTATAGTACCGAGTTTGGTCTTGATTATCACATTTTAGGAAGAGGATTAACAAGGAAGAGACCACTGAAAGGAAGAAATGAGGATGAAGAGAGGCATAGAATTCATGTCATATATAAAGATTAACTGAAGGAACTTAAAATGTATAGCCTGGAAAAAAAGGCCTAAGGGAGTTGGGCTAGCGGTCTTCAAGAAATTTAAGAGATGTCTTATGGAAGAGGTATAGTACTTATTCTCTTTGACCCCTGAGGGTAGAACTAAAAATGACTGATGTAAAAACTGCAAAGAAATAAATTTAGGTTTGATGTATGGAAAACTAGTTTGTCATTGTTCAGTTATTTTTAGTCCTCTCTGACTCTCCATGACCCCATTTTGGGTTTTCTTGGCAAAAATAAGGAGTGGTTTGCCATTTCCTTCTCCAGTTCATTTTATGGATGAAGAACTGAGGGAAAAAGTTAGATGACTTGCCCAGTGTCCCTCAGCTATTAAGTGTCTGAGGTCAGATTTGAACTCAAGGAGAGTTCCTGACTTCACATCCAACACTCTCTCCCCTACACAACCTAGATGTCTTCCCAAAAATTATTACTCCTACAAAGGGGAACAGGACACAACAGAAGGTAGTCTATTCTCCTCCATTAGTGGCCCTTAAGAAAAGGTTGCATGGTCACTTGCTGGTCACTTGGTATGAACTCTTTTTCACAGTTTTATCCAGACTACCTTTCCATTCTAAAATTCCATAATTCTGTGATATGAAAGAAGTAAAAGATACAGGCTCCTGCTTTAAGCAGACAGGTGAAGAAGTCAAGTATATAGTTATGAAATGATTTATGCGAACTTCCAAAGAAGGTTAGCAGTAAGAACATTATAAAATTAATTCATGTGTGATGAGGAAACACAGAGAAGAAATTTTTGATACCACTTCAAATCGTACAATTGTAGAGCTGAAATATAAACACATACTTAGAGATCATTTAGTCCAGTGCTTCTTATACTCTGGGTAATATGTGATCCATATGGAGTTGTGACCCATAGTTTAAGAAGCATTGAGGGGTCACGAGTGAAAAAAGTTTACCAAGTCCTGATCTAGTCTACCCCCCTCATTTTACAAAGAGAGAAACTGAAGACTAAAAAAGTTAAGTGATTTGCCCAAGGCCACACTAAAAATGGCAGAGACAGGCCTAGAGACCAAGACTCCAACCTTCTAGTCCAGTGCCCTTTGAACAACATTGTCTCTCCAATATCTATATTTCTACTATAGGTGTTTTCTCTTGAATTATCCAGATAACTGCCTTGATCTTTTCCTTCTGTGAGCACATGTAGGAAAAGTCTAAGAATTGTGACTATTTTCATCTTCTTTGAGAGCATAAGAAAGGAAAAGTCTGGAATAACTGTTCTGAGGACTTTGCTAAGGAATAAATAGTATATGAGTTAAGAACAGTTGAAGATAAACAGAAAGGGCATGAGTTTTGGATCCTCCCAAGCTCCCTTATATGTTCTATAAATACTTGAAAAAATACTTTGCTTAAGTAAGGAGTTTTCCCATCCAAGATAACTAACTCAGATGCTTTCTTTTTTTCTCAAGCCAGGGGATAAAGTCTGTTACGAACAAAGTTTGTTTCATTTGCTTGTTTTTGTTTTGTTTTACCTTTTATCTTCCACCCAATACAGCTTTACTGGCGAGAAGAGAACCAACATCCCCTGGGCAATCATTTTCTTTTAGGTCTACTTGTTTCATCTTCTTCAATCACAGTCTAGATTTAGGATTCTGGGTTTAAATCTGGAAGGGGCCTTAGAGGTAATCTAGTCTAACTCCTTCATTTTATAGATGAGGGAAAGTTAAAGAACATGCCCCAGGTCACAGAGATGGTATGTGGTAGAGACAAGATTTACACACAGGTCCTTTGACTAAATTCAGCTCATTTTTTATCACTTTCATTTTTTTTCCCTAATGCTAAAGCCAGCACCCAGCCTACGTGGAATCTAAGAAAACCAAGATCAAGAAGTATATAAACTGTCTTGTAGTAGACTATACTTTCAGGGGTCCCCTGTCCCATTAAGGAAATGCTCCCCTCTTCTATGAGGTCACTAGGCAGATAATGCAGGAGGAGTATAATCTTGTTTGTTGATACCTCCATTACTCCTATGCATAACTAAGGAAAATTCAGGGTAGTTAATTAGCAAGTCTTGTTTGTGACTGCCAGTTTGTTTGTGCCTCTGGACATGGTCCTAGGATGAAGTCTTAATGAATAATTAGCCTTAGGCTGGGGAAGGGAGTGGTGGAGACCAAAAGAGGGTCTTTGCATTCTGGTTGCGTTAAGAATTTCTCCTATAGGAATATAAGCCTCATAAGTTTCTTGTATCTTGGCTCTGTATGAAATGGTTCTATAATAAACAGACTATCGAATATATCCCCATCTCTCTCTTTAATCCACCCATTGCTAGGCCATGCAACTGTGTGCTGGTCACGGTACTGTTTTATAAAATGCATCTTTTGCACAGGATCCTACCCATTAGGCTGGGGTCAACGTACAGAACATCTGCTCCCCTGGGTGCCAGACAGAGATGATGACATGAAAACATTTGGGTGAGAAATATTCATTTTCCTCTGCAACCACAAACATGTTTACTGGAGCCAGAACGAGCTCCATATGGCTTCAGATTATCTAACACAAGGAAAGCAGAATGTAAGCCCACAAATTCGGCTCACTTTTGACAGAAAAATCATGTTTAGGACCTGGATTATCTAAAAGCAGCACAACAACAGAAGACCTATTCTTTACCAAATGAGATATTGCTATAGTTGAGAGAATTAGAATGATCATAATTTTTAAAAAAGCACTGTAAGTGCCAAATAGTTCACCAGGGATATATAGGTAAGAGTAGAAGCACTTTGATTGTCCCACTCTAGAGACTTAGAACCAAATGCCTTTACTAGAACTGGCCTCTAAAAGTTCCTGTGGCACAACCAACTTCTGTAAATCAGGTATTGAGGGGTGGCAAACACAGTAAAAAAAAAAAAATAGATACAATTACAATTATAATCCAGTGCTTCAAAAGTATACAAAGTAATCCCAATTTACAGCACTTAAATACCATACCATCAACCCTTCTGATTTTCTTATCTTTTAAGAGGCAGCTGAATATGGATAAAGGAACACTGGGTTATTCAACTTGTTCTGGAATCTTTGTATCAGAAAGTCATGGCACAAAAAAGCACATGTACACTTTGGGGAATGGGTGGGCGGGAGCAAGTATTACTTCTCTGGATTCATGGTTTCCATCCTATCTCTTAACCCTGTAGCAACAGCCCCACCCAAATATAGGACAACTTTTGGTATACCAAAAGTGCCTTCCACTTGCAACCATTCAGTTCACAATACTATAGAACAAAGTATTAAATGGAGGAAAATAAAACAGAAACCTTTAAGTGGAAAAAAAATCCCACTAACACTCCCAAAATCTAGGATTATATGTGTGTGTGTATGTGTATATTTTTATATATATAATATATATAATATTCTATAGATATCATATATATGAATCAGTGGGAATATATCCGCTATTATATATGATAATCATAGATTACCATAGATAATATATGATACAGGCATTATATATATCAAATATATTATTTCAATATTTCAAGGGTTTTAATAGTGCAGATACTCCTTTTGCTGATTCATACTGCAACTCTTCTATCATTTAGAGCAAGTTAATCACCTAAGTAAAAGAAAAATAAAAAGGAAAAACAACAAATAATTGGAGAACTGGAAATATGCATTCCTCAAATCAATATTTGAAAAACAATATACCCTAAATTTAATTATTTCATCAGTAATACACCAATCCCACTACCAAAGAATTACTTCATTGAGTTAGAAAAAAAATAACAAAAACCCATCTAAAAGAATAAAAGGTCAAAAATATCAAGGAGGGGCAGCCACAGAGGGTGGCACAATGAACAGAGCGCTGGCCCTGGAGTCAGGAGGACCTGAGTTCAAATCTGGTCTCAGACACTTGACACAAAACTAGCCATGTGACCTTGGGCAACTCACTTAACCCCAACTGCCCTGCTGTCTCCCCTCCAAACAAATGCAAAAAAAAAAATCAAGGGAATTAATGAAAAATGTGGGGGGAAAGGGGCCTAGCAGTACCAGATATCAAAGCAGTAATTATTAAAATTGTTTGGTCATTATTAATAAATACATTGATCAGTAGAACACATAAAGTAAACACAAAGTAGACTATTATTTGATAACCCCCTCCCCAAACTGAAGCTATTATATCAAGAACAAAACAAAAACTTTTAGAAAAACTGGAAAGTAGTCTAACAGAAACTAGGCATAAATGTCATATTTTACGCCAAATAAGTTCCAAATGTATACATGACTTTATGTATACATAAAAGGTGATGTCATAAGCAAATTGGAGGAACAAGGAGGAAATTTTTTTCAGGTCTATGGCTAGGGGAAGAATGAACAAGTAGGGGATGGCAGGATCAGTTAAGTATAAAATGAAGAATTTGGGGGAGGGGGTCAAATGCTTAAAAGTTTTTGCACAGATAAAAGCAATAAAGACAATATTAGAAGAAAAACAGGTAAGTGGAAAAGAAATCTGAAAAATTTTCTCAGATAAAAGTCTTGTTTCCAAGAAATGTAGGGAATTGCTTTGAAAGAACCATTCCTGAGGGGCAGAGCCAAGATGGTGAACTAAAAGTAGGAACTTGTTTGAGCTTACCCTGCAATCAGCTCCAAAACATGTAAAAAAAAAAAAACTCTAAACAAACTTTTAGAGCTATAGAACCCACAAAATGACAGAGTGAAATACATCTCCAGCTGAAGACAGCCTGGCAAGCCAAAAGGAAGGGTCTATCGCACTTGCTGGGAGTAGAGCACAGTCCTGCATGGGCCACACCGGCACAGACCAGGTCAGAGTAGTCCTCAGGGGACCAAATAACTGGCAGCTGTGGCATTTTCCAGACTTCTCAGCCCACAAATGCCAAAGAGCAAGTAAAAGGTCAGTGGGGTAACCCCATTAGACCTGGGTGAGAGAAGAATGAGGTCTGGCCCCTGCCCCCAGGATGGTGGAGGTGGAGGCAGGGCTGTGGTGGTAGCAGCAGCAGCAACAGCAGCTGCTTCCAGAGATCCAGGCCCACAGATGGTGGGGGGACCAAAGGCTGATCAGAGGGCAACTATAGGAATCTCTTTGCTGGCACTGAGGCAGGATTCTCTTGTTTTGCCCTGCTTGCATCTGGGTCAAGTTTTGGGTGGCAGTCCTGGGGTGAGGAGGAGTGATGGCATGGCAAAGCTTGTGGTAGCTGTTGAAAGGGAGTCCTCCTCACAGTTCTGAGGCATATGCCTAGAAGTAGCTCTGACAACAGCTGCACAAAAATCCAGAAATTTGGGACAGAGCACTCTACACTCTGGAAGCAGAGTTCTACCTTGGCAAAGAGGTCCAAAGTCAAGTAATTGGATGGGAATATGAGCAAACAGAGGAAAAGAAATCAGACTAAAGAATCTTTCTTTGGTGACAAAGAAAATCAAAACATAGAACCAGAAGAAGACAACAAAGTCAAAACTCATGCATAAGTCAAAATCAAAAGCCTCCAAGAAAAATATGAATTGTTCACAGGCCATCAAAGAGCTCAAAAAAGATTCTGAAAATTAAGTAAGAGAAGTTGAGGAAAAATTGAGAAGAGAAATGAGAATGATGCAAGAAAATCAAGAAAAACGAGTCAACAGCTTGCTAAAGGAGACCCACCAAAAAATACTGAAGAAAATGACACTTTAAAAACAGACTAACTCAAATGGCAAAAGAGGTCCAAAAAGCCAATGAGGAGAAGAATGCCTTAAAAAGTAGTATTGGCCAAATGAAAAAGGAAGTCCAAAAGCTCATTGAAGAAAATAATTCCTTCAAAATTAGAATGGATCAAAGGGAAGTTAATGACTTTATCAGAAAGCAGGATATTATAAAACAGATCCAAAAGAATGAAAAAGTAGAAGACAATGTAAAATATCTCATTGGAAAAACAACTGAATTGGAAAATAGATCGAGGAGAGATCATTTAAAAATTATTAGACTACCTGAAACCCATTATCAAAAAAAGAGCCTAGACACCTAGACACCATCTTTCAAGAAATTATCAAGGAAAATTGTCCTGATCTTCTAGAATCAGAGGGTAAAATAGAAATTGAAAGAATCTATCAATCATCTCTTGAAAGAGATCCCAAAGGGAAAACTCCTAGGAATATTATAGCCAAATTCCAGAGTTCCCAAGTCAAGGAGAAAATATTACAAGCAGTCAGGAAGAAACAATTTGAGTATTCTGGAAACACAATCAGGATAACACAAGACCTAACAGCTTCTACATTAAGGGATCAAAGGGCTTAGAATATGATACTCCAGAGGTCAAAGGAGCTGGGACTGAAGCCAAGAATTGCCTACCCAGCAAAACTGAGTGTAATACTTCAGGGGAAAATATAGACATTCAAAGAAATAGAGAACTTTCAAGCATTCTTGATGAAAAGACCAGAACTGAACAGAAAATTTGACTTTCAACTACAAGAATCAATAGAAGCATGGAGAGGTAAACAAGAAAGAGAAATATTAAGGAACTTATTAAAGTTGAACTGTTTACATTCCTACGTGGAAAGACAATATTTGTAACTCACGAGACTTTTCTCTATATTAGGATAGTTGAAGGGACACACACACACACACGTGTGTGTGTGTGTGTGTGTGTGTGTGTGTGTGTGTATATATATGTATATATTTATATATGTATGCAAGTGTACATGTGTATATGTGTGCTTGTATGTATACTTAGAGGGCAGAGGGTGAGTTGAATATGAAGGAATGATATCTAAAAAATAAAATTAAGAGGTGAGAGAGGAATATATTGGGAGAAGGAGAAAGGGAGAGAGAGAATACAGTAAATTATGTCACATAAATGAAGCAAGAGAAAACTGTTACAATGGAGGGGAAGAGCAGGGAGGTAAAAGGGAATGAGTCAACTTTACTCTCATTGGATTTGGCTTAAGGAGGGAATAACATACACACTCAATTGGGTATCTTATCCTACAGGAAAGTAGGGGGGAAGGAGATAAGAGAGGGGAAGATAGAAAGGAGGGCAGATTGAGGGAAGGGGTAGTCAGAAGCAAACACTTTTGAAAAGGGGCAGATTCAAAGGAGAAAATAGAATAAATGGAAGGTGGGATAGGATGAAGGTAAATATAGTTAATCTTTTACAACATGACTACTGTGGAAATGTTTTGCATGACTACACATGTATAACCTATATTGAATTGCTTGTCTTGCCAGTGGGGTTAGGTGAGTAGAGAAGAAGGGAGAGAATTGGGATCTCAATGTTTTAAAAACAAATGTTAAAAAAAAATTGTTGTTACATAAAATTCCCAGTGTTACATACTGGGAAATAAGATATACAGGCAATGGGGTTTAGAAATCCATCTTGCTCTACAAGAAAGTAAGGGAGAAAGGGGTAAGTGAAGTGATAGAGGAGGATATATGAGAGGATAGACTGGGGGAAGGAGTAATCAGTATGGTTGCCATCTTGGGGTGGGGGGTAGAGAGAGATGGGGAGAAAATTTGGAGCTCAAAATCTTGTGGAAATGGATGTTGAAAACTAAAAATGAATAAAAACAAGACAAAACAAGAACCATTCCCCAATTGAAAATGGTCAAATAACATGAACAGGGGTTTTCTAAGAAATACAAATCATCAGTAGTCATTTTTTAAAATGTTCCAAATGACTGATAATTAGAAAAATGAAAATTACCTGTCACCCATCAGACTGGCAAAAAGACAAAAAAGGAACAGTGACAAAAACTGGAAGTATAGGGGAAAACAGACACACTTAAAGCACTCTTGGGAGATCTGTACATTGGTTCTACCTCTGTGCAAAGCAACAACAATAATAATAGCTAGCATTTATAGAGTGCTTTAAGATTTGCAAAGCTATACACACACACATATGCATGTATACACATGTATGTGTATATACATATTTGTATATTTCTATAATATACATTATAGAAATATTACATATATATATACATAATTTCATTTGATTCTCACAACAACCTGATATATTATATTATCCCCATTTTGCAGAAGAGGAAAACTGAGGCTAACAGAGATTGTGTCTTACCTAGTCAAACAGCTAAGAAAGTACCTGAGTTCAGGTCTTACTATCTATAAGTACGGAATGCTATCAACTGTGCCACCCAGTTTCCTTTCAAATCTATGTCCCCCAAAATTACTCAATTGTGCTCTAAAAAGCCTCTGAAAGTGTGGGTGAACTATAAGTTCAGCATGAGTCCTCTTCCAACTCTGAGGTTCTGTAATTCAGTGTACCTGACACTAACCACACCAAAAATCCCTGAGTGGTATATTTTCAGCATCTTCCCTGCCAAGACTAGAATGAGACTAACTTTGCCAGGGCTGGTAAAAATTACTAAAAATAAGTCCTAGTACTGATTCAGATTTATAGGAATCATCTTTCTGTAGCCAAAGACACAAGAGTAATTAGAGGTAGCACATCTGCCTACTGCAACAAAGAAAACATTTCAGATTTAATGCGGAAACCAAAACTAGGTCTTTAAATGACTAAGTATTTCTTCTTTCACACTTCCATTGCTCACTATCACAAAACAAATAGGCTAGTAGCTTAAATCAGACTCGGAAAATAGTTTTCAAAATTAATACTTCAAAATGTCTGTTATTTCATTGGTGTGAATATTTCCTACACTGAGAGTCAATGGATAGTAACAAAGTGAGGGAAGGGAAGGAAAGGGAGGGGATGGGAGGGGAGGAGAAGGTAAGGGAGGGGAGGAGAGAGGAGGGGAGGGAAGAAGGAAGAAACAGCAATAAAATGAACATTGAGAAAACACTCAGGAAAAACAAAAGGAGAATCACAAGAGGACACAAACATTATAGTTTGTCACTACTATGTTAAGTTTATTACATACTTAAAAAATAAAATAGGTTAATGGTTCCATAAGCAATCATCTTTTTTGGTCTTCTTAGCATACTAAAATTTATGTGCTTATTAATGATTATTAAATTCATAAGGAAAAAAATCAATATACTTCCTTGACTGGCCTCCATTTATTACTAGACTGATTTGTAAATTTCTGTGACCAAAAATATTCATCACCTTAAAAACCAGCTATCTGAGGATGAGCTCTCTGAGTATAGCTATGCTGGTTTTTGCATGATTTTCCATAACTGGACCCATACTTGAAGGTTTCCCATCTGGACTATCTTAAGAGCTTGGGCTGCTCTAGTACAGCCTTCAAGTACATTGAGTCACATTCAAAGAAACAGAAATTTACTGTTAGTTCAAAATCAAAATTTTAAAGGATTCATAAAGTTTGTATCAACCCTACCCACCTTTCCAA
>CM053581.1:444692401-444707262 GCA_028627135.1 Pseudochirops cupreus
ATTATCATCCCTGTTTTTACAGATGAAGAAACTGAAACTAAGAGAACTCAAGTGACTTACCCATAATCACACAGCTAGTAAGTGACAGAAGCAGAATGAATGTGAAATACATACCAGCTCCCTGGGAGGGGAAGCTTAGAGCTTTTTTTTTTTAAAGTTCAAAGGCTCTGCATGAACAGAGTTCAGTACAAGATGTACAAAGTCATTAATCTGAGCATCAAGTCTACCTTAAGTTATATTAGGACTAAGGAATGCTGCATCTTTCCTTAATGTATGCAGAGTCCAGAGGAATAAATATGCAAAAAAAAGAAAAAAGAGCTCCTAAAGAGAACAACATACCCACTTTTTATTCAGTTTGAAAGATACTGAATAGCTACATGAGATTTTCTTGAAAGTGCACGTATAATATTAAAAAGTGCCATATTATTTCTCTTTATGCTTGTTCAGTAATTAAGTTAAATACCACTAGCAGGTAATACAATATTAGACTGTTTCCTTTGAAGTCTGCATTTCTTTAAATAAAAACCCTGAAATCAGACTTTATGGATAGAAAAGTGAGTTATCACTTTAACTTGTTTAAAAAGAAAGAATTTCTCGTGTAACTTTTGATACATTGAAAATCATTGTAAAGATGTTTCATAGCATAATCTCTGCTTCACAGGAAAAGATTATTTAACATTTATAGAGTGTTATGAGGCATTCTACGGGGTATATTAAAGACAAAGCTCTCTTGATGTCAGGAAACTCCCTCTGCAATGAAAGAAACTCAGAGTCTTTACCATCTTCCATATATATGGAAAGGTATTTTATTGTATTTATTACTGGACCCTATAGATTTATTTCCTGATGGGTTGATTACCTTAGCTCAACTCTTTATTGTGCTCAAGTTCCCTCTCTGGTGTTAACTATGCTCTTTGTTGTTCATGGGGTCATTAACACGTTTTTGAACCCTTTCATGTGTTCCTGAGAATAACATGTCACTTTGGGGGAAAAAGGAGATCTAACAGTTCAAAAAACTAATTGACAAGCTGCCTGAGTAAAGCAATTACAACTGAATTCCATGCAGAACTGGTGAAGTGAAGGAACTAGATAGCCTACCACCAAAAATCTGAGTAAAAGCAAGAAAAAATAAAACTGATCTCTCCTCTAGTTCAAAATGTATCAAGCTGATCCCCTACTATAATCTTAAAAGCAGGGGTGAGCATTTGAAAATCCATTCCAATAACACAATCCTCTTTGTAAGAATGGCTCACATTTTCAAAGGATCTGAGCAGGTAGTTTTTGGAAGAAAAAAATCAACCCGATATATGGACATATGAAAAAATACTCTCAATCATTATTGATTAGAGAAATGCAAATTTAAACTCTGAGATAAGATTTCACACCTATGAGATTGACTAAAATGATAGAAGGAGAAAATAAAAAATGGAGGGGAGATATAAAAAAGCTGCGATACTAATATACCGTTGGTGGAACTGTGAACTGATCCAACTATTTTGGAGAGCAATTTAGAAATATGCCCAAAGAGTTGTAAAATTGTGTATATCCTTTGACTCAGCAATATCACTGTTAGCTCTATATTCCAAGGTTATGAAAAAGGAAAAGAACCTAAAATATTTATAGCATCTCTCTTTGTGGTAGCAAAGAACTAGAAAGTGAGGAGATGTTCATTAATTGGGAAATGACTAAATAAGTTGTGATATGTGATTGTGATGGAATACTACCATGCTATAAGGTTGACACAGAAAGACACAGGAATACTTGCATGAAATAATGCTGAGTGGAATGAACAGAACCAAGAGAACATCATATATACTAACAGCAATACTGTTCCAACAGTGGCTATGAATGACTAAGCTATTTGGAGTAGTATGAATACTCAAATCAAGTACAGAAGATTCATGAAGAAAAATGCTATTTACCTGAAGAGAAAGAATTGATACATGGAAGTGTGTATTGTGTGGTTCCAAGTATATTTATATCAAATGTTGGCCTCTACCGTGGACTTGGGAGGGAGGGAAAGAGAAAAAAACATAGAACTCAAAATGTAACATAATTAAATAAATAAACTTTTGATTTTTTTTTTTAAAAGAATGGCTCACATTTGTATTCTTTCTGCTTTTCAAAAAGATTTTATCACTCTGTCTGATAGGTAGTACAAGTTTTAAACTTCAGAAGCCAGAGATTCAAAGAGAAAAAAAAAATGGCTTTCTTCTTGTCAGCGACAGCACTATACCTGGCCCTGAACCTTCCCAGAGACTCCCTAGATTCTGTAGGGCACTGACAGGGTTTGCCATGAGGTTTCCCTGAGGCCATAAACACTCAAATTGGTAATCTATCTGATTCAGTCTTTCAGATTGCACAAAACTTCAATATTTGAAGGATATGTGATTTGGGTATGAGCACTCCCTCTCCCAATGCATATTGTACTTCCAAGCCCTCCAGGCCTTAGTCAAGGGCAGTCAAGTCAAGGACAACCTTCTGGACTTTTACTAGCAGAACAATTCATCACCCTACAATCCACCTGGTGAACTAAGGTAGGCTGGTCTTCAGACTGCATATATCCAAGCATCCCTGGTCCTATATTTGAAGTCTGTCTACCTTGATAGGCTCTGCTAGACCCTGTACACAGAGGACTTGACTACATGGTCTCCAAATCAAAACACCATGAGCACAGAAAGACTTTAGTAGGGCTTTACCTAAGATTAAAATGCTTCCAGAGGGCAGCAACATAGTGCCACTTTTTTAATCAAGATTAAATTGGTAGTAAGGTACAATGACTTACTAAATAAGGCCAGATATCTGTATAAATCAGTTTAAGGAGGGGAGGCAGATGTTTCTACCCAAGTAGCAGATTTGCTCCCCAATTTCTTACTTCAGATTAATTTTTAATGAACAAAAATCTGATCTCTGTCCTGCCACTTTAATTCTCTTTGATGAAAAGAAAAAGAAAAACAAATTCTTGTTACAAATAAACATGGATCTTCTTGCTAGTATCTATAAAGTACTTTATTTAGAATATCTAATTCAATTCTAATTTTAGATTTTTTTTGAAAATTATTATTTAGTGGAACTTTATAATGAGTACTATTAAGAATCTTTCTGTTAAATGAATAATCACCCCCAAATTTATCTACACATTGCTTTGGCTTTCATTCTTGAGTTTGCTTAAAGTATAATACACGAGTTATAAATGGCCTCTAATGTGGACGAATCACCTCCCAGAAAGGTACTGACACATAACTGATACAGTCTGTTTTTTCTTTTTCTTTTAGATTTTTGCCTAGCTTCACTTAGAGAAATTTGTCTTGTTCCATTTGCTAATGATGGAAAGGAAATTAATGCAGATATAAGACAATACAGGTAAAAGTTCTCATGAATACAACTGCCTTTAAAAGAAATCTAATTAACCCAATTTCTTTTTTCCTTTAATTTTTGCATTCCTGGTAACATACTTGAGGAGGCTGTGGGTTCTGCTTTTTCCTCCCCAACTAAAGTGACAAGGAAGACAATTCTGGCTTTTCATACCAATGGTGGAACTTTTCCAAACCTCATTAGAGTCGCTTTCTAATTGCCTTGGGGTATGGTATCCCATTGTTGTTTTAACTCTTAGATAATCTGACCACCCTCAGATAAAAATTTTATTATACTTTCCAGACAGTCTGCAGAGTTAACTTTAAAGGGAAGGGATAAGGTAAATATGGAAATAGTTACTATGTGTTTATCCTTGGGTTAGGAAAGAATGAATAAATAGAGGGAAAAGGAAAGTTAAAGTCTCCTTTAAATTGGCACTATTAATGCAACAAAATTGTGAATGTACTGTCTGTAATGTGTGCTACAGTAAAGTTATTTTAAAGAGTTCACTAAAGACTTAGAGCAGTTGCTTCCACTCACTATTGCTTTAAGCATTCCGTCTTTCCATCCTACAGAAAAGGGATCAATCAGGGCAGTCTACTAACTTCTTTCAAATTTGGCTTAATGGAGACATATATACACTAGTGAAGAAAAAAGGCTCTCAAAAATTAGTCTTGTAAGCACCATCTAGACTTCCCTTCTGTTTAACAATGAGAGGAAACAGCAGCAGAGAGATGTGGATGATGTGGATGAAATGATATCAGGGCTGCTAGGTTTCCAAAACCATTCCTTGTCACAGGTAAGTAATTGAAGTTTTGAACATCTCACTCTTTCATCCAGAAACGCCCACATGACTCTATTGTTCCAGGATGCCAGGAATCTGAGAGCTTTATTAAGGAACAATGTCACTCTATTTCCTTATCAGGTCTGGATGTGTGATATGCATTTATATTTACAGGATTAACAATAAAAATAGTCTGGTAAGACTATACCCTTTCTCTTGAAAATGAAGAGTGGGAAAGACGTGGACACAAAAATAGCTAAAATGACTACGGAATTTCTGAATGCAACCAAAGAAATCCAAAGGAATTTTACCAACCTTTTGTGCATTATTATATAATTTACAAGCACTTCTGATAGCCACTCAAAAGTACCTGGCGTCTGTGTAACCTAAATTGGTACCTTTTTTTTTTTTTGCTGTTTGGAAGGAGGAAGGTAGGGGTGATTGGGGTTAAAAGTGAGTTGCCCAAGGTCACACAGCTACTAAGTATTAGGTGTCTGAGGCCAGATTTGAACTCAGGTCCTCCTGACTCCAGGGCAGGTGCTCTATTCACTGTACCACCTAGCCGCCCCCTAAATTGGTACATTTGTAAGAGCCTCCCACTCCCTTTGTCCTCCTGAGTATAAAACTATGTATACTCCAGGTCAAGAGCCCCTCAGTTGTTAACAACTTCTCCAATTATAATATATGTATGTATGTATGTATGTATGTGTGTATATATATATATATATATATATATGTATATATATATATATATATATATATACATTTCTTTGCAAGCCTTAAAGTACTATCTGAATGTCTGACTATCATTATTATTAGTATTTTACAAGCTCTGTGGCATGTCCTAGGACAGGTGGCTATGAGCAAGCTGGTTTATGCCTTCAATGGATCCTTCATTTTAACATCAATAATTTACATCTAGGTTAAGTTCCCTATGAGGCAGCTAGAGCACAGTTGATAAGAGTACTGAGCTTGGGGTCAGAAAGTCCTGGATTCAAATTCCTCCACTAATGTATATTAGCAGTGAGACCCTAAGTATGAGTCATTTAACTCCTATGTGCCTCAGGCAAGTCCCTAGATCCCAAAGAATAAATTTTCCAACTCACAGCCAAGTACACCACTAAAACTGCCAAATTTTTTTCAAATCTTCCAATAGCCAGCTACATGGTTCTCTCCCCCTCTTCAAATTATTTTCTATTTACTTATCTGTGTGCATGTTGTATCCTTCAGTGGAATATAAGATCCTTGGAAGAGACTTTCTTTTTTTGTCCTTTTATCTCCAGCATCCCAGGGCAAATTCTAGTAACTTGTTTTAATCCGACCTGGGATTTAATTTGTATCTGGTGAGAAATTTCCATCTACCAATGCAAAACTGCTCTGCAACATAGTATTGGAGAATGGCCAGGAACCTTGCGAGATTAAGAGACTTGTTTGGCATCACATAGCTCATGTGTGTCTGTGGTAGCACTTGAACCCAGGTCTCCCTAACTGAGGCCAGCCCTCTATCTACTATGGCATGTTGCCTTTCCTGTCTGGCACACAGTAGGTAATTAATGCTTGCTGAATTGAATTCTCAGCAAAGTCTGGCCGAGCCAAAGAAGGGCTATCCTTCAGCCAGTTGGCAGTAGGTATGATTATATTCAGTGACAATGAAGACAGCATGTCAATGCAGCAGGCATCTTACCCAGACATGACTCCTAAAATACTAGGGCCAGCTTGGAGCTTCAGCCCCAAACACCAGATGGTCTCTTCTCTCAACCCATCTAATTGCTATGGCAAAATAGAACAGACATATGGCAGCAGCTAATTCAATCTCTAATTTTAGTGATTCAAAAAAGTTCTAGTGTATATCATTTACAATTGTCCTCCCATACCAACAACTTGCATAATTTGTCACTTAGTCAATTTAAAACACCAAAAACTACTGAAAGTGGATGAGTATGCCTAGTGGAGTCAAATAAGAGTAAATAAATAACCAGGAAGGATTTTTTCGTATGATGCAGTAATGTGAATTTCCTCTTACCCTCCTATCTTGTAGTCCCCTGTTCCACCCTTCCAGGATCTTACGTACTTCGGATTCGCCCACAGAGATACTGGTTTAAAGCTTCCACTTGAAAAGTAAGGTCCCACAGGACTCAGAATTACAAAAAGTAGGGCTTTTGTTGGCTTCTTTACTCCAAGGGAAGACTTTAATAAAGCAAAAATACAAAAAGCAAGGATTTAGCTGGACTTCACTTAAAGATTAAGAACCAAAATTTTCAACTGTACTTTGAAAACAGGCTATCCATCAAACGGATTATTTCCATTATTATAGAATATTAGACTATACACAGAAGAGTCAATCTATGAACAAAGAAAGATTTGACAGAAAGATTTTAAACTGACATAAAAGTTGTTCTGTTTGTAAGATTCAGAAGTAGGTAGTGAGTAAAGGGAAATGTTCAAAAAGTATATGTAAATGCATTTTGATAAATGCATTTGTTACCTATCTGTTAAAGTTTGAAGGTGTGAGATGGGAAAATACAGACAAATTTTGATTACTTAGAGCTGAATATACTGTTTACTTCTACTTACGGCTGCTACAGGTTCACATGCACATCTTTAGCAGATTTGAGGGACTGAGGCAATAAATGCTTACCACACTACCATGCATCTAGCACAGATTCCCAGACATCACAGAGTCAGTATGTTCCACTAGAATTTAAGTACTAGGCAAAATAGACAAAAGTGTCTTCAAAGGAAGGCACAGGGACAAGCAAGTGACACATTAATCAGTATATTATTACATACAAAAAGATATTAAAGGACATTTTCCATCATTGCTATGAAGCGACTGCAAAATAACACAAAACATGCAAAAATCTCCAAAATAAACAGTTTTTTAAAATAGTGATTAGGGGCAGGCTGCTTCCTGGAGAAGGAAAGTAGGCAAAATTAAAAGGGAAACTGCGGTGGGAAAGGGAAGGATTTAAAATTACTCTATAAAGGTTACCTGTGGAAAAAAAAAAGATCCTTAGGCACTAAACAACAGAAAAACTTGGAAAGTGGAAAAGAATCCTGAAGAGTAGAGATTCATTAACTGGGGTTCACAAACCTGTGGACAAATACTGGGATCTGTGAACTTGGATGAAAAGACAAATGGATGAAAAATACAAACACACTCTCACACACACACAAACACACACATGCACACACAGTTGAGAACTACCCCACCCCACACGGTAGAGTGGTGAAACAAACTCTTATTCCACTTAACCTTGATTGACTTCTATTACTGGTCTCTACTAGACCCGTTTCATGCCATAAGAGACTATACTAAAAAGCCGGCAGGTAAAGTAAAAAGAGATGAGACCCAACAAAAAAGTCTACTTTGCTTCTTTGTTAAAATGCTAAGTGAAACTGACCGGACCCCCCCCCCCACCTCCCCAAAAAAAGATTGAGGACTCTGTGCATTTCAGTTGCCCATGTTTTCCCTTTTGTCGCCATTATCATTGAAAATAAAGAGTTGGTTGTATAAAGTTGTTTGCATACACATGTATATTTTAGATGGACCTAGACATCATCATCCTAAAGTTTCAACAACAATTTAGAAGAAATGGAAAAGTAACTTCAGTATGGTCCTAAATCTAATGTCATAATATAATGAAACAATCCTAAGATATACAAAATGGGGCATGTCTGGGCACAGTGAAAATAGGTGGCCAACTCCAAGAAGTCATCTGTCTTTAATTTTATTCCCAATTTTAATAAAAATCGCCAGTTACATTAAGTGTAAACTCAATGGGCTTTCATTAAGCTGTCAGTTAAACCAGAAACAAAGTTTTTATTTTACTCCAAGGGGAATTTTCATGCTCAATTAAGATAGAGACAGAACTTTGAGACTCTAGGCTATGAGGAATTAAAGAAGGACTTTATATTTATTTCCTAAATTCCCTGTGGATGATTTGAATCTGGGTTCAAATCTGAGCTTTACCACTTAATTTCTGCATCACCATGAGCAACTGACTTAACCTCCCTGGCTGCATTGCTAGGTGGCACAGTAAATAGAGTATTGTGCCTGGAGTCAGGAAGACCTGATTTCAAGTCTGACCTCAGATATTTACTATTTGTGTGACCCTGGGCAAGTCATTCAACCTTTGTCTGCCTCAGTTTCCTAATCTGTAAAATGAGGCTCCTAATAGCATTGACTTCTCAGGGTTGTTGTGAGGATAAAAGGAGATAATATTTTTTAAATGCTCTGCAAAGTTTAAAGAGCTTCATAAATGCTGGCTGTTATTATTTTCTCTGGACCTTATCTCTTTCTGTGTGGGGGGCAGTTTTACCTAGAAGAGTCCTTATTGGGTGTGGGGACCCTGCAGTCTTCAGGCCACATGTGGCCCTCTAGGTTCTCAAGTGTGACCCTTTGACTGAATCCAAACTGCACAGAAAATTTGTAAGACTCAATTTATAAACTGTGATGTAAATAACTGGTTTAATGACTGATTATGTGAAAATCCTATCAAATTTTGTTGATGAAGTGTTCTGTTGACATTAGACATAAACAGATATGGCCGCTTTTCTCTACATTATTGTATGTAACAATATCTATGATTAATAATAGATAATCACATATAATATATATTACATATAATAATACATAATAGAACATCTGAAAAAATAAATAAATAGCAATTACTAGCACTCAGGAACATTTTCTAAGGTATTTTAAAGATTAAGAACCAAAATTTTCAACTGTACTTTGAAAACAGGCTATCCATCAAACGGATTATTCCCATTATTGTAGAATATTAGACTATGAACAAAGAAAGATTTGACAGAAAGATTTTAAACTGACACAAAAGTTGTTCTGTTTGTAAGATTCAGAAGTAGGTAGTGAGTAAAGGGAAATCTTCAAAAAGTATATGTAAATGCATTTTGATAAATGCATTTGTTACCTATCTGTTAAAGTTTGAAGGTGTGAGATGGGAAAATACAGACAAATTTTGATTACTTAGAGCTGAATATACTGTTTACTTCTACTTCTACTAGTAATTATTCTCTTCTTTATGTACATTAAATTTTCTTAAGTAGTTTACTAAATGCTTGCATATCTTAAATCCATGATCTAAACAAAAATGATGTCCACTAGATGGTAGTAGGGAGAGCATGAAAAGGATTATCTGAGTGGATAAGTCTACACACTGAAAACCAAGCAACAGCAGAAGGAGCAGCAGCAAGAACTAAAATAGTACTCATATAGTATTCTAAGGCTTGTAAGTGAAGCAGGTAATACAAGGATTATTATCCTTGTTTTATAAATAATAACACTTATATAGTGCTTGCTATGTATGTATGTACATTGTGCTAAGTGCTTTACAATCACTACTTCATCTGATCCTCACAAGAACCCTTCAAGGCAGGTGCTATTACTATCTCCATTCCACAGTAAAGGAAACTGAAGTAGACAGAGGTAAAGTGACTTGCTCAGGGTCACACAGCTAGTAAGCATCTGAAGCTGGATTTGAACACCTGCCTTCCTGATTCCAGGACTAACATTTGATCAATTGTACCACCTAGCAGTGAACAGAGGAACTAAGACCCTGTGAAGTACTTTAGCCATAGTCATTTAGCAAGTATCTAAAACAGGATTTGAATGCAGGTCTCCTGACTTCAAGTTCAGTAATGTAAACAGGTGTTTGTTTGTTTTTTAGTAATTCTGGCAACAAACAAATTATTAAATTACTTTTTATAAGCAGAGAAAGAAATCACGTTTTGCAAAGTCACAAATGTTTCTCTGTTCTTCAAAGTGCTGGGGTTGATAGCATTTCAAGTTATTTAACTCTGCAGACTTATTTACAAAAAGAATTAATCACTCTGGAGTTTTGCTGAAACTGTCCATATTTATGCAGAATTTAGAACAACTGAGCCCTGAATTAAAAGGGGCAACAATCAGAGGAGGACCAATGTGATGAAGTAAGCTTTTTCTTCTTCTGGTTCCTACAAACTGAAAGTACCATTTCTTTGTTACAGCTCTATTTGAATTCCATAGAGTTGCTGAGTTTCTATGACCTTATTATACAACATTAAAAAATTCCAACATATAAAATACTATTATGACAAAAGACTGTCATTATCACCTCATGCTCCAGCTTCTGTCTCCTCAATGAAATCAGCAGTTCTGGCCTTTGGGACCCTGGTAACATCTAACTGGGCTCTCTGTGTTGCTGATAATCAAGTAAAAGAAACAGAAGTTAACTGCACTGGGCACTTCCAAAGGAAGGGCAAAGGAAGTTTAGTGTGCTCAGGGAACTTAGATTCAATCTGTGCTACCAATCAAAAAAAATTGTGCCAATGAATGCTTACTCTGTGCCTTTCACTTGGAAAAAGCATTGAGTATCAGAAAGCTGCATGATGGAGAATAGATTCAATGCCCAAAAGAAGAACAGCAAATATGTACCTTGGAATATAATCCCCACTGTGGTTCTGATGGAAATGTTTATGTCAATAAATGTGACTTCTGCAATGCTTTTATGAAAAGCTAGGGTGCTGTGACCTTCCATCATTATGGAGTGTTGAGCACCATGTTTCCCATCTACAAGAAGCTTCCTTGTTTGGACTCCATTGGTTACCTCTCAACTAGATTAGACTGATATCCCTGACTATTTGCTGATTTACTACAACAATAAATGATTTTCTGCTTGAGCTCTAAAAAAAAAATACTATAATGACATGATCAGATCTCTATCAAAATCAAGTAAGTATAAGCTTAAATTTGGATGATAACAGCTGTTAGAAAGTGGCTGGGGTCAGCATAAGGCCATTTTCATTTCTTTTAAAACTATTTAGGCTAAGCACCATTTGTTTTTTTTTTTACCTCTACAGATTGCCTTAAGGATCCAAACACATAAGGAATTTTAAGAGAAATTTTTTCTCCGTCTCACTTTGGGACGTACAGAGTGCCAAATAAAGACTTTAAAGTGCATGAATGGGAAGCAATAGGTAATAAGCCTAGAAAGGTGGACTGACATTTGATTATGCGGGGGGCTTCAAATGCCCATCAAAGGAGTTAGTATTTTCCACTTGAGATAAGATAGAACTGTCTAAGTGCATAAGGCAAACCTGGCAGAACCAAGAGGGAAGTCACTCACACAGTTCCAAGAAAGCTCTTACTCTCAACTCCTGAGGTGAAGACCCCAATTTATACTATACTAGATCCAGGCCCAGCCATGCCTTGTACCCCAGAAGTAAGACTACTCACTCTCACTGCAATTAGCATGACTAAGCTTCAGTTAACAGTCTACAAGCAAAAAGACCCAAGTGTCCAGCAACAAATAGCAGAGTTACATGTTAATAACTCAGAAGTGGGTTAATGCTTCTGCAAGTTACAGACTTTCTTCAAAAGCAAAAGCTAAATGCAAAGGAGAAGGAAAAAAGAGAAAGACAAGAAATTCTCTGTCGACCCTATCTCATATAAACAGAAAGGGGATTATAAAAAGGAGGCTTAAGTACAAAAAGTTTTCATAGAAAATTCACCAAAGAATGATAACAGAAATGAGATAACAAAAGAGAAAAACAACCAACACATTGAATAAGCATTGTAGAGGGAAATAAATAGTTTTGAAAAAACTCTTGGGAGAAACTTCTTAGACAAATTCCTCTAAATTAACCATGGAGCAACTATAAGAAGCTCCAGAATAGTTTAAAAAAAGAAATAAGGTTGGAGATTAGGAGAGAAATCAGAGTTCTCAAAGGAGAAACCAAAAAACCAGATAAGGCAGAAGAGAATTTAAGATATGCAGCTGAGAAAAAAAAATCTCCAAATCAATTTAAGATATGCAGCTGAGAAAAAAAAACCTCCAAATCAATAGATCTAGAACATTAAAATATAAATATTAGAAAAATGTTAAACTAAATAAAAGATAATAATAAGATTGGAAGACTACATGGGAGACATAAAAGCCAAGGAAACTGAGTATTGAGATAGGATAAGAAAAGAAAGTAACATAGTAATTATAGGGGATATTAATGTTCTTCCTGAATTGGATAAACATTGAGTAAAAACCAAAATAATGAAATCTAATAGAGTTAAATATAAAGTTTGGCAATTAGATTTTTAAAAAATCAAATTGTCAAGTACAAGAAGTTCAAGTACGGGCATGGCTAGCATGGAGTTTAAATTAAAAAGAGTGAGGAAAGGTGTGTGGGTGTGAGTGTATGTATGTATGTATGTGTGTGTGTGTGTGTGTGTGTGTGTGTGTGTGTGTGTGTGTACTGAAACTCAACGAGTAATATTTTAGAAATGGGAGCACATCCAGAGGAGAATGGCTCATGACACTGAGGAATCTTGGAACCATGCCAGATGACAGTTGAGAGAATTAGGGTTATTTGACCTCTTTAAACTTGAAGGGAACTCATAGGTGACGGGGACTTCAGATATCTGAAAAGTTGTCACATGAAAAGATTACATAGTGTGTCTAAAAAGTCTTAGAGCAGTTTCAAGTTTTAATAAAGACTTTATATAAGTTTTGTTCACCTTAACACTGGCTAACTCTACTAAGGCTAACAAATCAAAGTTTCAGAAAGAAAGATTTTGCCTTAATAGAGGGAGAATTTCCTAACAAAGTTGATAAGAAGTGGGAAAGGATTGGATGTCTCATCAAGTGGTAAGTTTGTCATCTCTGGAGACTGTGTGGAGGTTAGGTTATAACTTGTCAGGGACTCTGTAGATAAAATGCACACTATAGGTATATATTGCATAGTATTCAGGGTCCCTTCCAACTCTAAGATTGAGTGAAAAAGGCAAGTTAGATGTTTAAATGGATGGAGGAAGTCATAGTGGATACAGTACCAGATTTGGAGTAAAGAAAACCTACTCAAATCTTACCTCACACAGCTACCAGCAAGGTGATTCTGGGCAAACTTAACACCTCTGAACCTCATTTTTGCCTATAAAATGGGAATAACGCCTAATTCAAAGGGGCACATCAAGTGAGATAATATATGTAAAGTACTTGGCAAGTTTTACATGTATACACATGTGAGCTATTATTACTGTCTGGCAAACAGTAGGTACTTAATAAATGCTTACTGACTAGTTGATTATGATTGCTGCTACATTACAATTATAGTAGCATTGATAATTAAATAGTACATACTATGCATGGAGGAAAAAAAATACACACAAAATGTTGTGACTGCCAAAAAGGAAAAGACAGATTTATGAGGGAAAGTAGCAATTTTAGTAAAGCATTGGTATATATATGCATTTGTTATACAATTCTATAGAGCTTTCTTTTTTAAAAGAAAACAAGAAAAGTTTATGGAGCAATTAAATTTCCTTCAATCCTACCCGATTTATATGACTTCTGAAAAGTAAGATGAAAATTCTGCATTAAGAGCAGGTCATTAATTTTCAATGTACCTGATTAGCTTTAATCATATTTTATTTGACATGAGAGTCTGGGAAGAGCTAGAGTGATAGCAAAGTTTGGGTCAAACAACTGGACTGATGTTCACATACACCTTTATCCTTTCCCAAAGCTTCCCATCAACAACTAAAATCTGATTTTCTGAGCTTCCTAAATATATTAATCAGTTTTAAGTAGGCCCCTCTAAATCAAATTACACTATAAACACAAGATCATGAAATGAATCATAATCACCTGGCTAATTTTCAGTGTCTCATCACTTCTACCAGCATGAGATGAAAAGACAGAGCTTCTAGCAAGTGTATGCAGGGTTGTTAAACTGTGGGACAGGGGAGGTGGATGTATTACTTTTACCACAGAGATGTCTAAATAACTATTGTGTTATTCTATAAATTTAGTAAATAGTTCCAAACAACCTTCTACAATTGATCCAGTTCTAGGTCTTTAAACTGCCTGAAATGTGGATGATACAGCAATCCAATCTAAAACTGAAAGCAATCTTTAAAGCCATCTTCACCAACCTTCTCAGTTTTATTCAGCTGCTGGGGGCAGCTACTTTCCTGGGGAAAGAGCAAGTAGCAACACACTTTCCAAACTCTATAGAACTTACTCCCTGACCTGCATGACCCAGTTCTTTCAGATTCCTTTAGTTGATGCATTCTACTCCAGGGATTCTAGACAAAGAAACTGGTACCCATAGATCTTGCAATCTAAACTCACAGTTCCCTTACAATCCTTTGCTAAAAAGAATCTGGAGCTATACTCAAAGGGCTATAAATAATTGCATACCCTTTGAACCCATAATACCACTTCTGAGGTTGCATCCCAAAGAGATCATAGAAGTGGGAAGAAGACCCATATGTACACAAAAATATTTATTGCAGCTCTCTTCGTGGTGGCAAAAAACTGAAATTAAGGGGATGCCCATCAATTGGGGAATGGCTAAACAAGTTGTGGTGTATGAATGTGATGAAATACTATTGTGCTATAAGAAATGGGGAGCAAATGAACTTCATATTTACCTGGAGAGGCTTATACTCACTGATGCTAAGTGAGAAGAGCAGAACCAGGAAAAATTTGTACACAATCACAGACACATCGTATATGTGACAATCAACTCTGATAAACTGGACTCTTCTCAGCAATTCACAGTTATAAGACAACTCTACAAGTCTCAAGATGGAAGGAGATATCTACATTCAGAGAAAGCTCTAGAAAGAACAGAGTTTAAATGGAGACTGAAGCAATCCACATGCTATCATTCTTTTCCATATTTGGTTTTCTTTCTTCTTTCCCATTATTCACTCCATTGGTTA
>CM053581.1:444707762-444734798 GCA_028627135.1 Pseudochirops cupreus
GGTTGTATCCCAAAGAGATCATAGAAGTGGAAGACCCATACGTACAAAAATATTTATTGCAGCTCTCTTTGTGGTGGCAAAAAACTGGAAATTAAGGGGATGCCCATCAATTGGGGAATGGCTAAACAAGTTGTGGTATATGAATGTAATGGAATATTATTGTTCTATAAGAAATGAGGAGCAGATGGACTTCATATTTACCTGGAGAGGCTTATACAAACTGATGCTAGGTGAGAAGAGCAGAACCAGGAGAAATTTGCACACAATCACAGACACATCGTATGTATGATGACCAGCTTTTATAAACTGGATTCTTCTCAGCAATGCACAGTTATAAGACAACTCTAAAAGTCTCAGGATAGAAGGAGATGTCTACATTCAGAGAAAGATCTAGAAAGAACAGAGTTTAAATGGAGACTGAAGCAAACTACACGCTCATGTTCTTTTCCATGTTTGGTTTTGTTTCTTCTTTCCCATTGTTCACTTCATTGGTTACAGCCCTTCTGTACAATCAGACTAATGTCCAATGTGAAAGTATTTGCAGATTCTATACCTGATTGCATGCTGTCATTGGGGGGGGGGGTGAGGGAGGGGAGAAAATTTGAAACTCAAGGGATCGTGGAACTGAATCTTGTAAACTACAAGTAAATAAACAAACCAATTAAAAATAATACTAATAAAAAAATAAAATAATTCCTCAATAAAAAAAGAGAAAGAAAGAAAGGAAAAGGCAAGTTCATTGAAACATTTTTTTTAAATGGATAGAACAGAATGAAGGTCAGAAGGAATCACATCAAGGAAAGCAAGCTATATATAATAGATTATCAGTTGCATGTACGTTCCTCTTTTTGTGTTGTACTATGTATACGGAAATGCACATTTTATTTGGTGTTTAAGTCCAAAATAAATTTTTTTAAACAATCTCTATACTAGCAAAATCTTTATCCTTCACTTACTGAGTAATTTTTCGTACCAAAAAACAAGCAAAACTCCAGATTTTCAACCTTGAGAGATCAAGGAAAGAGCATAATGAGGTGTTTTGGTTTGTTTAATGTAAGGGAACAATTTACATGCAAGCTCGGGTCTTCCAGATTAGCTAATTATTATCAATTATACAGCTATTCAACTTCCCATATTTGATTTCTTAAAGTTGAAAATAAGACGTCTGAAACAACCATGTAGTAACTAGAAATTTAGAAAAATGACTTAGGAAATGTAAAACTTAAAGGAAAGTGATTGTAATACATCATCCATATGTACTGCAAAGGCACATCCCTTTCATTTGTCCTTGGACCCATTTCAAATGACTCATTTTTTACAAACTCATTGGGTTGACAGAACTGAAAACGTGTACGTTTATATGAATAGATCACAGACCATCATTTTCTGGGCTCTATTAAGTTTCGTTTCATGCCTAATCCTGATCTTTGGTTTCAAAGTCCTTTTCAGTTCACCGTGGTTTATTTATCCAACCCTAAAACATGACGATCACTTTCCCACCTTTGTTTATGTTCTTCCCGATATCTACTCTCATCTGCCAAATGTCCTTAAAATTTGACTTAAATACCATTTCTTCCAGATGCCTCTCCTACCCCACCCCCATTTAGCAACAAATTGTGTCCCTCTCTCCAACCTCACAAAGTACTTTGCTTCATCTCTTTCTAATACAATTATGTATTAGAGATATCTGGAAATGTTTCATATGCCTCTGCAAGACTCAAAGCTTTATAAGGGCAGAGGCCATGGCTTATATAAATTTGATATTTCCTGTGGCATCTGATCCAGTGTTCTGCACGCAATAAATATTTGTTGAATTGGATTATCTGCTTCAAAATCCTTAACATCATTTATCTAAATCTTATACTGTTCATTCAATTGAATGTAGTCATTAACAGTTTGATGTCATTTTGGAAAGGCATGTTCAGATGAGTGCCCCAGGTAACCATGCTTAGCCCTATGTTGTATAACATTTTTCTTAATGACATATTTAAAAGCCTAGATGACATACTCACTTTTTCATACAATGCAAACTTGGGAACTTGTATACAAGCAGTGCACAAACAGTGCACACTATATGATAGAGTCAGCATACATTAAAAAGGTCTTAGCAGGCTAGACCATTGGGCCAAATTGAGTATGTTTAAATTTAATAGGAATGTTATTCCAATATAATAAAATTTATAATACAACCTGAGTTAATCTACAAATTTAGCACTATATTTGGCTGTCAGAGAGTTTCCTCTAAAGAAATACACAAAATAATAGCAAAATTCATTTGAATTTTGAACAAAAGGTATAGAATTTTAAGGGAAATATTACATGGCCATATTTTAAACTATATTAAGACTTTTGAGAGTCCTTTGGCAGTATGCAGAGAAAATCAGTCAAAACTTAAAGAGATTAATTCAGAGTATTCATTGGAAGGACACCCATTAAAGTTGAAACTTAAGTGCTTTGGCTATATAATGAGAAGATAGGGCTCATTGGAAAAGACCTGATGTTGGGAAAGATTAAAGGCAAAAGGAGAAGAGGACAGCAGAGGATGAGATGACTAGACAGTATCATGGAAGCAATGAGCATGAGCTTGGACAGACTTCAGGAGACTGAGGAGGATAGAAAAGCCTACAATGCTGTGGTCCATGGGGTCACAAAGAGTTGGACAATCACTGAGCAACAACAAACAAGAAGAAGAAGAAGCAGTAATAATCAAAATGATTTGGTACTGAATAAAAAATAGAAGAGCAGACCAGTGAAATAGACACAGAAGTGATCAAGTACAATAACTGAGTCTTCAGAAAACACAAGAATACAAACTCCCGGGAGGGAAAAGCTCTCAACTTGACAGCTATTAATAAAAGCAGACAAGTTTGAATAGATAAGACTTAAACAATATCTTATACCATGTGCCTAATTAAGTCCACATGGAAGTGACTGTAACATAAAAGGCCAAGTCATAAAACAGCAACAAAGCAAAGCAAAAAACCTCCCCAAACTGGAAGAGAATAGAAGGAAGTACCTTCAAGTAAGTCAGTGATTAGATGATGCTCCTGAATTTTAAAATGACTAATTGAAGTTTTTTCTTTGTTTTTTTCTGTGGTAGATACCTTTCAATATATCAATGTCTTTTGACATCAATTTCTAATCCTGCCCCAGACAGTTAACTAGCATTGTGATGCTGGCAATGCCTCTCTATGCTTCAGTTTCATCGTCTGTAAAACGGAGGCATAATAGCATGTAAAATATTTTGCAAATCTTAAAATGCCGTATAAATACTAGCCATCATTATTATTGCATCATGGTGGAGGTGGGATCTCCAAACATATGTGTGTGTGTGTGTCTTTATTATGTTCATCGTAAATATATCTGACACGTATTATTTTCTGGAATCTACTCTGTAGTAAGCTAACTCATTAGGAAAGCTAATTTATGTATTGCTTTATAAAAACTTTTCTAGGTTAATTCTGATTGAAAGGTGCTTTACATGTCCAGTCTTCAGAAAATGTCATAGTAGGTCAAACTCTGTAGTGAGAAATGCATAAACAAGTCCAGTCTAATAAATCACAAATGCTTCAAGATATCTACAGTGTACAAAGGCCAATGTCCATGTTAGAGCAAGAGGAGCTCTGGATGTGCAAAGAAGTCATGTGTCTCATAAGGCCAGCCGATTCCAATGCTGTTTAATATGTTTTGCTTTGTTTCAGACAATGCACTTTTTAAAGCAAGCTAATTAATGCTAAAGCTGACAAACAAATCCAACAAAAGAGGCACTTAGTGACAGCATGCATAGAATCATAGCTTCCTGGAATTTCGATAGAAAGGACCTATTAGGTCATCTTGTTCATCTACTTCTGCGAAAGAAGGATTGTTCCTTTGAGTTTATGTTCTAGTTTTCATTTTATTCCATCTAAACGTGTCAATAAGTGAGGCTTCAACTTTCTGCGGAGAGATTCTCTATCATTTGAAATAGCTACTAGGATGGCTTTTTTTCTTTTACTTACGCCCATGTCAAGCATCCTTTCTGAAGTCAGATTCCTCTTTGGATTGTACTTAGTGGTTGGAGAATAGCTCTTCTGTGTAACATTTTCTTAAACACTGAGAGGATTGTGTATTCTTCAGTGGTTACAAACTTCAGTTTGATTAACCTAGCATTTTCTTCATTCAAACTGAAATATCATTTTCAAAATATGTTAGGTAGTGAGATGAGCATGAAACTGAAGTGCTTGACACTGAGATCTATCAGAAAGTGTGGTTTAAGACCAAGACTTTTCCAAGCTGGGTATTTAAATTAAAGCAATCCAGATTTTTCTGTGGTTGGAGGACCTCTTATTGAGGAGGTTGATTTTATGCACACTGACTCCCAAACCTACTTCAAACGATTCATTGGCTTCAACCTTTTTCTCAAATCTACTTTATAGGTAATACTGAGTAGCAAAAGTTAACTGGAACAGTAGAGTTCCAGACCTGGAGTCAAGAATGCCTGAATTCAAATTTAACCTCAGACACTTGCTAGCTGTGTGATCCTGGGCATGTCACTTAACCCTGTTTGTAAAATGGGGCTAATAATAGCATCTATCTCCCAGGGTTGTTGTGAGGATCAAATGAGATAATATTTATAAAACACTTATCATAGTACCTGGCACATAATAAATGCTACAAAAATGTTATCTATTATTGTCCATCAACTGGAGACTCTATAGAGTGTAAAGAACTGTGGTAATAGTTCGGAGATAGAGCAGTAAGAGCTAAAGCTTATCTTTAAATTTAAAAAACCCAATTTGATAGATATCTTCAAATTAAAACCCCCAACTTAGGTTCACTATCTCATAGGGAGGCTTGCTACATTTCCCTACTCCACGTTCTGGTGGTGTACTGAAAAGTTTGGGTGTATCTTCTCTGAGGTTTCTTCTCAGAAACCAGCACTGGCTGTGTTTCTCTTACTGCTAGATTTCCAGTGACCAGTGTCCCTTTTCCATTTAATATCCATTAGCTTTTTATAAGAGAATATTCATTTCAATGATATAGCAAGAACAAAAAATACATGCATTGCTCCCAAATACCTTGAGGGCACACCCTCCCCAATCCTTATCTCTGGAAAGGATTACTCTAAGCAAAGTTTCTAGAAAGCATCGGTCCAATCAAATTCATATACAAATGTGATGTGACCACTAGATCAAGACTCATCTCAACTATTGCTGAGTTGGGCCTCAAAGGTCTCTCCTTGTTCTTCTGGGCATTGATACTAGGCTAGCTGCAGTACCCATCATGGATTCAAACTCCCAGAATTCTAGAGGTTTGCTTTCTTGGCCTTTCAAAACTCAAAATGCTGGAGCCTCCAGATTTTCACTTAAAAAAAAAAAGAATGAATAGTTAGATAAAAGAACTGAGGTCTTTTTCCATAGAGCCAAATATTGGTCTCAGAGAGAAGGCCCAAGGCCTTTTTCCTTCCTTACAGCATTTTTTATCTCCCTCTCCAGTGCTTAGTAAATCACCCAGAACACAGTGGATGTTTTAATAAATGTTTACTGATTGATTGATAGATGCTGTTAGCATCCATTGAATTAAATTAAGAGAGATTAAACTGGAGAGGATGACTGAGGCTCTGGTGAGTTAGAGCCTTTTCAAAGCACATCCAGTTCTGGCCGTGTAGCCAATCAAAGAGGCTGTCATTTTCTACATAGTTAGCAGACCTACCCCAGCCCAGAATGTCCATGCCTCCTCCTGTGTTTTCTCAAGGCACTTCCATTCTACAACATGAGGACTCTCCCAGAAGCAGGCTTTCCAGTCTCTTCCCACACAGGGAATTTGCATCAGCTAAACACTCTGAAACCCTCTGCATATGTGCCAATTCCCATTACATATGCTTTCAAACTTCTTCACTTTTAAAACTCCTTATTTCACATTAGTAGTATTAACATTCACTTGCTTTTATGAATGCAGATAATTAGAAATAAATTAGAGTAGAAATATAATTATAGAAGAAAAATTAGTGAAAAAAAATGAATAGAATTAATTCTTGATAAGTCATGTGTAGTTGAACCAGTTAGTAAATAATATGTGAAGTGTTTGGACTAACAAGTCGGTTGGTAAATATTTTTCAACACTTGGTCAGTCTGGGTCCTATCATTGTTCAGTGAACGTATCTTCAGTTTTACTATTCGATAAAGTAAAAGATACATCTGCTGCAAAAAATAAGTCTTTAATACTTTATTATAACAACTCTCATTTACATGGAACTTGAAGGACTATAAAATACTTTCCCTACAATAACCCTGTGAGTTAAATGGCATAATTAGTATTATCCCCATTATACTAATGAAGAAACTGAAACTCAGAGGCATTAGATGAATTGTCCTTGGTTGCACAATTAGTACATGCTAGCTCCAGCATTCAAATCCAGGTTGTTTCATTTCCAGTGCAGTGCTCTTGTGACTCCTGGTGTATCTTGCTTATTTATTTATCTTTGTGGAGGAGAGAGACAGGGACCCTTCCTAGAGTGTGATGTATGTTCCTGTTTCTGGAAATCATGTGCAAAGAGGAGGTGGGGGTTTTGTTATGCTGTCTGGATAGCTGAGACAATATGCTCCAGGGATGGAGCAAGGGGCACTTCTACTACAAACTAGAGGTTACCCATTAATGGTGTATTAAAAACCTTGACCCAGGGCAGTATGGTTTATATGTGTTCTGTTTAAGGGAATGGACATAGGAGAATATTTGGAGCATTGACCCTGTTGAGGATATTTGGACTCCAGTTGGAAGTCCACCCTTTCTACCCTACAAAGTCACACCCATCGCTGCCTCATAACTATTTCTGGGGTCCCATTAGTACCAGATTTTTGCACATAGAAGACGATTGTAGGTTCACTGATGAAATGATAAACAGACTGACTTCCCTAAGATATAGTGACCATATGTTCTAATTCTCATTTCCCCCAAAAAAGATACCTTTCAAAAGGAATATCCTTTGTTAGATCACATGTTGTAGTTTTTAGAATTGATAAATATGGTCATTCTATACATGGGGAACAAGGATCCCTTTAAAAAAAAAGCTGTTTCCTGATTATAAATCAGACTTAGAAGGAACACTGAAAAAACAGTTCTAGAAGCTGTGGATAGAGAGAATTACAAAGATTTCCTCAGGAAATCTACTTGTAGAGGAAGATATTTGCTACCTGTAGAGGGAAGAAACATTGAGACGCTAATCAACAGCACATAGTTGTAGCAGATGGACTCTAGTTCAAGAAGACCACCAGCCTCTGCCTACAGGTAGCTGAGATCACAGGTGTGCATCACCACATCTGGCTACATTCTTTACTGTCAGGTTGCAGCTTTATATTTCATCCTTTCTGTCATTTTAATGCAATTTAATATTTTATTCTGGATTTCGCATACACTAAACATCATTACTAAGTTATACTTAGTAGTCAAGTGACCATCAAGTCAACATTTTAGTGTTAATTAGTATTTGTTAAATAAATCATCCATTTTCATAGAATAAAGTATCATTTTAAATGACATAGGTTTTAAAAGTGTTTTTTTTAAACAGAGTTAAGTGCTTCTAATATATGGCAAGTAGATTGCATTTCTGAGATTATGGATGTCAATAATAGCTGCTTCTATATATTAACAAAAAATTCTTGAAACTATGTGAGAGTTTTGTCCTAGAATAAATTTAAGTCATCATGAGAGATTTTTGGGTGAATGGTACTCATACTTGTGTCTTGGCTACAATTTTTCACAATATTTCACCTAATTTTTACTAGTATTTTCATTAAAAACAAACTTGAATTATAAGCCTTTTATTTTTTTGGTGTGAAACAATTGGGGTTAAGTGACTTGCCCAGGGTCACATAGCTAGTAAGTGTTAAGTTGTCTGAGGCCAGATATGAATTCGGGTTCTCCTGACTCCAGGGCCATGCTATCCACTGTGCCATCTAGTTGCCCCCTTTTGATTGATCAATTTATTTTTTGAGGCCGTCAGGTCTAAGTGACTGGCCCAGGGCCCAGACTTGTTCATCCATTTTGCTACCTACCTGCCCTATAAGCCATTTGTCACTTTAATCAATATGTAAAATCATTGTGTTTCACAGGCTATTTAAGCAGAGAGCTAAGATGATTTATCTGAGCACTTTCATGAAATCTAGAGAAAATAAATCAACTGGAAAAAAAAGCCAGTAATATATTTTCTGGGCCTTGTAAAAATAATCACAAATTAAACAATATTGAAAAACATTGAGAAGTTACTAGGCCCTTTAGCATATTTTGTGCATTTTTCTTACTTATATAATTTCTTACCATTAATGCTTCTTATTTTACTTTGGTAAACTCCTTTTCTTATATAATTTAAAGCATATTTTCTAAAGAATATGTCTGCCCTTGATGTGTTTTTATATCGAGCAAACCTGAAAATCTAGAATTGCAAAAGGTGACAAATCAAGGGAATTATTTACTTTTCTGCAATATTTGGGAGTTATTTACATTTTTTAAGTGATCTCATAAATGTTTTGGTATGTGACAGTGGTTGTGATAATAATGATTGCTCCGTTTATGTAACCAGAATGATTAACAAAGTTCTTATGTCACAACAACCCTAATATGTGAAGTAGCTCAAGGATTACTATCTCTATTTTACAGAGATAGAAATAGAAACTCAGAAAAACAAAATGACTTACCTAGGATCCTTCAGCGAGTAACTCTCAGAAGTCAAAATGGCACACACACATTTCTTTGTTGTTGTTGAGTTGTGTTAGACTCTCAGTGATTCCATTTGGAGTTTTCTTGGCAAAGATATTGGAATGGTTTGCCATTGCCTGTTCTAAATGAGGGAACTGAGGCAAATAGGTTTAAGTGATTTGCCCAAGGTCACATAGCTAGTAAGTGTCTGGGACTAGATTTGAATTCATGAAGATGAGTCTTCATGATTTGAGGCTGGAAACTATCTACTGAGCCATCTAGCCTCACCTTTGCAGTCTATCGCAAATTTGTGAACAAGAATATTTGTAGTCTCTGGCATTTAGAAAATGTTTTGCTCATAGTAAGTACTTATTAACTACTTTTTCCATTCATTCATTCATTCATTTAATTATAAACTTCAAGATGGAAACTTTTACACATGAACTCTGATCTATCTCATCTCATATACCCAATATTCAATGATTGATTTTTTTGAAACTAACTATAGTACTTTTATATTTATTACTATCAGATTTTAATCTTGTTATATTAACAACGTTTTTTCCTCATAACACCTCTGTGAGGTAGTTTATATACATGTTGCTGCATTTATAGAGAGTGAAATTTAAGCTCACGAAATGAAATAGGTGCTTAATAAATCCTTATTGACTGACTGCTCATGGTCACAAGTTAGTAAATGATGAAAATAGGACAAGAAATTATGTCTTCTACCTAATACATGATAGCTAGGTCTGGTAGGGTCTTAAATGCTCTTTAAATATTCATTTGCAAACTGACCAAGCTTTTCTAAGAAACAAATGGCTATTTTAATTCCCACCATTTTGTTCAAATGGGTACAACACAAAGAACGACCTCTGTTTTTAATTCTGTATGCAGCTTAAGAAGTTGTTTGAATTCATTTTCCTGCTTTGGATAGAAGATCAAAGAGGGGATAGGAACACTTCTTTTGGTGGCTAGAACAAGGATAACTTTTGAGAGGAAACAAAGCTGTTTGATTCTTCTTCTTTTTTTGTTTCTGTGTTCTCTGCCAAGGAGAACGATCTTTGAACTGCACATCTTTGCCTGTTTGTCCCATTGGTATTTCAAACCCAACACATCTTTCTCCTTAAACAGTCACTACCTCCAGTAGTTCTGTTGAAAGTACCAGTGATGGGATACAGGCTCTGGAAAACCCCTTTGAACTCTGATTGAAACTTCCCACTAGATGAGGCATTTGCCTGAGGCTGTTACTAGCCTAGTCCTCCATTGTCCAGCTACTTCCCCACCCTTGGTCTTCTCAAAATATCTTATATCCAAATCTGTTACCCTTAAACTAGCCTAGTTCTCCATTGTCTGTTATGTCCAGGTAGCCTCCAGCTACTTCCCACCCTTAATCTCATTACTGGAGTCTGACCTCCTTTGACCTCTCCTGAAGACCCTCTCCAAACTATTCCTCTAGACCACCCCTAGAGCCCTCCCACAACCTTTCTGTACATGAGTCCCATCTTGCCTCCATGAAGGGGCTGAGAATTATCTAGCACAGTCTCACTCTGTGTCATATAATGGTCCGCTTTTCCAATACTAGCATCATGGATACCGAGGCTCCTTAAGAGTCTACCCATTATGGCTAATACCTAATAAACTTTTCCGTACTTTGGCTGAGAGAAGACTTCAGTCAAATTCATTTGGCAGGACCCAGCATGTTGATATTTTGGAGTCTTGTGCACCCTTAAACCTTAAACCTTGACATTTTATATGGTTCCCTGACCTCAACATTTTATGAGGCCATAAGCCTTTCATTATAACTAGGCCCAAATCTCTGTTCCTTGACCAGGAATGATAAAATGAGGGCTAAGCTCGGAACAGATTTGGGGCGAGCTATAATGAAAGGCTTATGGCCTCAGGCAAATGCCTCATCCAGTGGGAAGATTCAAGGAGAGCTCAAGGGAGTTCCCAGAGCCTGCACGTCATCAACAGGAGATGTGTAATGATTTTTTTTAACTTGAATATAAAAGCCAGATTTTTGTTCATTTTTTTTGATGGAGAGAAAATAGTCCAGAGAGCAGGAAGTAAGGCAGGAAGAAGTACACAAGTTGAGGCAAGGTCAACCATCAAAAGGAAAAAAAAGAGACACATAAAGGTAGATGTGGATATATGAAGAGAGGTATAAACTGATTCTGTGGGTTATGAAGATAGAGTTGATCTGTGCTTAATAAACTTTTGTTTATTGTGTTTTTGTTTTCGTTAGGGAGGGATGTGACTTTGGATAAATGCACAATGATTGGCACGTAGTAGGCACTTAATTGGATTGGATACCATTGGATTGATCTGAGAGATGTTATGGAAATTAAATTAATAGGATGCACAAGTGCATATGGGGTGTGAAGGAGAGGAAAGAATTAAGGATAACACTGAAATTAATAGCTGGGTGAATGGAAGGATGGTGCCTTCAACAGAACTCTTGGAGGAGATGGATACGACTGTTATTAATAATGATTTATTATGAGCTTATTAAAAAGTGAACTTTTGTACTCTTTATTTTGACTGGGGTGTGTGTGTGTGGTTTCCATTCTATATTTAAAATACCAATGAGTTCTTTAACCTTTGTTTAAAGCTGTGCTATTGACTTTTTCTTTAAATCCCAGAAGTTTCTGAGGCTTAATTTCCTCAGATGCAAAATGTGAGGTCAAGTTAAGTGACTTTTAAAAGTTCCTTCTAACTCAAAATTTATGACTTTATAGTTGATGGAGTAGGGAATGTCAGAAAGGGTTTTTAACAGTTCTCCTTTGTATGGAGTGATACGATTTACAAAGCACTTTACCCAGAACAACCCTGTGAAATAGGCTGGGCATGTATCTTTGATCCTATTTTACAAATGAGGAAATTTAGGTGAAATGACTGGCTCAGGATTAACAGCAACTTCTTAAGTATTAGTTTAAATCCATATAACCCCGGATAGAGGTCAGGCGTTCTTTCTACACCAAGTTACCTCTGGTGATAGCTGGGTATGCTCCAACTGCTGGAGAATTTTCCCTAACGTGTCTAGCCAGTTTTTAAAGCCTGGGGTTTTCCACTGGGGGCTCCGAATTAAAGGTGTGAGTAGAGAGCGAAGAGGGAATAATTTTTCCCACGTTGCAACTCTTGGAATTGCTTCTTTGAGTTTCAAGTTTTAAGAATATATTAACAGAAAATAGCGTACATTGACCATGATGTCCCATCCCATGCCTTTCTTTTAGCCACATCATAGCATAAAAAACCTACCAGGCCTTCCCCTGCGCCCCGCCCCCAGGGGCTGCTCAGTCACCGCTAATTTGCTCTGGGTCCTCCAGATGAGGAATGGTTCTGCCTGCTCTCTCGAATCCCTAAGAATGTACGGAGTTGGAGGTAATTTGAATCTCGGTGATTTCTGGCCAATGATAGCATTCTACGGATGGGGAGGAAAGAGGCTAAGACGTGCGTCTTTTCCAGCTCACTAGGGACCAGGAGGGAAGGGCTTCATTTGTCTTGTGTGGGTGGAAGGAGGGCATCTATGCTGTGACCTTCTCGCCCCTTCTTCTTGTCCCTGGCCCCGTGGAGTCGAAGCATCACGCGGCAAGTGGGTCGTGCGCTGCTGGCACCGCTGGTGGCTGCCCGGGGCGCTCGCTCGCTCGCTCGCTCTAGTTCGGGAGAAGCCTCGTGCTGCAGCAGCCACAGCCGCGGCGCACGGCCATCGCCCTTCAGGACACAGCATGGCCAGCCAGTCGGGAGCAGCCGAGGCCATTTCCTCCCAGGTACATTGGATAGGGGCATGTGAAGATGCGGAGTGGGGGTTGGGGATTAAGGAGATTTAAGCTCGCCCAATCATTTAAGCTCCAATCATTCTTGCCCTTGCCTTTTGCCTCTCTGATGCAGCCACTCTTACACTCATCCTAGTTTTTGAGCTGCATTCACCAAGACATCATTTCTTCCACATTTCTTGGCCAAGGTACCCCGCCCCGCCCTTCGTCTCCTTCCCCTCATCCCTTAAAAAACAAAAAACAAAAACCTTTTCAAATATCCCTCACCTCCTCACTCCTACAGCAGTAAGCAACAAACCCCTGGAATTCTGTGACATTCTTGCTTGTCCACAAGGTTAACGCTAGTGTGTGACTGGCTCCCAGTTAAGCCCTGCTGAAAGCAGCTTTTTGTGGGGGTGGGGTGGGATGGAAACGTGATGAATCTCCGAGGTGGCAGCCAGACATCCCCCCAAATCTCCCTCCCCGCCCCACACCCGTTGGTACCCGAGCCTCTAGGGCTGTAAAATTTTCCCACACCTTCCAGTAGCTTTTAGAATTCGGGGCATTGCCTATTGCTTCATCAGGCTCCCTTTCTCCCGCTTCCTCCCCCCTTTCCCTCCTTCCCTTCCACTGTTGCCTGTCAGTCATTGATCCCAGATCCCCCGATTCATTTGAAGATCTCCTCCCAACCCCAGCCCTGAAGAGTAATAACCAGTTTTATTTGGTTTGGAGTCCTGTTCCCTAAAATGCCTCCTAAAACATCTATTCTCTGTCATTGTGTTCAGTTTCAAAGGTAGGTCTGTGATTGTATATGTCTTTATCATTGATTTGGTTTCCATGAGGATGCATTCAAAACTGCTGGCCTGGAGAAAACAGAAGCAAATCAAAAAGCCACCACATCCTTTTCCACTCTTATCTATTGTGCTCCAGTGTTTAAAAGAACGAGTCTTTCCCAAGAGGATGCTGATGAAATTGTTTAAGATTCTAATTGAAAGCATTTATTCTAATATGAGAAAACCAAGCACAAACCTGGTTTCAGCAGAGCAAAACTTAAAATATAACAGTCTCACAGAAGCCAGAAGAAAAACTAAATAAATATGAACTTCTGCAGTGGTGGCAGCCTTGGTGGTTGGGTTGGCAGGATGTAGAGTCAGTGGAAGCATCACAATTAATACTGGGTGGAAATGAGAAGGTAGATCTAGTGATCGAGGTTTAATTTTGCTTTATATTTCTACTAAATAGTGTTTTCTAATTTTTATGGATCCTCCATGCCTTGATTGTGCTGGGGACTGGACCTTCTGTGAAATTTTTGCTTTGGCTTTAGCTAATTGGATTCTGGTTTCTTTTAGGACTGTATTTATGAATGCCCTAAAGGATGTAGTAGGACAGGAGAACTAAAGCAAATGGCAGAGACTTTTAAGGTAAGATGCTTCCAAAGGCTAGATATCTGAAATATCACAGTATGCCCATTTCTGGAGATGTGGGCACATTTTCTCTGTGTAGTCAAGCAGTAGTTTGGAGTTGCCAACATATATAAACACTAAATCCATTCTAAGTCTCAAAATTAAAGCTTTGTTTAATAGGGAGTCATTTTGGGGTAACTTATTCAAAATGCTTCAAGTTATGTTTCATTTCTTATTTAAATAAACATTTTTCTTTGCAAATTAACTAAATAAATTTTAAAAAGGATTTTTACCTGGTTACATAATGAATCTGATTAAATTAACCCTTGCTAGTTAATCCAAGGTCAAACACATGATTATTGTTGTTCACTCATGTCTGACTCTTCATGACCCTATTTGGCATTTCTTGGCAAAGATACTGGAGTGGTTTGCCATTTTCTTCTCCAGCTCATTTCACCGATGAGGAAACTGAAGCAAGCAGGGTTAAGTGACTTGTCCAGGATCACACAGTGAGGTGTCCGAGGTCCAATTTGAATTCAGAAGTGTGTCTTCCTGACTCCAGTCCTGGCACTCTATCCACTGCACCACCTAGTTGCTGCTATTATAAGTCTTAGTTTTAAATTTTAAAATAATATTTTAAAAGCAAACCCATTACAATTTTTCCCTGTCCCCCTTTTTTCAAATTTTGAGTTACAAATTTTATCCCTCCCATCCTCCTTCCTTTCCCCCTCCCTGAGACTGTAAGCAGTCATAGGTTGTACATGTGCAATTATGTAAAACATTTCCATATTGGTCATTTTGTACAAGAAGACTCCAATAAAAGAAAACAAAATGAAAGAAAGAAAGAAAGTGGAAAAATAGCATGCTTCAGTCTGTATTTAATCAATATCAGTTCCTTCTCTGGAGGTGGATAGTATGCTTCATCATTTAGTCCTTTGGGATTGTCTTGGATCATTGTGTTATTGAGAACAGCTAAGTCATTTCACAATTCTTCATTGCACAATTTGCTGTTACTGTATATGATGTTCTCCTGGTTTTGTTCACTTCACTGTGCATCAGTTCATGTAAGTCTTTCCAGGTGTTTCTGAAATCATCCTGCTTATTATTTCTTATAACCCAATAATATTCCCTTACAGTCATATACCACAGCTTGTTTAGCCATTCCCCAGTTGGTGGGCATTCTTTTGATTTCCAATTCTTAGCCACCACAAAGAGAACTGCTATAAATATTTTTGTACAAAAAGGTCCTCTTTGGGTTTTTTTGGGTGTCTTTGAGATACAGACCTACTTGCTCCTTTATTTTTAAAGACCTTATCTATCTAAATTTTTTTTTGTGAGGATAAAATGATGAAATGCATTTTAAATTTGACTGAAATATATAAAATATCCTAAAATAATGTAATGGTGTTTTACTGTCTATTGTATGAGGGGTACACCTAAAGTCAAGAAGACTCTTCTTCCTGAGTTCAAAATCTAGCCCTACCACTTATTAGCTGTGTGACTCTGGGCAAGTCACTTAACCCTGTTTGCCTCAGTTTCCTCATTTGTAAAGTGAACTGGAGAAGGAAATGGCAAACCACTCTAGTATCTTTGCCAAGAAAACCCCACGTGGAATCACCAAGAGTCAGATATGACTGAAAAAAAAAACTGAATAATGAAAAACATAAAGAGGTCCTTTTAAAAAAAATTTGGTATCCAGGGGTGGCTAGGTGGCGCAGTGAATAGAGCACCGGCCCTGGAATTGGGAGGACCTGAGTTCAAATGGGGCCTCAGATGCTTAACATTTACTAACCCTATGACCTTGGGTAAGTCACTTAACCCCAATTGCCCTGCCTTCCCCCCTCCAAAAAGCAAAAATTAAATAAATAAAAAAAATTGGTATCCCTCTTAATGTTAGTTTTCTACTCAAGGACACCTCTAGCACAGGAAGGACAGGGTAGGAAAAAAGGTAGAATTCACTTCATTCCATTATGCTTTTTTCTTAAGCAACTTTATTTAAAGAAAAATAAAATGGTTGGATATGAGAATCTAATATTACCAATTAGTATTTGTAATTAACTGTGAACTTAATTATACAAGTTATTATTGTTCTCTCTGGTGGCAGTGAACAACTGAAATACGGCAAGCCTCTGTAATCCCATATTGTTTAATATAATGCTATAATAATAATGCTAGTTTTAACATTATTCATTGAAGGAGTGCTCAGGAAAAATCAGATTGATATTAAACATAACCAGATCTTAGACCCAGGACACTTTGGGGATGGAAAATAAACATTCTTCTGTGGCATTCAAATTCATGACATACAACAATGAAAAGCTTAAGAGAAGCATACAGGAACTAACCATTTGAGGAACTCTCAAAAGAGGTCACCTAGGTCAAATGCCTGATTTTGCAAAAAAAAAAAAAAAGAAACTAGTATTCAGAGAATAAAATGAAATACTGGGTAGACAGGTTTGAATATGAATGTAGATCTTCTACAGATTTTTATTCAGGTATTCTTTTCATCACACCACTATACTTTGTGGCCTTGGTGACTCACTCTGCCTCTGTCTCTGTCTCTCTCTACAGACATATATACATAGAAATGTATACATATATGTGTATGTGTGTGTGTATATATTTATATATACATATATACATACCAGTGTGTTTTCAACCAAGAGTTCTTTTTCTGCCATGTGTTTCCCCCAGCACTTTCTTTTCATAGCATCTGATTACCCAACCATTCATGATGAAATAGTAAAAATTTTATTTCTTATATAGCCTGCTCTGCCAATATTTTCCCTGTGATTTCACAGTCCACTCATTTCGACATTCCAGATTTTTCCAGGAGCATATGGCAACAAACATGTAGACTGTAATCTGAGCAAAGTACTTGAAGCATCTGAAAGAGATAGATTAATTATACAGGAGAAAGTATCTTATTACAACTACTTTGAGCTAGGGAAGGAAATCTTAGGATGTTTGAGCTAGAAAAAGTGAACTTCAGAGACAATTTAGTCCAACCCACGATTTTCGCAGACAATGAAAAGGAGGCAGAGGAAGTTAAATTGACTTGCTTGAAATTAAATAACCAATAAGTGAGGGTCAAGATTACAACTTTGGATTCCAAACCCACTGTTCTTTCTCCTATATACCTTGTTAAAGTGTAGGAAGAAAGAACATGACTTTTAAGAACACTAATAAAAAGAAAGACCCAGATTTAGAATTGGAAATGAATCAGAAATTCATCTAATTCAGTTGCCTCATTCTACAGGTGAGGGATTTGAAACCCAGAGAGTTGAATGACTAGCTTAAGCTAATATGGTTAGGAAATAGCAAAGCCCAGGTACTAACTCCAAACTTGGTTCTCTGGGTCTGGAATCAGGAAGACCTGAGTTCAAACTTGGCCTTAGACTCTGACTAGCTATGTGACCCTGGGCAAGTCACTTAACTTCTGTTTGCCTCAATTTCCTTGACTGTAAAATGAGTATAGTAATAGTACCTACTTTCCAGGGTTGTTGTGATGATCAAATGAGATGTTTGTAAAGTGCTTTGTACAATGCTAGGCACATAGCAAGGACTTAATAAATGCTTGTTTCCTTCCCTCTTTCCTGCTTTTCATTATGCCAGACTAAAAGTGACATGTGGATTTTTAAAAGAGGTAAATGATCACTTACTGAAAACGTGTTATGCATTATATCTTTTCCCAAGAGTTTAAAAGTGACTTTACCATTCTTCAATGAATGTTTTTGGTTTACTTTTGCATCTAACTAGAGAATGTAAGCTATTTATTTAGTTTTATTTTGTTCCTAAACAGTGTCTTCTTTGAGCTCTGATATGATTCTGTAGTATATAGTCTTTAGGACTGCAGGAGACTGCCGATAAAGGGAACTGCAATTTTGGACCAAATTTTAAATGATATCCAGATCTCCCTCTCCTTAGGAGGTGTGCTTTAAAGTCTAACTGAAAAAACACCACTTCCCCAAGATAGCTTCCTCCCTGCTCTAAGGATCTCTTTCTTTGGATTTTACGGATACTTTCCTCTGCTAGTATCTAATGCATTTCTTTTGTACTGTTATCAGTTTTTGTGTCTGTTCCCCCATTGGAATGTAAACTAAATGTAAACTGAAACTGCTTTTTTTAAACCTTTATATCCAAGGCACCTTAATAAGCACTTGTTGAAATGTCCTGGAAAGTAGATCAGTTTTCTAATTTACAAATAGATTATTTTAATTATTTGTTTCCAAAAGGAGGTACCAAGTGATTCTTTGCTATTGCATATTTTTTCTAACGTATTTCAAATGTGGTTTGGTAACTTTTTGCTGTCTGACCTAGATTAAAGTTTTAGAAACTTACCATGGGCTCATAGGGTATAATGGAAAAGGCACTGAATTTGGGGTTAGGCTTAGTTTCTTAGTGCTGCTGTTAACTAGTCTCTGGCCTTTATACAAGGCATTTAACCTTTCCCCACTCTCAATATCCTCATTTGAAACAGGGGGATTGGAATAGATGCTCTCTAAGACCCTTTCTTTTCTACAATTCTGTGATCCTATAATTTGATTGCATGAAGTAGTCAGATAACAGAAGGTTGGGCACTGGACTTGGAATTAGGAAAACCCAAGTCCAAAACCAACCTCACCCACAAGCTCTGTGACCCTGGATAAATTACTGAATCTCTTCTTGCCTGTTTCTTCATCTACAAAAGTGAGGCCAATATTAGCATTCCATTATCTTCCAGGATTGCTGTGAGGATAAAAAGGTATTTGTAAAGCACTTTGTAAAACTTAAAAATGCTATGTCAATGTTAATGAATTCTATAGAAAAGCAAAAGCCCATTATTATGCACTATTCCAGGTTCCCCTTTATTTATTAATGGTTTAAGCTGTCCCTCCTGCTTTGGGTATGAAGACTGGACCCAGATTCCTATTATCATAATAAAAACAATTTATACTTGCAGAATGATGCTAGGTTTCCAAAGAGATTTCTTCGTTGCAGATCTGTGGGGCAGATAGGCACTCTTCTTATCCCTACTTTATAAATTGCAGGAGAAAGTTAATCTGACATATTTAATGATATGCATAACCTTTACTGAGCTGCACGGTAACCATGCATAGATGATAAGGAGTACAAGTAAATGCATACAATTGGAATCATTTTTGCACAGCAAAACAAGCCTTTCTGGGTTCAGCTCTGGGGAGGGAAAAGGATAATAGGACTGATTAGGCTACTTCTCTGCTGTGCCATAGAAGAGCAAACTTCTATAAGGGGCTGGATTCCCTTAACTCCTTCAGCTCTGGAAACCTGGAAAGTATAAGACTGAGTTGGAATGAAAGCTCTACAATGAAACAATGGTTCCTATCCCCTTTTCTTCAGACTCAGAAAAACAAGTGGGAAATTATATGAAGTGGAAAACTGCTCTGAGTCCCCTCTCTCAAACCCACCAAGAAAAGATTCTTTTGTTTTGTTAAGCAGAAATATAAAGGGTGGGGCATAGAGGTCGTGTTTCATTAGATGGTAGATTGGACTCATTGATCTTTAAGGCACCTTCCAATTAAAAGCTTCTTTTATATCTTAAATTCAAACAGTACTGGTGTTCAGAAATCTGGCTGGCAATATAAATTCACTATAGGAATCACCATTTTGATGGGGGTGGGAGGTGAAAGAGATGTTCATGGCCACATTAGGTTTTTTGGAAGCATCCAGTAAACTCACTTTTGAAGGGTGCTACAATGGTGGGACTGTGTAGAGTAAAAGAATAGCATGAGACTTGGGTTCTGAGGGTAGGGGAGTATAAGGAAGGGAGATTTTGTAGAGAGGATAGCAAGAAGTGATAGAGAACAGGGAGCAAAAAAAAGGAGGATTAGGATGTTTCCAAAGACAAATTTAACATAGAAATTTTGACCAGAGCACTTTAATTCAAGGGTGAGTACGTTTATCTTGAATGCCGGTGTATTTGAAGGTAGTTTGTTGAATGCATACATATTATGTGAAGTATCTTCAGATAGAAGGATCAAACCATATATATTTTATAGAAATCTGGGGACTCAATGGGGGGGTGGGGTAATTTAGGGCCTTTCTTTAAAGCATATTAATATGCACAGAATCACAGAATCTTAGAGGTTGAAAGGAACTCCAGATGTTATCCAGTACAACCTACAGGAATAGGAATTTCCTCCACAACTTCCTTGACAAGTGATCATATATGTCCAATTGAAGATGGTCAGTGATGAAAAGCTCATTACCTTCTAAGTCAGGCAATAAACATTAAGTGCTCACTATGTGTTAGGCACTGTGCTAAGCGCTGGGGATTCAAAGAGAGGCAAAAAGCAGTCGCTGCTCTCAAAGATTACAGTCTAATACTCTAATACAATGTGTAAACATCTATGTTCGAACAAGATGTGTACAGAATAAATGATCAACAGAGAGAAGGCACTAGCCAGGATGAAAAGAATTGGGAAAGGAAGCCAGGGAAACTAGGAGATGGAGATGAATATTCAGAGAATTTCGGGCATGGTCACTTTGATAGCCCTTATCACTTTAGGACAACTCTTCTTGTTAGGAAGTTTTTTCTTCTCAGAATTGAGCTGAAAATCTACCTTTCTGTGACTTCTGCCCATTGTTGCTAGTTCTGCCTTCTGGGGCCAAGTAGCAGAATAATTGAAATACTTCTACTGGATAACCTGTCAGATACTTGAAGATAGCTATGTGGTCTCGCCTAAGTCTTGTCTTGTCCAAATATCACCACTTCCTTCAGCAAATTCACATATGCTATGGTCTCTAGTCTCCTTACCTTCTGGGTTGCTCCTCTCTGGATTTGCTTCAGCTGGTCAGTATCATGACATTAAAATGTGGTGCCTAGAACAGAACACAGTGTTTCCAATACAGTCTGCCCAGTACCGAGTACAGTGGAATGATTGTCTCCTTGGTTCAGGACATTATGCCTCTAATGATGAAGCCTAAGATTCCATTAGTGGCTGCCATGTCACACTGTTGACTCATTGAATGTGCATCTCTGTAAAACCCCATATCTTAGTTATCCTGTAAGGCCAACTTTGGGAGGTGGGAGTAAGAAAGGCAGTCTGTGTCCCAAAACACATCTACTCAAGACACATCTTCCTTTTAGGGTCAGAAACTTAATCAATGAGAAATTATCTTGAATTTGGGGGAAATGAGCTGAACAAAATAATAAATACTGAGATGTCCTGAGGATATGGTTGTTTTATGTGGTTGAAGGGGTGAGGAGAAATAGAGGGAGAAGTAAATTAAAGGCCATTTTACCTAGCTAGATTATAATATTGTGGGACCTCTGGTCACTAGAGGGTAGCACAAAGTCACTATGCTTTGAGATAGACTGGGGCATCTGTCACTTATCAGATTATTATTCTCCCTTCCTTATCTGTTTTTTGGTGGGAAGAAGAGGCCTGCCAGCTTCTGTAGTCCTAAAGAGGAATTTCCATCTGTGTCATCTACCACTGAAACACATGTGACTAATTTCTTGTTCTGTCCTGCCCACACTGTTGTAAAAACCCCAGGTCAGATTTGTTTTTGGTTTATGAACATAGTGGAATATCCTTACATGTTAACTAATTTTTAAGCAAACATCCTGCTCTTGCTTTCTCTGTGTCCTTACGTCATTCACTGTGCCTCGAAATCTCTTTGCTTCCTTTCTTCACCCTCTTCATCTACCTATTGAGGTTCAGGGGTGCGCAAGACCCCAAAATACCAACATGCCAGCTTCTACCAAATGAATTCGACTCAAGTCTTCTCTCAGCCAAAGAAAAGCAAAGTTTATTAAAGGTTCGCCATAATGGGTAGACTGTTAAGGAGCCTAGGTAACTGAGGCTTGTATTGGACAAGTGGGCCAGAACAATCTGACACAGAGTTAGTCTTTGCTAGATCATGGAGGCAAGATGGAGTTTATATATAGAAAGGTTGTGGGAGGGCTCCAGGAATGGTCTAGAGGAGGAGTTTGGAGAGGGTCTGCAGTAGGAGTCAAATCAGTAATGAGATTAAGTGTGGAAAATTGTCATTGGCTTCTACCTGGAGATGACATACAATGGAAGGCTGGGCTAGTTTAAAGGTAACAGATTTGGGTGTAGATATTTTGGGATGATCAAGGGTGGGCAAAGGTGGGCTAGGCTAGTAACAGATTTGGGGTGAGCTATAATGAAAGGCTTTTGCCTCAGGCAAATGCCTCAAGTGGGAAGATTCAAGGAGAGCTCAAGGGGATTCCCAGAGTCTATAACTCAACATATCCATTATTTTTTTTTACCCATCTTAGAGCTACAAAGGGGGCTGCAAAATCCAACTATCGGATTTGAAGCACAAATTCTATTTATAAAATCATCACCCATCCTTTTGCCAAAAGGTCTTCAGTACTTAGAAATCCACTAGTCCCCAAAATATCCAATGCCACTTTCAGGTAGCTCTAATTATTAGAAGTTTTTTCTACATTTCTAAGTCCAGCTTTGACTTTCTGGAGCTTTCTGGTGTTTCTAATTTTATACTTTGGACCAAGTAGCAAAAGTCCAATTTTTCTCTCATTCAAATACTTCAGAATGACGAGGTGCCTCTGAATATTTTGGGGTGATTTTTGTGGCATAGTTGTAACTTCAGTCTTTACCATCAGTTGTGAGATCAGTTTGGCTCTGTTCCCTCCCTCCCCCAGCCGGGAAGCATTAACTGTCTCTCCCCCGCCCCCAGCCACTAAGCATTAACTCTGTAGCTATGATAAGGGTCTTTTCCAGGCACTACTAGTAACCAGCCAAAACAAGACCCATCCTTCCCAAACTGGATAAGGTACTTCTCTTTAGGAATTTGACCTCAAATCTGGCCACTGGTTGACCTTATGACGTTTCAGGGAGAAAATCCTGCCTTTTGCTCCCCCTCCCTTTGGAATTTCCCAGTGGATTATGGGTAAAACACATGCTCAGTTGATGTGAAGGGTGCATGTCCCTTTAAGCATTGGCCGCTCCCTGGCCCCTCCCAGGCTCCTCCCTAACTCCACCTTTGTACACCTCATTAGCTTAATGAACTTATGATTGACAGCTTTGCATCTTTAAAAAGGCCTCTCTGGCCCTTAGAACTTTGCAGATTCTGGCCCTTTCTAGCGGGTAGGCCTTTCTAGCAGGCCATCTGTCCGCTGCAGAGTGTCACACTTCTGGACTTTCTCTGACCCCCCCCCCCTTTTGCAGCTTGACAGCTTTCCTAGCCAGGTTTCCTCACTCTACCCCTTTTTGCCCTGTGAATCAATAAAACTTTTATAAATCTGCCAAAGGATAGCTGAGCCTGTAATTCTTTTCAGATGCTAACCTAGAAAGGATTTCTTATTAGAAATCCCCCCCAAAAAACCTATCCCTCATCAAACTTACATATTCCTCCTAAATTTAAGTTTGAATATCCACATTCCCTTCTAGGCGATTTAAAGCCACCTTATGATCCTGGTTATCCTCCTTTTTTCAAGTTCTGGGCAGTCAGTGTTGCAAGGAAAGTGTGACACCCAAGAGTTCCAGTAAGATGACCGCATGAGTCATTAACAAGTCTAGCCTACCTTCATCATCTCAAAATAGCAACAGCTATGTCAAAGAAAATAAAGGATTCCCCCCATCCCCCAACCGTCTCCAAAGAAGTAAAGAATCCTCATAGGGAAAAAATGAATAAGCAAAAAAAAGAGGTACAATCATCAACAAGCATTTTTGCCTATTATATGCTAGGCATTGTGATTACAGATTTAAAAGGCAACTCTCTGTTTTCAAGGGGAGAAACAGCATGCTCCCAGATAAATACATAGAGGATACAGGGTAGAGTTCTAAGAGGTGGAGATGAGAAGGGAGAACATTTCAAGCTCAAGGCACAGTCTGTAAAAAAACAAAAAACCAAGGAGGTAGGGGATAGAAAGTGTCCTCTGTGGGGAACCACAAGTAAGCAAGAATGTATGAGGATTTGGAAAGTGTATTCAGACGGGATGGATAGTCTGGAGCAAGATTGTGGAGGGCTTTAGAATTCAACACTATTTTGGCCTTAGGGTAGTGTGGAGGATTATCAGTTTGGTGGCTGTGTGGATGATAGATCGAAGTGGGGAGAGATGAATGTAAAGAGACTCTTTAGAAGGCTATTAAAACAAGTCTAGGGAATGGTGATGAGGACTGGGACTAGAGTACTTGTGGTGTGAGTTGAAAAAAGATGTAAGAGATGTTGAGGAGGTGGAATTGCTAGAACTCTGACATACTCATGCATGGAGGCAGAACTTGGATGATGAATTTGCAGGAGGAAGGAATGGTTTAGCAAGTAGGAAGAGAACCATGATAAATATGTCACACAGAAGCCTAGGGAGGAGGCAATATATATATATATATATTTTTTTTTAATTTTGCCCATTCTTTTATTTATTTTAGTTTTCAACATTCATTTCTGTAAGATTTTTTTTTTTGCTTTTTGGAGGGCAGTTGGGGTTAAGTGACTTGCCCAAGGTCACATGGGTAGCGTTAAGTGTCTGAGGTCACATCTGAACTTGGGGCCTCCTGACTCCAGGGCCGGTGCTCTATTCACTGCGCCACCTAGCCACCCAGCCACCCCTCCACAAGATTTTGAGTTACAAATTTTCTCCCCATCTTTCTCCTACTCCCCACCCCAAGATAGCAAGCCTACTGAATACCCCTTCCCCCAATCTGTTCTCTCTTATATCCTCCCTCACCCCCCCCTCCCTTAACTTTCTAGCAGGGCAAGATGGGTTTCTATACTCCAGTGTCTGTATATCTTATTTCCTAGTTAAATTTTTTAACGTTTGTTTTCCAGATTCTTACCCTTCTTGCCTCCTCACCCACCCCCACTGGGAAGACAAGCAATTCAGAGTAGGTTGTACATGTGTAGTTATGTGAAGCATTTCCATAGTAGTTATATTGTGAAAGACTAACTATATTTCCCTCCATCCTCTCCCACCCCCCCCACTTAATCTATTTTCTCCTTTGACCCTGTCCCTTTTCAAAAGTGTTTGCTTCTAACTACCCTCTCCCCCAATCTGCCCTCCCTTCTATCATCCACCCCTCTTATCCCATTCCCCACTACTTTCCTGTAAGGTAAGATACCCAGTTGAGTGTATTCAAGAAAGTGATAGTGTTGGTGGCTTAAAAAGGGAAGGTTTGAAACAGTCACTGTTGGAACTGAAGGAAAAAGACTAAAACTGTGACATCATATAACTCTGGAAGAGATAATAGACTTATAGCAGAAAGTCCTCTAATAAAGGAGTTTTAGTACAGAAACTGTTGGGAAAACTAGATTGCAGGTCATCAGGAACAGAGATAAGATCAGCATTTTATACTATATACGCGTGTGGAAATAGGTATCTAAGTATAAAAATTAGAAGAGAATGGACAGTCACATTTTTCATATTTACGGGTAGGAGATACTCTCAGTCATGAGAGAGAATATTCTAAAAAGACAAAATAAATGATTTCCCTTTTTTTTTGTTGAGTTATTTTTCAGTTGTGTCCAGCTCTTCACGACATCATTTGGGGCTTTTCTTTGCAGAGATATTGGAGTGATTTGCCATTTCCTTCTTCAGCTCATTTTGCAGATGAGGAAACTGAGGCAAACAGGGTTAAGTAACTTTCTCAGGGTCACATAGCTAGTAAGTATCTGAGGGTGGATTTGAACTCAGATCTTCCTGATACTAGGCCAAGCTCTCTATTCACGGTACCCCCTAGCTGATGATTTCTATTACTTTATATGTTAAAAATATCAATATATTTAGTTGATGTCTTTTGCATACATTTCTATAGACCTTTTTCCTTCATCTCCAGAACTGAAGGGTGCTTGTAACAAATAAAATTAAGTAACACCAATCAATATTGTGACCTTGACTGAGAGTATATCATTCTGCCCTAGAATCCCTGACCCCCTATGAGGAGGCAGGGAAGTATATGAATTAGTATCTATTTTCTGAGATCAAAATTTTTAAAAGTTGCTCATGGTTAGGCTTTCTCCCCCTTCCCCCCCCACATAAGGGATCCTTTCTTTGTTCATTTGACCCCTCTGGGATATGTGCATAATAATGATACCACTGGGTCAAAGATTATGTGCAGTTTAATGACTTTGAGTGTAGTTCCAAATGACTGTTCAGAATAGTGGGATAATTTCACAGCTCTACCAACAATGCATTAGTGTCTGTTGTCCTGTAGCCACACTCACCGAGACACTGTCTCTTACTGATAGCAAATGCAACATTCTCTATTGATAGTTCTCCCCTTCTTCAATGAAGTGAAGAAGGAGCATCTTCTCAACTGAATTCATCTGAATTCAGATGGAAGAATACTATTTGCTCTCTTTTTTATTGTGGTTCTGTTTTTTTCTTCTTTCTTGAGGTTCTTCTCATTGGTCCTAATTCTTCTTTATAATATGACTAATGTGAAAATATTTTTAATATGAATGTATATGTAAAGCATATGTGTGTGTATATATATATAAATACACACATGTATACATGTAACACAAGGAAATACTCTTAGCATAGCCTCAGTGGCAATAAACGACATATTGCTGAACGAATCCTCCCTCCCCAGGTGGAAGATGATTATCTATATCTATCTACATGCGCGTGTCTATGGCTAAGCTAACCATTGTGTTTATACAAGTTTAGTGTCACTATTCTTTTCATTTATGTTACTGTAGTCATTGTAAATATTGATGTCCCAGTTTTATTTCCTGTACCTTGCATCAGAAGACATACTTGTCATTTCTTCTAGTGTGATAATGTTGTGTCACGTTCATGAGTCACAATTTGGCACATAGTTTTAGGTGGTTTTATTTAACTGTTTAGGAGCAATTTGGTTTTGGTGGTGGTGGTGGGCTAGTCATTGAGATGTGCCTGCTATGTTGTAAAACATCCCCCAACTCGGACTCTGGGGACCCTACTCTAAACGTCCCCCAACTCGGACTCTGGGGACCCTACTCTATAAATGTCCCCCAACTCGGACTCTGGGGACCCTATTCTATAACTTACCTCTTCCAGGTGCTTTCCTCCTCTCAGGCTTCGGTCATCACCGGCTTCAAGACCCGCTTGAAGAACTATTCCCCCCCCCCCCAAAGAGCAACCCAGGACTCGGGCAAACGGTAAAGATGTTTATTGCAGCATATACAGGAACAGAGAGAGCTACACGCACGCGGTTGCCCTTTTTATACCCTAGCTTTTGATTCCCGCCTCAGAGTGCCGTCATTGCCCGGTGAGC
>CM053581.1:444742460-444768838 GCA_028627135.1 Pseudochirops cupreus
TTTTGGAGTTCCAGGATTGGTTCAGAGTCCTATTTTATGGGTATTTTGGGGTGGCTATGTGAGAGCTGCGATGTGTTGCTGCTGCTACGCCGCCATCTTGGCTCCGCCCCCTCGACCATCACAGAATTTCATAGATAGTTTGCCTAGGTTCTAGCAAAGAACTTAATAACAAATCTGATACTATTTATTCTTCTGGGCAAACATGGAGAGATGTGGGTTAGATGATGGTACGATCCCATGGATTTATAACTGGTTGGCTAAACTCACAGTAGTCAATGATGGTTTATTGTCAGTGTGAAAGGTATCCGGGTAATAACTCTAGGGATCCATGCTTAGTGCAGGATGATTTAACAGTTTTATCAGTGACTCAAGGCTGGGAGAGAGAGCTAAGACATTGGCTGACAGAGGCAGGGTATGATAAATAATGAGATTTATTAGCATAATTTAAATAGCATTGGGGGCTAAATCCAATATAGTGAAATTCAGCAGGGATAAATATAAAGTCTAACACCATTCAAGAGATTAGTGTCATAAGTATAAGATGGCAGAAGCATGATCAGATAGAAATTTGAAAAAAGATCTGGGTTGGGGTTTCTTTTTTTTTTTTGCAAGCTAATTTGCGACAAGAGTCTGATGTGGTAGCATCTTTGGGTTGCTACACAGGCATAGTTTTTGAGAACAAAGAGGTGATAGTTCCTTTGTACTTTGCCCTGGTCACATCATATCTGGCTAACTGCATTCAGATCTGAGAAGAAAAGTACAGGAAACTGATTAGATGGAGAACATCTGGAAAAGGGAAACTAGGACAATTAAAGGAAGGATGGAAACAAGCATTTATTAAATGCTTACTATGTTCCAGGCACTGTGCTTTATTAATGTTTTACAAGTGTTTTATACTTTATAAGTGTTTTACAAATATTGCCTCATTTAATGCTTATGACAGCCCTGTAAGGTAGGTGCTGTTATTATGCCTATTTTAAGTTGAGGAAACTGAGGCAATATTGCCTCATTTTTGTTAATTGACTTGCCCAGGGTCACACATCTAGGAAGTCTCTGAGGCTGGATTTGAACTCAGGTCATCCTGACTCCAGGTCCACATTCTGACCTCAGCACCTCAAAAGCCTTGAGATTACGCCTTATTGAAGCAACCAAGGATATTTAACCTGAAAGAGAGTGGGAGGAAGACCATAGCTGTGTTCAAGTATTTGAATACTGCCATATGAAAATCGGATTAGACATGTTCGATTTGGATCCAGAAGGCAGAACCAGGAACAATGGGTAGAAGTTAAAAGAATACAAATTTAAACTAGATGTCAGGAAAAAAACCTCCCTTCACACTTTGAACTATTCCTAAGTGTGGTGTGCTATGTTAGGAGGCATGTGTCTTTGCAGATCTTCAAGCAGAAACCAAATGATTCCTTATGGGCATGTTGTCATGGGGATAGGTCAAGTCATAGCAACAAGCATTTATTAAGTGTCCACCACTCAATGGTCACTCAAATCACCTCCAGCTTTAAAGTTATGAGGTGTCTAGAGAAGCAGTCCTTTGGTATTTCAGTAAGTTCTGTTTCCATCCTGAAGGAAATATATAAGCCTATGACCTTCAGGAGTATCCTAAGTCTTTATATTCCTCCGGAAGGAGAACAAACTTGACATTGCTAGAGAAGCAAGGCCCTGTGGCCTTGAGAACTGGCTTTGGGGTTTTGGCCTGTTTCAGTTCTTTTCAGTTCTGGGCACAGGCAGTGGATTGATTCCTGGACCTGGAGCATGAGCCAGGGTAACCTTGGAGTTAGGACTGCAGAAGGAATGTTGTTGCCAAACAAGCAGGGGATTCCTGAGAAGCCAGGGTGTCACGAGGCATTGTTCAAATGACTGTGGTAGTAAAGTTTTGTTTTATTTATTTGCTTGGTTTATATATGTATACATGTATGTATACATATATTTGTTTTTTTACTTTCTCTCTGCTCCTTCAGCTCTTCCACAGGCTGGTTCCTCACTCCAACAACTCTGGGTATTCCTGGGGAAGGCTGGTTTTACTACTGACTCAGTCACATTTCCTCTCTGTAGTTGCCATCTCTCAGTCTGAGAGATTATGTCATTGCTTCTCTGTAGGTGGATTTAGAAAAAGGGTCCAGGAATTCCCCTTCTATGTACAGGAGTCTAGGTCATATGGCTCCATTTTCTCCAGGGGCTGGGTGGTTGAGAGACCTTGTTCTGTTTTTTCCCCTTCCCCCTTCTCTCCTGAAGACCCAGGTCTGCCCCCAGGTCTTCTCCTCTACCCTAGTTCTCTCTCTGTAGCTGTCCAGATTGTATATCTCTAGAGCTAATTACACAGGCAGTTAGATACCATTAAAGAGTTTTGAGCATAGTAATAACATGATTACATCTATACATAAGAAAGATATCTGGAACAGTTTGAAAGATAGGCTGGAGAGGGGGAAAATAAAGGCAGAAATGTATTTCAGGAGGGCATTGCAATATTCAAGTGATTTATAATGATCTATACTAAGGTGGTAGCAGTGCCTAGTAAATGGAAAAGCCTAGAGGAAACTGAGGAAGATATGATTAATGATACAATCCCTGCTCTCAAGGAGGTTATAGTCTAGCAGGGCAACTAAGATAGTTACACAAGTAACTACAGTATCAAATAGCACATAATAAGAAACAAATAAGCAAATAAAGTATGAGCTCCAAGCCAGGGGAATCATGGAAGGCTTTAGGTAAGAAGTGTATTTGAACTAGTATTTAAAGGATGAGAAAGATTTTAATAGGCAGAGGATGGGGAAATTCCAGGCATGTGGAATAGTGAAAGGAAAGGTGCACAGGGGAGTACAAAAAGTGCTCTAGAATCAGTGCTGAGTAGTTCATCAAGCTAGAGACTAAGGGGAATGACAAAGGAGCAGGTGTGAACAGGTTATGGAAGGCTTTGAATGGCAGGCAGGTCGGGGAGTCTGAAGTCTATGGGCAATTAGGAACCTTTGGAGACTTTTGAGCAAGGCAGTGATGTTATTTGAGCTACATATGGAAGGCAGATTGATTTGTAAGTGTTGGGTAGAATGAATGGAAGATGAAGAGACAGACTGGTAAGGAAACTATTAGATATACAAGTATGAAAAGATCCCTGGTGGCAAAGCACCTCAATCTTCCCTTACAATTGGAAATTTCCTGATTGAATAAACCTCTCTTAGAATAGAAAAGTGCTTTTTTAGGAGAGAAGAGGTCTAGACCTTCAATGTTATTGGTGATAGAAACACACATACACACACACACACACACACACACACACACGTTCAGGTTAGCAACTCATTTGTAATTTCTGACCTTAAAAATGTTGCCTGAGACTCTGAGAGGTAAATTGACCTCACCATCTTTATAAGACAAATTAGAGATATAACTTGAACTCAGGTTTTTCTAATTCCAAAACTCCCCCTTCATCCATTATGTCATGTAACTCAAAAGACAAATCACGCATGTGCTTTTGTATCCCAATTGGGCAGTCTGAGGGGTCAGCTAGCTTTATAAAGTTCCACTGGAGATCCTATCAGCCTAAAAGAGGTTGATACTATTATTGGGGCAGTATACAGGTAAAGAAGTGAAATTGTGGCATCATTATATGCAAAGACGAAGCTACTTCAGTAGTGTCAGTAGACTATGTAATTTCAAGAAATACTGATAGTCTTATGCTCAGCTTCCCAACCTTCTGGTTTGCTTTGTAACCAGGGCTGACTTCCTACAATTGAAAGAGGTAGCCAAATCCCAGGATGATTTGAAGGACAGGTAAAAGATCATGACCCTGAAATTATTTTCCTGTACCGGTTTGTCATAACTGATAATATCCAAAATCATTCATTCTGCCAAGTTAAGACATTGTTTTCAGGTAGACACTGTGAAAATGTCTACACATTAGCTACATTAGCTCCTTAACTTGGATTAATCTGTCATATTCTTAAGAAAAGATTAAAACACAAAGGTAATGGGAGATAGGATAAATATATTTTATTAGGGATTGAGAGAGAACACAACCCAAGGGCAGCATGATAGAAGCTTTGAAGAGCAAAAAGCACACTGAAAAAAGAGCAATGGCATCTGTTTTACATTTATCTCAGATAAAACCTACTGAGCAGTCTCACATATTTGCAAGATGGTTAACTGGATTGTATTCCTGGAAAAGAAGATAATAAAAAGACAAACATATCTATATTCTCAGTCTTATTGTAATGTTATGCTCCAATCAACTGGCCTAAATTCATTTAGGAGAGAGTCAAATGAAATGGTATTTGTAAAGCACTTGGCATAGTATCTGACACATAATAGGTGCTTAATAAATGCACGTTCCCTTTCCTTTACCCCTTCCATAGTCAGTCAGTACTTTATTAAGTACCTACTGTGTACCAGACACTAGCTAAGTACTAGGGATACAAAGAAAGGCAAAAGATAGTCTGTATTCTCACAGTTTAATAAATAATTTGCAGGGGCTGCTTGGTGGCACAGTGAATAGAGCACCAGCCCTGGAGTCAGGAGGACCTGAGTTCAAATTTGGCCTTCGACATTTAAGACAAAACTAGCCGTGTAACCCTGGGCAAGTCACTTAACCCCAGCTGCCCTACCTTCCCCTCTCCAAAAAGCAAAAAAACAAAAACAAAAAACCCAACAACAACAACAACAAAATAAACCAAAACAAAACAAAACAAAAAGAAATAATTTGCAGCAAAAATAAATAAAATGGGTTACTGACTGCCATTTTTGTCTGAAATACAAAATTTGTATGTCCTTTTAGTCCGTCCCCTAATTTATGAGGAACTACATTCAATTTGAGTTTATCAGAATTCTCCAGGTGTGTGACATTTGAAACGTCACTGACAGCTTGTGGTTTCACTTTCCCACCACCCTCCTCACCCCCTTCCAGACAGAAACAGTTAGACACCATTAAAAGGCCACAAGAAGATGCAGTGAACGAGGGAGACACACTTAGGAAGCAGCTCCAAGAAGCTATCAAACCACTGGAGAATGCTGAGCAGCAGGTAAAGAGGAATCTGACTCATTTACCCACCAATTCTCCTTGTTGTGATGAGGCAAAAATGGAGGAAGAGGGAAAAAAAGTGACCCAAAGGGGAACTGCTCAGTTCAGACCCCAGTTCTCTTGCTGTAAGCAGAGGAAGTAAAAGGGGGAGTTGTAAAAGCCGTGGTGTTAACAGCCTAGCTAGCCTGCTGATGAAAGAGGCAGCTTGGCACATAGAGACTTCTACCGTTGCAGAAATAGCTCAAGCATACTGAACCCATGCAAATACAGAATTGCAGAAGTTCAGCAGCAGCTGATCACCGGCTCCCCCCACGCCCCAACCAGAAGGAAAGCAAATTTCGAGGTGTGTGTGTGTGTGTGTGTGTGTGTGTGTGTGTGTGTGTGTGTGTGAGTGTGAATGTGCAGGAGGGAGGTCAGATTGCCAGTTGTTTTCAAAGTCTGCTGCTTTGTTAAAATTCAGTGTTCCCATTGCACGTCCAGGCTAAGGATCAAGAACAGGCCCTCCATGCTGCCAAGGAAAAAGCAGAGTCTTTGCAGCGCAAGTTGGAGGAGACTGTTTCTGAAGAGCAAGATTTCCAAGCATTAAATATCACCTTATCAAATGCTTGCCAGACACTTGGACAGAATACAAGAAAACTAAGATGTAAGTACTACTTATAAGATCCTTTGGTTTCATCCTTAAATGTAACGTCAAGTTGGACAGTGGATGAAAACCTGGCTTTCTAGTTCATGATTGCTGTCATCTGGACTGGGGACAATGATTGACCCTGTGGCCTGGGCTTTTATGGGTTTTCCTAATGGCGGCTTAGTCCGTATCACCTAGACAACATAACTTGCTCTTCTGCACTTTTATTAGGGACTGGATTTTCACTAGTTCTATTTCTTAAAAACAAAATTCCTCTAAGACTAAATGGAGGAAATTTTTTAAAAAGCAAGTCTCCATAGTCTATTTTATAAGTGATATAGTTAGTGCCCAGAGAATAGAAGACTTCTCTGTTCTCTTCTGTGGGAAGAAACAATGTCATGAGATTGTTTAAAATCTCCCTATAATAGCTGGTACTCTGAGTATTCATTAAATGTATGAGAAAATAGTCCAATACCCTTAATAAAGCATTCTTATTCTAAAATTTGATAAAACAAAGATGCTTTTCAAAGTCCTCTGACATTTCTGGGTGTTTATCTTCATTAACAAAATTTTATACATGGTTAAGAGATACTTCACTAATTTAAAATGGAAGGATTTCATCTAAAATGAATTGAAGTTAAAGGTTAGCTAGAGGGTGAAGGGTGCCCCTGTGTTTGTTTTGAGTTCACTCTAGCCCTCTTTTGCCTTCTTTTGAGAGAGATGTTTGGGAGAAATAAGAATTAACTTTATGCTCCAAAATGTCAGGGTTGACAACCTAAAAAAACCACACAAAACTTGACAGCTTTCCTTAAACTCATACATATTTTGTATGAAGCTGTCAGATAACATACGATTTGTTACATAAGATTGTCTTTTTTCCCCCTTGTAAAATGAATGGTTGGAGGAAGATTCCACATTATTTGAAATTGCCCAAGCATGGCAAAGCTACATTACAAGCATCTCAAATATAGCTTATACAGCTGCTTCTTAATTCATTACTATTTTTAAAATTTTATTGATGTGCTTTGTTCTTACAGTACAAACATTTTCAGATTGTCCCTCTACGGTGAGCTAACTCACTTCTAAATGTGATCTTTTAGGCTACTTAATAGCACAAGGTGTGTACAAATTTTTAAAAAATGTAATTAAGTAACTTAATCAGCTTAATATGCATAAAATTTATAAGGAAATTGTGAGTTCCTGTCACTTTCCATGACTTCCCTTTGTATGTTTTAGAAATGGAGGTGTTTCAGTCTGCTTTGAAGGAAAGGAATACTCACAATGATGAGGCCTTAGGGTCTATCAAAGTATATTTTTGGTGGGCCTGTCTGCAGACAGCCTCAAATACCTTCTTGGTCTATGTTTCATCTCCATTTCTTTCCTATAGGTTCTTTGTTCACATCCTTCAGAGAGCTCAATGAGTAAAGTATTCAAACTGGATTTAAAAATTGGCCTAATGACCTGATACATTTCTAGTTAGAAGAGAAATTAGTTTGGAAACAGTGACATTTCCATGTGCTTCCAATACTTCCCACCCAGTAGAATGTATGGCAAGTACTGTCACATACTAAGCATTTAACAAGCGCTTTTTTTCCTTTCTTCTTTTTTTTTTGCCTTTGTATCCCCAAATCTACTGAAATGTCTTTTTTTCTTCTTTTTTTGCTTTTTTGAGGGGCAGGACAATTGGGGTTAAGTGACTTGCCCAAGGTCACACAGCTAGTAAGTGTTAAGTGTCTGAGGTCAGATTTGAACTCAGGTCCTCCTTGATTCCAGGGCCAGTGTTCTATTCACTGCACCACCTAGCCACCATATCAAATGTTTTATTGATTAATAAATGTTTGTTGAATTTAATTCCGTATCAGAAAGGTAGTGCAGTATAGCGGAAAGAAAACTAGACTTGGCTGCTTACTCTGATGTTGGGCAGGTCAGTTAACTTCTCTGAGACTCAGTTCTCATGGATAAAACAACAAGGTTGCCCTGGATAATCTCTAATGTCTCTTCTAGTTACAATTCCATGATAGTCTACAACTTGCTACTCAAAATAAGCTTTATTATTTATCGGGGGTATCCTCTGTCTCTAAAAGGCTGAATCTTGCTTTATATACCATTTGTTTAAGAAGCTTCTTTTATACTACAACATTTCAAAAATGGATCTTATTATAACTTTAATAAAGGTCATAATGGGTCCCCTATAAAAATCTCCAAAACTCATTTCTACCTATAAAGTTCCCTATTTCTGTTGAGGATACCACCATCCATACAGCCAGATTCAGATCTTTGGAATAATTCTTTTTCATTTATATAAAATTTAATGGCTATATTTTGCACGGAAGGAAGAGAAGCACATTTTCATATCTTTTTTGAGGGGATCAGGCTTGGTCATTGGGAAAAAAATTTAAATTTTTTAAAATTAGCAAGCATTTTATTTTCTTTCCCTCCAACTAGGATCCCCACACTTAAATAATTAATCAAATAAATGAAAAAACTCTTATAGCAAATACACATTAATTAATTAATTAGATTCTAGCACTGGCCGTGTCCAAAGCTTCATGACTCATTATGCATCTCGAGTGTGTGACTTTTCTGCCAGGAAGTAAGTAAAATAATTGATCATCCTTCCTCTGGAATCATGGTTGGTCATTGCACTGATCACAGTTCCTGAATTTTTCTCAGTGTATCCTTGTAATGTTGTTATTATTGTTACTATTGTTATTAATTGTTGTAGCAGTTGTTCTCCTAGCTCTGCATCATTTCATGCAAATCTTCCCAGGTTTCTCTGAAATCATCCCTTCCATAATTTCTTCTAACACTGTGCTGAGCACTGGAGATACAAAAAAAGCAAAAGGCCCTGCTCCCAAGGACCTCATAGTCCAATGAGAGAGATCCCATGAAAACAATTGTAAAAACAAGCTAAGGACAAGATAAATTGGATATAACTGACAGAGAGAAAACATTAAAATTAAGGTGGATCAGAAAATGCTTCCTATAAAAATAAGAAAGTTAGCAGGGACTGAAAGGAAGCCAAGGAAGCCCCAGAGGCAGAGACGAGGAGGGAGTGGATTCCAGGCATCACGGACAGTCCATGAAAATGCCCAGAGTTAGAAGGCAAAATTTCTTCATTCTTTGAACACATGCTGTACTTTCCTACCTACTTGTGTTTTTCCCTTATCCCTAGATCTGTTCATCCTATTTTCTATTTTGTTTTTATTGTTGTTAACACCTTTTGTTCTTTAACAAAAGCTAGAATAGTTGGGCAAAATTTTATTCCTGACTTCATATGATTATTTGGTTCAATTTATGGACAATTATTAAGTTCATTCTTAATAGATCTGCGATCTCATCAACGTAGGTACGCACTATAACAATGATGATTATAACTCATCCGTGCGTTTTCTTATCCATGTCCTCCTATAAATCTTCCCTGGGGTTGGGCACTCAGGAAACTGGAGATCTTTTTCTGGCTCTCTTGACATGGTACACAGGGAAGGACACTAAATGACTATGAATACTGACAGCTCCATTTCTAATCACATAGCCCTGGGATATTCTTTATACTACTCCTGCACTGTTCCTCTTTGGTAATATATTGTAGGCTACTCTCACCTTCTGTGTGCCAAAGGTATTTGGCACTAAAATGTAGGAAATGTAATGAAGAGGCTAATTTGAAGAATTCCTTGTACATCCAACCTGGGAATATTATACAACCTTCTAATTAGAACAACAATCATTCAAAAGAGCTCATCATATATCCAAAAGACTGAATGTGCGTAATAATAAGCACAATAGTGATAGTTATTATTGTTGTTATTTAATAATAATCAAAATTTAAATTTAAAAAAGATGAAATAAAAAACCCTATATTTTAAGTGCCCTCTCAAATGCTCCTTTCTTCATAAAGCTATCCCCTGATTCCCCCAAATGAGTGTCATCTCTCCTCCCCTGAACCCACATTTGTATCGTTTTTATGACATTTCACTGTAACGTATGTTACCCTGGTCCCCACTGCTTGAACACCCACATCTAACATTTCATCCCACCCTACTGTTCTCCAGCACCCAAATGGAGTTTGGGGATGTCTAGGCTGTCAGTGGCTCCAAGCTCCATCAACGGTGTTCTCTCAATTTTAGGGGGTCTCTTTTACTGCAGTTCCATTTAGCCACTTAACAGTCAGGTTAGTGTTTACAGTAGAATATTTACTTCACAAGCATAGCAAGAACAAATATATTAACACTTCCTACCACAACTTAAGAGAATGTAATTACTCATCCCCATCCCACACCTCCTCAGTCTCTGGGGAGGGAAGGGGCATTAGGTTCACAATTGAATTTAGCTGCTATGTAGCATAGTTCTACTAGTTTCCAAGTCCAGAGCTCTTCTTGGGCTCAACTGCCGGGCACTCTGGCTTCTCAGGGCATCCAACATCTGGTCTAGGAGCCTTTCTTTAAAGCCATCATGGTCCTACTCCAGGTTCTGGTATTCTACTACCTGTAGCTAGAATGGAAAAAAAGACAAAGAAAACAGACCAAAGCAAAACCCCAAGCCCATTTATCAGGGTCACAGGGACTATAAGGGAGGAGAAGAGTAAGATAGTCTTTTCTCCCATGACTTATGGTGTCCTCATAGGCAAAAAGGACTCTTTATGGAAGTTACTATACAGAAAGAATATGTTCCTGTCTTGTAGTTTTAGAGATGCATCTTGTTCCAGCTACGTAGTCAATGTAAAAGTTTGGTAAGAGGGAAGAAGGGAGTCTGTTAACTTCTACCAAAGAATGATAAAGAATTCACTGGAGGACAGAAGAAATAGGGCCTCATTACCTAACTTAACAAAGAAAGACTGACCTTCACTGGAATACTTTTTTAAAAAGGTGACTTATTTCCAATAATATTAAACTTTTAAAATTGCCTTGCAACTATTTATGTTTAAATATGTGGATTTCTACTTATAAAATATAACGTTTTTATTCCTTCTAAGTTTCTATCAATTATTCATGCATTTTTTTATATGTTCCAATGTACTTTTTTTTTAAAGTGCTTTAAATAAACTAATGAAGAATGAAATGAGCAGAACTGGCAGTAAAAATTTGTATAATAACAACAACATTATAAAAACAAACTCTGAAAGCTCAATGATCATTCATGATTCCAGAAGACTGATGATGAAATACACTCTCCATTGCAGAGAGGTGATAGAATTAGAGTGCAGAGTGAGACATAAATATTTTTGTATATAACCAATGAAGCAGTTTGTTTTGTTTGACTATATATTATTTTGTTACAAGAAATTTGTTTTTCTTTTTTCTTTTCAGTGATGTGGAGCGTGGGAGGAAGAGAAAATTTCTGTTATTTTTTTTCAAATGAAGAGATGGGGGATAGTGTTACAGATGTGAAATGTTTTACTTTTTACTTTGTTACAGGATACCTCTTATGAAGTGAGAGCAATCTTTAAATGTTTTTAATGTAAAAGACAAAGTATATCACTAAGTTCTTTAAAAAAATAAGAAATGCTTTACATCATTATCACATTTGACCTCATTATGCCATGTCACATATCACATTGCTTTATATGTTTTTTTTCTTTTCTAATGTTTTAAAATTATCTCTCCCATTAGCCTCCCCCAATTGAACAATTAGAATGAAAAATTTTTTCATCGGACATGTCCAAATACATATGTTTTATTCTGGATTTTAAATCCATCATCTCTGTGTGGCAGGAAGTAAGTAATGCTTTGCTGGGGCTCTAGAGACCAAATAAGCAGTCATTTTAAAAGTGTTTTTCTCTATAGTGATAGTGTTTTGTTTACTCAAATGACCTTTTATTTTTTTTCTCTTAAAGGTGAATGTAGTATAGTGCAAAGAATACTGGAGTCAGGAGACATGGGTTCAAATTTAACCTCAGAAAATTATTAGCTGTGTAATATTGAATAAGTCACTGGTATACCTTTTTGATCTGGGACAAATAATTTCTCCTCTCTCAGACTCAGTTTCCTGTCTGTAAAATGTGAGGCTTAAACTAGAAAACTTCAGAAGTCCCTTGAAGCTCTAAATTAATAACCTGTGAAGTTAGTCTGCTCATCTGTAACATAAAGATAATAATATACTACTTACCTCATATTGCTGTAAGGAAAGCACAATGCCATTGTTCCCTGAGTCATTGGGGTTGCTTCATGTCAGTAAGAAGCAATTACATAACTCAAATTGATAATTAGCTTCATAAAACATAACCCTATTCTAAAAAAATAGTCCATTAATACTTATATGAACTGATGCAGAGTGAAGTGAGCAGAACCAGGAGAACGTTATACATAGTAACAGCAATACTGTACAACGATCAGCTATGAATGACTGATCTATTCTCAGCAATACAATGAACCAAGGCAATTCTGAAGGACTTAAGATGAAAAATGATATCCACCTCCAGAGAAAGAACTAATGGAGTCTAGATGCAGATTGAAACGTGCTTTTTTTTTAAACTTTATTTTTCTTGGAATTGTCTTTTTTTTTTCTCTATGCTTTCCTTTGCAACATGTTTAATATAGAAATATGTTTTACTTGGCTGCACATGTATAATGAATATCAAATTGCTTGTCTTCTCAAGTAGAGGGGAGAGAGGGAGAGAATTTTGGAACTCAAAGTTTTTAAAAATGTTAAAATTATTTTTATATGTAATTGGAAAAAATGAAATATGAAAATATGTTTTAAAAAAATTCATTTATACCTAGCATGACAAATAGAGAGAGACTACATGGTGTAGTAGAGTTCTGGTCTCAGAGTTAGGAAGAGCTGGGTTTAATTTTTGCATTGATCATCGATTGGCTTTGTAACCCTCTCATTGTCCTCCCAGGCATTTCTCTAATGCTCTCAATTACCAACCTGTACTAGTAGAGAGATTGCCCTTAGTAGGTATTTCTATTAATTACTGATATCACAGGTCTGATAAAAAAAAAAAAGATGAGGGTACTAATTTGACATTTCTGAGGGTGATGGAGTCAGTCCAAGTCCCAATTGTTCTCTTCTATCTGTGTTTTTTTAACCTGTTTGTTTGTTTGTTTTAAAAGCACTATCGTATCTGGAATGCTTTTCTCCAAAGCAATGATCTACTGCAAAGTCAGGTTTCTTTTCTCTTCTCCTTTGCTATCTAAAACTTTAAGCAGATTAATGACATTGTGAAATGATTGGGCACAAGATAAATGATATCCATACTGAAATGATTATAAATATCTCTTTATAGCCCCTTTCAACTCACAAAGAGAGAAGTTTTTTAAAGGCCAACTTCATGGAATATCTTGTCAGGTACAAGTTCTGTTGCATGTGGTGGAGGCACATGACTGTGATGTCTTTTCACCAGGGGAAAATATGTGACTCTCATAAAGTTAAAAAAATATCTTTAATAGATTCCAATTTAAAGACCATATGCAAATACTGGTAGTTTTACTAGTAGATAAATATTAAAGCATTCTAGAATGCTTCATTGAACTTTGTTTTCTGATTATTTGAGCATGCAATATGAGAATTGAGCATCTAGTAAATTAAGCAACTAAAAAATAGTGACTCAATGGCAGAGAAATTTATTCTAAATCCTAAAAGGAAATATGATAATATAGAAGCCTTAAGAAATTCTATTCTTCTGGGTGGTGTGCTTTTACATCTACTTTTTATTTCTATTTTTATAGTAAAAGGTTTAATTTAGAGAGCTTCTAAAAAAGGTTTTGAGGGTTAGCAGCTCACTTTTCTCCGGAGTTAACATTCAAAATCCTCCCAGCTTATACTTCCAGATACCAAATTGGATGTTTCATCCTTTTGATGTACATTCTGTGGTTTATTTTTGTTTTTCTACCATGCTTTTGTGAGACCATGGTGAAACGAGGCAACAAAAGAAATATTCTCTTCCTTGTGTTGTTAATAGACTGAAAACAAACTATGGCACTGTAAGGTGAGGGTGATAGATTTGTATATATTTGTCTCTGGGACATAATGTTTAAAAAAAAAAAGATTCAGGAAAATAAACAAGGTAGGTTGATGAAATTCAATGAGAATGACCTTAGTGTGAGTCTGTTAGTGCTGCTGCTTCCTCTCAATTAATGATCTTCAGTTTATCCCACATACATTTTGTATACAAATAGTGCTTTACATGTTATCTCCCTCATTAGACTATGAGCTCCTTGAGAGCAGAGATTGTCTTTTGCCTTTCTTTTCAATCTCCAGCATTTAACATAATGCTTGTTGTACAGTTTTTTTTCAGTCACATCTGACTCTTTGTGACTCCATTTGGCATTTTCTTAGCAAAGGTACTGGAGTGCTTTTGCCATTTCCTTCTCCAGCTCATTTTACAGATGAGGAAACTGAAGCAAATAGGGTTAAGCAACTTGCCTAGGGTCACATAGTTAGTAAGTGTCTGAGACCAGATTTGAACTCAGGAAAATAAGTCTTTATGACTCCAGATCAGGCACTCTTGGTGCTTAATAAATGTTTCTTAACGTCTCGTAAATAACACATGCTTCAGAAATTCAAAATATTCATGATCCCATTGATATGAGGGTTCCCTTCAGTAGTTTGGATCCTAACCCACTCATGCTTTCTTTTCCTGTTTGATTCTTTTCCGTATTCTCCTATCATTTATCCCCAGATAGTCTGTCAAATATTATGGAACCTCCAGCCTTCTTCTAGCACACCATATACATCAAGAAAATAAAATGAATAATTTTCTTCCTATCAGAGTATCACTGTGACATTAAATACAAATAGGTTGAAATATAGAAACCTCTAGTTCAAAATATGATTTAATTACCTTCAGGAGGAGTAACAGATAGTATACACTGCTGTAGGAAACATGCCTCGTCTCTGAGACTGGAGAAGTTAATCTTTCACCTCTGACATTTTTGTGCACCTACACTAATCCATAATCCATGATTAAATATCCAGTGAGGTTTAGTAGCATTTCTTATGAAGACCTTATTGGTAAAACTATCTCAAATTCTTGATGCTGCCATATTATCATATTGGGCTCATAATTGGTTCCAACAATTGGGGGCAACAGTGGAGCATCCCACTTTCTAGTATTAATTCCCATCAACAGTGGAAGCTATTAACTTCAGTCATCTTAGCAAACTTCACATTTTAGCTTTATTTCTTATTTTTACTTTCATTTTCTGGATAAAGCACATCCCTTTCTCCATTCCACTTTTTTTCCTACTCAGTTTTTCTTTTAACACAGAACTGTTTAGATGGAAATTTGTCACATCGTGATTCCCCACCCACCACAGGTTTAATTTAAGAACGACTAAAAGAACAAACAGTAAGCAAAAGTTAAGCTTATTGTCACTGTTTGGGTGCCACCTGTAGACTAGATATTGTGTAAAACCTGAAGATTCAGTCCTTGTTTGACAGGCTCGGGATCTAAATCATACTCCTTCTATTTGATTGAAAATCTGATGTGATGAAGAAAAATGATAAATCTCTTACTTGGTTGTAAGAAATCCAAAGTATTGAGGACCTTTGGGTCTTGGTTAAATTCTTAGAAGTCTTGGGGTCATGGTATTACATTAGTGTTGACTAGTACTTTTACAAAATGAGTGATTATAATAAAATAGCACTTATGGTGTTTAAAGTGCTTCCCCTTACAACAGCCCTGGCACATAATACAGAGATTATCATGATTTTGTAGGTGAAACAACTGAGGCCCATCTGTACATAACTAGTAAGTATAAGAAATAGGATTTGAGCCCTGGTGTTCTGGCCCCAGGTTTAGTGTTCTTCCCACCATGCCATACAGTCTCTTGTGATAGCCTAAGTTAAATTATAATTTTTAAAGTTTAGAAAAAACAAAACTTTAACTTTACAATTAAAACCATTTAGATCAGCAGTTCTCAACCTGTGGGTTATGTTCAATTTGTAGCACTGAAAATATATCCTGCATATCAGAGTCATAACAGTAGCAAAATTACAGTTATGAAGTAGCAACGAAAATAATTTTATGGTTGGGGGTCATCACAACGAGGAACTGTATTAAAGGGTCACGGCGTTAGGAAGGTTGAGAACTTGTCTCCTTTTCATTATTGCATTTATAAAAAGCTGATTAAGAATTATTTGTTGGAGAAGGTACAAAGTGTTAGAGTAAAGAAGCCAAAAAGTTCTATCTGCTTCTGGAACTACACGAAAGACTTAATTTTTAAATGACAGCTCAATCAACAAGCATTTCCATACCTACCATGTACCAGATACTGTTCTAATCATTAAAGATACAGATACAAATGAATAACAATCCCTTAGCTCAAGGAGCTTAGATTCTACAGGGGAGATCAAATAGACATGTATAAGGATATACAAAATATATGCAAAATGAATATAAGATGTTTTGAGAGTGAAGCCACTAGTACCTAAAGGAACCAAGAAAGACCTGCAGAAAGTGCTGTGTGAACTGAGGCTCAAGAGAAACTAAGGACTCCAAGAGGGCAGAGGTCAGGAAGGAAAACATTAAAAACATGGGAAACAGCCAGTACAAGGACACAACTAGAGATGGGCCATTATGTATGAGGAAGAGCAAAGACAACAGTATAAGTGGACCATAGAGTGTGTAGGTGAGACTAATGTATAAGAAGTGTGGAAGATGGGAAGGTGTTAAGTCAAAAGGAGGAATTTTTATATGATCCTAAAGGTAACTAGGAGCCACTGGAAATTGAGTAGAGAATGAAATGGTCAGACCTCAGTTTTAGAAAAATTACTTTGACCACCATGTGGATAGTAGATTGTAATAGGTAGAGAGACCTGAGGTAGAGTGGTCAATTGCAATCATTCAAGGGAGAGATGGTGAGAGATTGGACTGGGATGGTGGGCATGTGAGAGAACAGAGAGAGGAAGACAGGCAGTAGATAGGGTAGTGACTCAGAGTCATGAAGACCAGGCTGCTGATCTGTTCTCAGACATTTAGCTCTCTGTGTAACTTTGGCTATGTCATGTAACCTCTTGGCCTCAGTTTTCTCATCTGTAAAGTAAGGAGGTTGGTCTTGATGGCCTGTAAAGCTCCCTCCCTGTGTGTCTTCTCTCTCTCCCTCTCTTGCTCTCTTACTCTTTCCCCCTCTCTCCCCCTCTTTTTCTCCCTCCCTCCCTCCCTCTCTCATACCATCATCTGATGATACATGTGAGAGATGTTGTAGAACAGCAGTTCTCAACCTGTGGGTTATGTTCAATTTGTAACAATGAAAATACATCCTGCATATCAGATATTTACATTATGATTCATAACAGTAGCAAAATTACAGTTATGAAGTAGCAACAAAAATAATTGTATGGTTGGGGGTCACCACAACATGAGGAACTGTATTAAAGTGTCGCAGCATGAGGAAGGTTGAGAACCACTGTTGTAGAGAGCAAAGATGTCCCAAGATTTGGCAGCAGATTGGCTGTGCCTGAGTTGACAATCAGGAGATGAGAATGACAATGAAGCTGTGAGCCTGGGTGACTGAATGGATAGTAGTGCCCACAAGATTAATAGGAAAGCTCAGGAGACAGGTGAGTTTAGAAGAAAACTGTAATAAGGGTTGTTTTTTTCCACTAGAGACTGTTCTGCCTCAAGAAATTTTGTGTTCAAGAAGCAGGACAGAAGACACCCTTGAACTTGGAGCTGGCAGGCTGGTACACACCTCTTATGGGTAAGCATGTTACCATCTGCCTCATCAGCCACTGTCAAGGACACAAGGTGTGCTAGCATGTGTCTTTTAAAGGAGGGGATAAAGGACATGTGTGTTTGTATCCCTTTTAGTCAGTCAATCCACAAATGTTTATTTAGACCTTACTATTTCATTGATTTCAGCAAGCATTTATTAAGCATCTGTTCTGTGTAAGGCATGATGCTAGGTGCCAGTTATACCAAAACGAAGTGTGATACAGACCCTCTCTTCAATGAGGGAGGCCTTTGCACTCACTATCCACTTTGTCTGCAATATATTCCCTCCTTACCTCTGCCTCATAGAAGCATCCCTTTCTTCAAGGTGCTGTTTAAGCACCACCTTCTACATGAAGCCTTCCCTGCCTTGGGCACTTACTAGCTGTGTGACCCTAGGCAACTTACTTAACCTCTGTCTGCCTCGTTTTCCTCACCTGTAAAATGAGGATAATAATATTACCTCTCAGGGTTGTTGTGACAATCAAATGGGATAATTTTTATAAATTGTTTAGCACAGTGCCTGGCATATAGTAGGTTCTTAATAAATATTTATTTCCTTCCTTCTTTCTGATTTACTCCGACAGCTTGTATCCTTCCTCTCCAGCTACTGTGTATTTTTTTGTACACACACACACACACACACACACACACACACACACATGCACACACACATACACATATGCACACACACACTTCTATATTGTCTCCTCCAATAGAATGTAAAATCCTAGAGAACAGAGATTTTCATTTTTCTGTATCTTTATTTCCAATGCTTATGTATCAGTAGGCATTTAATAAATGATTGTTGATTTATTGGTCAAATGATTGTAAATAAAGTAAATAAATGCTATAGGACTTTAAAAAAAGCCAGAGACTTTGGGCAACTGTGGTCTTAGAGGACATGCAGTACAACTCTCATTTTACAGACGAGGAAAAAAAAGATTGTGACTGTCTATGGTCATATGGTTACTCAGTACCTAAGGAGAGATTTAAACCTAGGTCATCCATCCACTACATAATTCTGCCTCTGTCCCCTTCCCTACATTCACATAGCCACCTCTCTTGTAACCCTCATGGCCCCTCCTCTAGCTCATTTCTGTAGTCTCTCTGTTACAGTTGACCTCCCTGCCTCAAGTCTCTTTCCATTTCACTCTATTTCCACACAGTTCCCAAAGTGATTTTCCTAAAGCACAGGTTTTAATGTGTCATCTCTCTACCAATAGGCTAAAGTAGCTGCCAATTACCTTAATAATCAAATATAAATTCCTCCTTTCCTTGTTTAAACATCTTCACAACTTGACCCCTCCCTACCTTTCTAGACTTAAACATTATTATCTTCTACTCACTCTGTGGTCTAGATATCTTGCCTTACTTGGTCTTCCTCTCCACAAACCTCCTCCTCCAGTCACCATACCTTTTTGTTCTGCTGCATCCCTCTTCACCTCTCCCTCTTGGACACCCTGCTTTCCTTCAAAATGCAGCCCAAATGCCACCTTCTTCAGCTGGTCCCCCCTCTCCCAGGCTGCTAGTCCTTTCCCATTCAATGTTACTTTGTGTCTGCAGTGTGTCTTAATTATATTGATATACTGTGTGTTCCTGTTGTCTCCCTTGTTAATTCTTTGAGAGCAGGGACTTCACTTGTATTTTTGTATTCCCGTTGGTTATAGCACAGTGCCTGGAATGTAGTAGATATTTAAATGCTCGTTGGTTGATTCTGTACTAAATACCTGAGCAAAAGATCATCAAAGAGCGTTTATAAGGCATCTTCTTCAAGGACCGTTCTATGAGGTGAAGGTGGAAGCACCTCTGGGGACTTGTGGTAGATTATACTCAACCAATTCTGAGAATTGCAAGCTAACCTTGCATAATTTTTCTGCAAATAGTTTTTTAAAAAACACTTTGTTATTTTTTTCTGGGCAAACTTCATTTCAAAAAGTATCCATTTATACAGTGTGTGTATTTATACTAACCAATAGATTGAATAGTTAGGCAGGTCTGCGGTCAGCCAGGTTTGGGGGGCTGCCATTTTCAAGGTAGGAAAAACAATTGAGATCATAAGAAAAGATCAACTACTCTCTCTCTCTCTCTCTCTCTCTCTCTCTCTCTCAAAAGAGAGAGAGAGAGAGAGAGAGAGAGAGAGTATTAATTCTTTAATTCTCCCATCGTTCCTCCTCCTCCCATACCTGGGATAGAGTCAATATTCAACTATGGCACATCGGACTATTCTCATGGCTTTCTTAAGAACTCTAGTGAGCAGCCTGCTACTGAGCATAATGGTTTTTGTGTTGCAGTAATGATGTAGTTAGTTTTTTTAAGTGGAAAGTACTAAATTTGCACTGTTATTTTTCAGAAATTAACATTTATTTTCATGTATGCCTATTAAAATACAGATGCCTTACATCTAGACAGCTTAACAAAGACACCGAGACTGAACAAAGCAAATCTCTCATGTGTATCAAACAGAGTCCATTTTTCGTGTGAAAGATCAGACTATGGAGAAGTGAAGAATGAGTCTGCTTTGGACATAACACTCAAAGGACACAAGTAAGATAACAGATGATGAGTTGAATATACGTCATTGAGTAATGATTAGATATTTCGAGGTCTGTCAGAGCAATGTTTTTCTCAACATTTTTCGGTAGCAGTGTAAGTTCTCTAATTTCTAACAAGTTAACCTTTTAAAAATAGGAATCAATTTCCCACAGTTCTCTACAACTAGTACAGTGTTTTGCACAAAGTAGGTATTGCAGAAAGATTTGTTGAATTGCTATTAGGTAATATTCTTTCTCCCTCAACATGCATTTCAGAATTTCAAAAGCAAATTGGCCTAATTAAAATGTTTCCTGTTGTTCCAAACCTCCCAGTTCATTTGATCAAACTAAATAATCATTTCTGCTGTCATTTCCTAGGAAAGGCAATGTTAGCTTTTGAAGTCTTCTCTGATTCATATTCCAGCTAGAGTCTGAGCGCTTGTCTGGATTAAATAACTAACTTCTCCTAGACTCAGAAATTCATTTACATGGGTGACCATTGTGTTCCCTAAAGAAGCTTCACTTCAGCAGCCAAGAGTGAGGAAGCAAGGTTTTGAATTGCAAACTCTTTATTTTCATTTTCACCTGTGGCTTGTCAGCTTTAGTTGACAGGATTGGGAACATTTTGCATAATGCTTCATCCTTCAGGATTTAGAGAATTTGAAGTGAGGCTATTTTATAATTTAGGATGCTGCCAAAGACGTGCAACTATTGCTAGTTTAAATACAAGGGGAGAGCCTACAGTTTCTCTCTTGTAAATATTCAATTCTAACTTCTGCTAGGTGCTCAGGCGTCCAGACAATTGCACATCCTCTTGTTTCCACCACAATGGATGATCTGTGTGTGAACGTGAGTATTAGACAAGTCGTTTATTCTTTTCTCAGGTCTGTCTTAACCTGTCGTTGCCTTCATGAGTATTTATTGTTTTAGTAGTATAGATACATTAAAAAAAAGTAAAACTGTTTGGTATCTTCTCTCTAGTTCATATTGAACTTAATAATCAGTTAAATAGACAAAAATTAATCTAATGTCTACAATATGGCCAGCAAGTGTTAAACATTTTACTGGAGACAGAAGATTCTTTTCTCCCTCTAAAGAAACCAGTGAGTAACTGGGGGAAAATAAAATACTAAATAAAAAAGTAAAATTTAAAAAAAAAATAAATCAATTATCTAAACATCAAGCAAAATTAAAGAGAAGTAAAAATTTAATTATGTGCAATTGATAATTAGTGGAATAGTTGTTCCAAAAAAAGAGACAAGTAGAACCTCAGAAGAAGCTTCATGAAGAAAGTGGGTCATGAGCTAGACCCTAAAAGATATGTAGGATATGCAGGATTATATGTATATGTGTTTAGGAAAAGACATTTCTGTCACGACAGCATGAAGACAGATACAGAAGCAAAAACTATCATGGCATGCACAGGCATTTTTTTTTACCCTGTTTTACTAGAGCACAGGAAGACGGAGTGTGTTGGGGAGTGACAAAAAAATCATTAAATGGGTAAAGTGGGGTCAGAGCATGGAGACATTTGAAAGCCAGGAACTGATGATGTAGGAAATAATAAGCCATTGTAGGTTATTGATCAGAAAAGTGACATGAAATAAGTAGCATTTTCTGGCATCAGTACATAGCGTAAACTGAAAGGAAGAGAATCAAAGCATTTAGGCTGTAACTAAGAGACTAAATTAAATCAGTAGCTTCAAGAATACAGAGGAAAGGAGGGGATCCTAAAGACATTCCCAAGGAAGGAACAACAGAACTTGGTAGTGAATTTATGTAAGTGATGAAGAAGAGGATTGATTTAAGAGTCTCCAATGTTATCTCATCTGGGAGATTAGAATAGTAGTGCTACTGCTCTTTGAAGTAGGAAGTAATTATACTTCTCTGGGAAAAAGACACAGACAGAAAGAAAAGGTGGGGTGGGGGAGGAGAGAGAAGAGACAGAGAAAGAGGAAAAGACAGAAGAATACAGAGAGACAGAAAAGAAACAAAGAGAAAGAAAGGGAGGGAGGGAGAGAATGAGAATGTAGATATTAATTCTGGAGATTCTGATGAGCAGCCTGGGGAACCTATTTTTAGTTTTGGAGCTGGCTGCTTTGACCCTCAGTTGACATGGCTTGTTGGTAGTTAGATGGCCATGATGAGACCGTATAGTGGAGGAATTTGAAATTCTTCATCTTCGTCAAAACCTGGAAAGTTTCTGAGACACCCTGTGGCTTAAACGTTAAGATTAGAGATAAGCAAGCTTCTGGAGGATGACTGTTTTTCTAGGTCACAGCAAAGAGTATTGGACTGAAAATGGACTTTGCAGCTTAAGTAGTGCACATACTTCTTCTTTGGAAAAGAAAACAATACTAAGAGATGTGAAAGGGACATGGTGGGATCTGTTGTTCATATACCAGGGGATCTGGTGAAACTTATAGACTCCCTATCAAAATGTTTTTAAATGCATAAAATAAAATACTTTAAATTACAAGAGAAAAAAATTACATTGAGATATGGTTTTCAAAATTTAAGAAAAAAGCAAGTTCACAGACCCCAGGTTAAGAACTTTCATTCTAGAGTATTACAGTTCCATAGAGAATTAGGATAAAAGGAAACTGTGTAATGAAAAATTAATTAGTGGAATAGTTGTCCCAAGAAAAGAGAGACAAATGGAACTTCAGAAGAAACTTCATGAGAAAAGTGGGTCATGAGCAAGATCTTAAAAGATATCTAGGATTATATGTCTATGTATATGAACCTCCTGTCTCCAGAGCTGCCAATGATCTCTTAATTGCCAGATATAGAGGCATTTTCTCATTCCTTATCCTTCTTGAACTCTCTATAGCTTTTGACGCTGTTGATCACCCTCTTGTCCTAGACACAAATGCCTCTCTAGGTTTTCATGGTACTACTCTTACCTGATTTACCTGCCTGGCCACTCCCTTTCTGGATCTTCATCTAAGTCATGCCTACTAACCGTGGATGTCTCCTAAGTCTTTGTCCTGCCCTTCTCTTCACCCTCAATTCTGTTTCACCTGGTGGTCTCATTAGTTGCCATAGATTTAATTATCTCTTTGCAGATGATTCTAAGACCTATTTGTTTAGCCCTAACCTCTCCTCTGACCACTAATACTGCATTATCAACTCTCTGTCTCTAATGGGAATGTCCCATAGACATCTTAAACTCAATATATCTGAAACCCATTATCTTCTCCCCAAAACTCTCCTCTTCCTAACTTCCCTGTTACTGTCAAGGACACCACCATCCTCCCAGTGACCCAGGCTTATAAACTAGGTGTCTCAGTTCCTCCTTCACACTCAATCCATATATCCAATCTCTTCCCAAGTCCTGTCGTTTCTACTTTTATTCAGTAAATTTCATTGGCTCTCTATCACCTCCAAGATCAACTGTAACAGGTTTTTGAATTTTAAACCATTTCACAACCTGGCCCCTTTCTGATTTTTCACTCTTTTTGCATTTTACTCCTTTCCATGTATTCTGTGATTTAGCTACACTGGTCTTCTTTCTACTCCTTGAACCTAGCATTCTCTCCCTCCTCTGCCTCCTGGCTTCACAAGATTCCTTTGAGACTCAACTCAAATCCTGCCTTCTATAGGAGGTCTAGTCCAATCTTCCCACTGCTAATGTCTCCCCTCTGAGATTTCCTTAATGTATAAAAATATATAACTATATTAAATATTAAAATATGTATGTAAGCAAACAAACCATGTTCATACAAGATATACACATATGTATACACACCTCTGTGTGTGTGTGTGTGTGTGTGTGTGTGTAAATGTGCGTGTGTGTCTGTGTGGAGAGAGAGAGAGAAAGAAATGTGAGCCCCTGGAGATTAGAGACTGTTTTTACTTTCTTTGTATCCTTACCCCTTGGCACAGTTCCTTGTATATAGTAAGTACTTATGGCTTTTTTTTTTTTGCCTTTTTTGGAGGGAAATTGGGGTTAAGTGACTTGCTCAAGGTCACACATCTATTTATTTTGTGTTAGGTGTTTGAGGCTGGATTTGATCTCAGGTCTTCCTAACTCCAGTGCCAATGCTTTATTTACTGAGCCACTTAGCCACCCCAATAGTAAGTCCTTATTATAGGCTTGAAAACTAATTAACTATAGTCCCCAAATTCTTCCCTTTCCCAAACTTCCCCAATTTCTAATCAAGGCCCCAGTGTCCTTTTAGTCTCCCCTATTTGTAAACTCAGCATTATCCTGAATCATTCACTCTTCCTTATCCTGCATATCTAATCATTTCCCAAAGGTTACCATTCCTACAGCCAGCCTCACATCTGACCCCTTCTCTCCAGTCCCACAACTCCTACCTTAGTTCCAGCCCTCATCATCTTTCTTCCATATTAGTGAAACAGTCTCCTAACTGGTCTCCCTCACTCAAGTCTTTTCCCCATGCAGTATGTACCACATACTGGTGCCAAAGTAATTTTCCTCAAGCTCACATCTGACCTTGTGCATTCCGTACTCCATTAACTCCAAAGCCTTCCTATTTTCTCCAGAATAAACTATAAATTCAGTTTAGCTTATAAAACCCTTAGCAACATGGCCCCATCCTGTCTTTTCAAATTCACTGGGCATCATTCCTCTTTGAACACTCTTCAGTCTAGCCAAATTGGTTTATGCTTTGTTCTTCATACGTGACACCCCATCTCCCATCTCAGTGTTCTTGTACTGGCTGTCCCTCATACCTGGAATGTTCTCTTTCATGAACTCAACAGAGTCATCTATCATCTTCCACATAAAACCTTTACTGATTTCCCCAACTAATAGAACTATCCCTCCTTTCAAACTATCTTATTTTTAACTACTTTGGATATATTTGTATTTGTCCACTTCGTGTTTATGCTGTATATATTTATATATGAACTTGGTGTCCCCCCCCCCCCAATATAAGAGCATTGCAAGTAGGTACTGTTTGATTCTCACTACCTCTATCCACAGTACCTAGCATAGTGGTTGGTAGATAGACACTTAGTAAATACTTTTTACTTGGTTGGTTGATTCATAAAAGATGCTCTTAATATTTTTGTAGATTTTCTCATAAAGATTTTATAGTTATTAAGACTTTCTGGATCACCCTTTTCCATTAGTACAAACGTCTGAGATTTTTGTTTGGTGTTTAGTAGTTTCCTTTATTTCTGATATCTTGAGAGGCTGACTCAGCATTCTCAAAATTGTTTCACTTCTACCATGTGGAACCCCTCTATGAATATTGTGACACTTCCAATCTTAGTTTTCTTTTTCTGCCATTTCTGTTTCCACATGTAGCACTTCAGCAATCATAATGTTACAATGCAAATATGGTGGCTCCACAGTCATTGATAGAGAATTGACTATCCATAACTATCCCATTAAACTTTTGTTTAAAATTCTTAGCAAACCTTTTCCATTTTTCGTTTATTTGTTGTCCTTGTAGTTTTAGCCTTAAAGGCCCTCAGCCTCTTCTGGTGTAATTGGGTTTCTCTCTAAAGCTTTATCTAAACTTATTTCAATATTGATCATAATTTTACACCCTCTTACATAAGATTTTATAAAAAGAGTTTGTTTTAGACTGATTTTTTTTCCTTAGCTAATATATTTTTACATGATCTGGAGATTACATTTTGTTCACTGAGGTAGTTTCTAGCTTCCTTTGGCCTCTTCTTTGTGGCAGCTGATTTAATCAGATAATCATTCTTAGAAATTAACATGTGTTAATATCTGTTCTTTTATCCATGTCCCATTTTGGGTAGTTTATAAATAAGTCAAGTTGGAGCTGCTTCAGGGTTCTGTCTTCTCATCTTTATTTCTTCCAATTTAGTATTGATTCATTGGTCTTTGTTCTAAGAAGTCAGTGATCTGGCTGTACACAGAGAAGTAATTCAGAAATGACTTCTTCATTAATAACTAGTCATTTGCTGCTTGTTAAAATGTAATCATATATGTACTTTTAAAGTTATTATCTTATAACATTCCTGACATATGAGCATGGATTTCTTGTGTAGTCTACAAACATTTGGCCACTTGCACTTTTTTATCCTGAGCCATATTTTCTAAAATATTTTTCACTCTACTGCCCGATGCCCACCTTTTCATTGAAGTCACTGAATATCAAAGTGTTTTTTAAATATAGTTAGGAATGTCTAATTCAGTTTTTCATAGATGTTCTCTACAGTCTTGTGCTTTGCAAAAAAATATGTAATAAGCTAGAATTATCAGGATACTGGTTTTTTAATAAATACTTGTTATGATCAATGTAAGATGACGTGGCTATCCCATAAAATGGTTTTTTTTGCTTTTACATGATGAAAACATATCAAAAAGTACTTTATTTGCCTCTCCTATATAAACTGTTAAGCATCCATTTAGCATTTTCATCTTTTAGTTTTCTTAAGAGTATCAGGATTGGGGGCGGAGCCAAGATGGCGGCGTAGAAGCAGCAACATATCGCAGCTCTCACATAGCCACCCCAAAATACCCATAAAATAGGACTCTAAACCAATCCTGGAACTCCAAAACGCACACAAAGATACTTCCCACTAAAGTCAGCT
>CM053581.1:444769338-444792580 GCA_028627135.1 Pseudochirops cupreus
ACTAGACTGGGGGAGGGGGGAAATACTGGGATGGCTGTTTTGGGGTGGTGGGTGGGGGAAAGACGGGGAGAAAACATGTAACTCAAAAAAATTTAATAAAGAATCTCATATAAAAAAAAAAAAGAGTATCAGGATTTATAGCATTCAGTTCCACTAGTAGAAACTTATCAGTCATTGGACAAAGATAGTATATTTAGAATACCAGAAATTCTTGTTCAGAGACTGTAAAAACTACTTAATGTCTTAAATTTCCCTTCCCACACACCAGTCTGTCATAGTCATTGAAAAAGCAAAAGAAAACTACAGAGAACTGAGGATAAGTTCTCATTTTTCTTTGTTTCATAAGTTATCATGGCTATAACCTAATATCTGACCCACTAGTGGTAAGTTTTCTGCTCTTAGCCATGATGATTAAAATGGTTTATAGCACTTTAAGGTTTAAAAAAGACTTTGCATCCATTCTCATTGGATCTTCACAACAACCTTGTGACGTAGGAATTGTTAGCCCTGTTTTACATTTGAGGAAACTGAGGCTTATATGAAGTGCCTAGCCCATGATCCTCTAGCTAGTAAGTGACAAGAGGCAGGATTGGAATGGAGATCTCCCTTGAGTCGAAACCCAGTACTCATTCTTCTATACCTTACAATTTCCATTACTCGTAGATACTTTGAGGATGTTATTTGGTTTAAGAAGTATGGAAATTAATAATTCCAAAAATGATTTCCTGATTGTTAAGGTACTTGATTTGAACTCCCAACTCCAGCTGTTTTCATTAGCTGTCTCCTGTGCTTAGAATGCTTTTCCTCCTCACTGTTGCCTCCTGGTTTCTTCAAGTCAAAGCAAAAATTCCACTTTCTACAGGAAGCCTTTCCTAATTCCATTTAATTCTAGCTATTTTAAGCATTGTAATTTATCCTGTAGATAGCTTGTTTTTCATAGTTCTTTTGCACGTTTTCTTCCCCCATCAAACTGTGAGCTCCTTGAGAGCAGGGACTCTCTTTTGCCTTTCTTTGTATTCCTATCAGACAGTGCTTGTACCTAGTAGGCACTTAAATGTTTGGTAACCGTTTCTTATCCAGCTTTGATACACTTCAAGAAACAGGTAGTCTTAGATAATTTTGTGGGACGCTCTAACAAAACTGTGGAGCTTACCATTATGGGTATAGTTGACTTTCTGAAGAAAGGAAGGGGAAAGCTTTGGATTGCTTGTTTTCTTAGCCCATTCCCATGATGTCTTATCATTTGAGAGTTTCCAGAATCACACGAGTAGTATGAAGCAGAGAAGAAAGCACTGAATGCTGGTCAGGTAAATTGGAAATTGAAGTTATCCATATTCGTCTTTGTTCTTCATCAGGGATAATACACGTAAAGGTCTGCAGACCTTAAAGCACTATGTAAAGGTAAATGATATTATTTTTAACAACTTCTAACATCCCATCTTCATGTTATAACTTTTAGGGGAAAAGATGGAATCCTGGTGTCATGATAGAGAAAAGGAGGCAAGTTCAGTGGGGAAAGTGCTGGATGTTTAGTCATAAGACCTGAGTTCACACAGACTGCCTCTGCCACTTGCTACTTTTTGTGACCTTGGACAAGGCACTTAATCTTTTGGGGTCTCCGTTTCTTCATTTTTATAGGAAAGGAGGGATGAGGTGACTTCACAGTTCCTTTCCAGGCTAAATCTATGATCCTACCAATTTTTCAATTACCTCAGTAGCTCTCCAAGCTAGCCTAGTTGTTATCTTGGCTTAAACGTGGGTGTAATTTTAACACAATGAGAGAACAACGAATATTCTTGATTGTGAAAAGGTTGGAGAAGAGTGCAGGAAGGCAAAGACCTAGGAGAAATTCATTTCAAAATAGCGTCACTGTGACATAGGAAAGAATAGACTGGGGGAGGGGGGAAACACTGGGATGGCTGTTTTGGGGTGGTGGGTGGGGGAAAGACGGGGAGAAAATTTGTAACTCAAAAAAATTTAAAATAAATAAATAGATAAATTTTAAAAAATAGCGTCACTGAGGTTGAAAGTATGACATGCACTTAGCAAATGTTAAAGAAAAACTACTTAGAAATTGTTATTTGTCATTTTATTCAGATTCCGGTCGTTGCTAATCTTTTAGATTTGACCTAATCTTTTGATGAGATTGAGGACTGAATCATTTCAGTGTTTTTTGATCATATCTTCAAATATAGTCAGTAGTGACTTTGTTCAAGGTTTATCTGTGTATGGGAAGACTGGATCTGCTTTGTTTTGTTTGTTTAATTTAAATTTGTCTAATTATTGTCTGACATAGCGAAAGATTGATTGTTTTAAATGTCACACAGAAGGATAGTTAGACAAACTTAAATTTTAAAAAATATATCTAGAAGAGTCTTCCTACACACATAATTTTTTAAAATGTTTCTGTTAAAACAAGGGTAAAGGAATCTTGAAAAGTAATCTAGCCCAGCTTCTTTCCTTTTTCATGATAACTTTCTGGTTATTTCTTATTCTATAAATTTTATTACCCAAAGCTTGAACATTGTGTATCTATTTTTCTGGGATTGTTCTGTGGCCTAGCCAATGGGAAAATCTGTTCCCCTATTACTTCATTCTGCTCCACCCCATTTTGAGGTTTGCTTAACATCAAGAACAAATTTCTGTGCTTTGGATTTCCATTCAAATGTTATGCAGGTTAATATTTGAATGCTCTGAATAGGATGAGGGTGTTTTTGTTCCACCATATTTTATTAGAATGTGCAGGATTTGATGACTTATTCACCATGTAAGTAAGCCTTGTCTGTGGACTTTTTTCTTTGTAAATAGTTTATTTCTTTTAGCCTTTGTCTCATCTTAATCCATTGATTTCTGCTTCCTGACTTATTCTATATTAACTATGGTAAAGAAAGTTCACAGAGGTTCTTTTTCTCTTTTTGTTTTTTTAGTCTGGAGTAGGAGTTTGGCTAGAGGAGTCTTCTCATACTAGTCATACTAACTGAAGGAGCAAAGTTATAGGAACACTTTGGTAAATTTTATCCATGGAAAATATTTGCCTACTTTGACAAACATTGTCTTAGCCATTACTACTAACTTAAAGGTATCTTATTTGACATCTCTTTTTGAGCTATATCTTAGTTTTCTTGGAACTCACAAGAAAAAATGGTGGATCTAATTTATTTTTTTAGTTTGTTTTCACTGTACACTCAAGTTCATTTCTAATTGCTTGAGTTTATATAATCTAATGATTTGGGATTAATATCAAACCTATTTACCTACTTAACTCATAATCATATGCACAATTACTCTCTGGAACTTCCCCCAAAATTACAAATTTATTGTGTCTCTAATGAGAATAGATGTTTAGAATTATCAAAAGCACTTGGAATAGCTTTAAAAAGTCTCATTGCTTTATCTGATGAGATTTCTTTTGCTTGTTGTGAAATAATGAGAAATATCAGTAGTGAAGTGGCAATTCATATTTCCCCAGAATACTGACTTTCTCTACAGAGAATCATCTCTTGTTGACTTTGTGATGTGATGATAGAAAAAGGAGGGGAGTACTTGTCACTGGAGTGTTTCATTGTTTTCCCCTTTTTGGCAAGATAATCTACCATTTCACGGTAACTAACATTGGATTGATTTACAAACAATGAAGGACAGTGGGATATCCCTTGTCATTTCATTTGCTACATTGGCCATTTGAATCCATACTACATGATAATAATGCCAATAAAATATTAACTGGCATCATTTAAGTGGCAACAGGATATAAGAGTGAATGATATAACATCAATAACTGTAAAGGAGAGATAAGTGTATTAAATATGTGGCATTGGACAAATGTAATTTTTGCATTATCTGATTTGCTGGGCATGTAACGACATGAAGCTGTAATTAAAAATTCTTGCTATATCATCAACTTAATTCAAATACTCAGATAATCTTCCACCACAAGGTGGTAAGTTGGGTGTGTATTTGACAGGTATGAATCTAACAAAGCCTTTCAAAAGCTTTGCTCAGTTCTTTTCTCAATAAGCATTTAAGTGTTTATTATGTGAAAAACTTATTAGAGAACCGTTATCTCCCAAGGTGTTCCATTCCAATTTGGGATAACACTTAATTATGGAAAGTTTTGGGTTTTTTTCTTTGTATTAAGTCTAACTTTCTAAATGTTTTAGAAAATTGTCCTCATAGGAAGCTTGTCCCAGGTAGTCTATGGAACATTGTTAATATTTAAACAGTTATAGCAGTTCATACTGAACTCTCTGTGCAACAGTGGGATGTTTAAATAGCTAGGTGGGTTTTTTTTTGTTTGTTTTTTGCTGTCTTTAGTTTTCCTTAAAGAAACATCTATACCTGTGACTCCAACTAAAGTTTGATAACATACCAGAAGTTATTCGAATCATTCCAATTAGTAGTTTAAATTAAGTTTTTGTTTCTTCGTTAGTTTCATCTCAATTAGCATTTCTTTAATTAAACAAAAAATAAATCTATGCAACAAGGATCCTTTTACCTGGGAAAGAAAAGACTTAAGAGGTGACATAATAAAATAGTTGTCATTATATTTACAGGGCTATCATGTAAAAGAGTATTTGTTGTGTTCTCCTTGGCCCAAGAAGATAGAACTAAGGAGAAATGGGGAGAAATTGGAAAGAGGAAAATTTAGTCTTGAGTTCAAGAAAAATCTCATAACAATTAGAGCTACCTAAAAGGCTACTTTGGATGGTATTGGTTTCTCTCTCTCTCTCTTTCTCTCTCTCACATGTCTTCAGGCAAAGGATTGATGACCATATGTTGGGAATGTTGTAAGAGGAAATTCTTTTTCAGATATGGGTTGGTCTTGGGGACCAATGAGTTCTTTTCTAACTCTAAAATCCTATGATTCCATGATTTCCTGATCCTCCCCATTGTTGGTAGTCTCTGTCTTGGGAGAATGTAAGCTCCCTGACAACAAGGATTGTTTCATTTTTTAGTTTATGTCCCCACTACCTAGCATAGTACCTTTCACATAGCATGTGCTAGTAAGTTTCTGTTAATTTGAATTAAACGTGTTGAACATAAACCACAGAACTATGCTGTGGTTTTGAATATTTAGAGAAGTGAAAAGACTGAACAGTGGATAAATAAACTAACTTTTGTTAATGATATACTTGGAGTTTTTCTTTACTTTGAAGAATAGTTTGCCATATCTAAATACAGATTATCAAGCTGCCTGGAAAATTAAATTAAAACTTACGAGACAGCGAGAAGTCTAAAGTTACAGAATCAAACAAGCAACACTTGGTTATTGAACTCTCAAAGCTGTTCATTTGTGATATAGAACAAAAGACAGAAACAAGAGTTTGAGATGCTTATATGGGAGGCCGAGGCTGCTGTTTATATAACATTTCTTCTGTTCACTGGATTTTAACCTGGCCAGTTTTCTTCCTTCTATGTGCCCTAATATCTGTGAAGTACAGAACAAATTTAAATCTTATGATTCACTTTTACATGAACTCAGAACTTAACTTGAATCTTCAAGAAAATTGTTTAAGATTGACCAAGCATACATACATACATACATACATACATACATACATGTATATATATATATATAGACATATATATATACATACACACACACACATAGAAACTTAATATGTTTTGCTTGTGGAGGTTTGCTTCCAAGATAACTCAGTATGTTTGTATTGTTATAAACATCTCTAACTTGGTTATTTTGAAAGTCTCCTATGGATTATTTCTATTATATGAGAGTTTTCCTTTAAATTTCTACCATTCCTAGTACGTTTAAAACCATTTACAGATAAATTTTGAGAAACCGTGCATACTAGTGGCTAGAAACTTTATATAACATATTTATATAATATATAATATGTATGTATGGATACTTATGTCTAGTGTATAAATTAAAACATATCCACCTCTACTATAGTGCTAGATTATCACAAAAAGGGTAAATTGAGTATGGAATGATTTGAAATCACATGAAAACCTTTTGAAAAATGAACATGTTTGAATATCCCTATGTAATTTCTTTTAAAGGACAGCCTGGTTCATCAGTTGCCACCTGAGGGTTTGCTACAGGCCAGGTTTGCTCATCTTTTTTTTTTCCACATTCATTTACTTTCTAAGATAATTCTTTAGCCCTAATAACCCTTAAAAGTGCTGCTTTCATGTTTTTGGCAGTGAGTATCCTACCCCACCCCTTGGACACACTTCTTCCATGAACAGCACTATACCCTCCAGTGGTAAGTAGTCTTGGAGAAACTATTCCCTGTGTACTCTGTTGAAATGTGCAAATAAGTACTTAGACTAGACAAATGATACGTTTGCATTGTATTCATTTTTTCTGCTGCCTCCTTTTTATAGATTCAAACTCTGGATTTTTGACTATGGCCTCTGATCATCTTGATTCCAAACAGCAGTATGAAAAAGAGGAAACAGCACCATCAGTTTCTATAATGACAGAAGAACAAGGTGAGATGTAATATGACATAAGGAATTATTTGTATCCTGAGATTGCACATAGTAAAACTATTGTCTCTGAGAATTTTGTAACAAAAAGTTAAGGAACTCTGATTAACTTCTAGAATTCATTATCTTCTCCCCCAAATCCACTCTTCCAAGCTTCCTATATTTGTCAAAGGTACCACTCTCATCCCAGTTATACAAGTTTATAACCTGAGTCATATTTAATTCTTCTTTTTTCCTCACCCCCCATATCTAGTCGGTTGTTAAGTCTTATAGATTCTGCTTTGATGAAGTGTCTCCGCTCAAGAGTGTGGTCACTATACTAGTTGAACTTGCTTATTTTACTGATGAGGAAATTGAGAACCAGGGAAATCAAATGACTTGACCAAAGTCTCACCAGTAGTATATGTCAAGAGGTAGCATGTTGTCTGATTCCACAGCTTGTCTTCTTTCCATTGTATCATGCTGAAACTCTCACTGAAACACTCCACAATTTGGTTCCTGCCTGATTTTCCAGGTTTATTTCCTATTGTTCTTTGTTTCTCTTACCTGTGTTCCTCTTAACTCAACCTTCTATACATCAGTCCTGGAATATACTTCCCCTGCATCTCCACTTCTTAGACCATAGGTTAGTTCAAGATTCTGATCAAGTGCTATACTCAGATATTTCCCGATTCTCTCAGCTGTCAGCATTCTTTACCTCCTGAAATTACTATGTATTTGTTTATCTGTGTATGTATTGTATCCCCTTGTAAAAGATCAGCTTTCTGAAGAAAAGGACTGGTTTTTTTTTCTCATTTTTGAGAATTATTCCTCATTTTTGTCTTTGTATCTCTAACCTCTAGCACAGGGCCTTTCATGTAGCAAGAGTATGGTAAATATTTGTTGAATTGAGTTAAATGGTAGGTAAGAAAGCTGAGGGTAAGATGGCCTTGTTTGCTGTTTTTTGCTTCCTCTGAGGGCAGAATAAGAGGAAATGGCTCTAAACTGCAGGATGAAGACAATTCATGAGACTTGAGAATTTCCTAATAGCGATGGTGATTTGACACTGGGACAGATCACTTAAAGAATATACCTGTATACCTTACCTACTTTCCTGAAGATGTTTAAAATCTAATGTAACCTTTCCAGGATGGTTTAGCATCTAGACTACCTAAAAAATAATGCTATTAACTGGATGACCTTTGGAAAATGCCCCAGCAGCCATGTGATTCTGAGAACAAGCCGTTGCTTTTAGCCGCATTCATTGAGAATCTAGGCCAGTGACCAAATAGGGGAAGGAAAATAAACAAACTTCATGTCCTGAGGCAAAGATATTTCAGATGGGTTCGTAGTAATGTAGTAATGTACACATTACAGATTTTAATTCTATTACATAGCACAGCAACCAAAAATAATCTTAGCACCACATAATTAATTTTAATGATCAACCTTGGCCCCAAAAGAGGTATGAGAAACTGTACCTACCTCAAGCAATCTGGCACCATGCCCCCCGGGTAACCAAACTCTTCGTATTCCTTGACCCAGCAATACCAATGAGATCAGCAAAAGAGGGAAAGTGTCTATGTATGCAAAAAAAGATGTATAAAAATTCTTTTTTTTTGTCATAGCAAAAAGCTGGAAACTAAGGAGACAACTATTAGGGAATGGCAAAAACAAATTGTGATATATGAATGCAATATAATATTATTGCTTCATTTGAAAAGGTAACAAAGTGGATGGTTTAAGAAAAAAGGCTTGGATGAGCTGACACAGAGTGAAATGAGCTTAACCAGAAGGACATTTAATATAATAGGAACAACACTGTAGGGAAAAACAACTTTGAATAACTTAGGAACCTTGATCAATCCGATGGTAAGCCACAATTCCAGGGCACCAAAAGTGAGACACGCCAACTCACCTCCTGCCATACAGTGGCCTCGAGATACAGAATGATACATAGGCCATGGGGGAAATTACTCTGCTTTGCTATTCATGTTTGTTAGGATTTTTTTCTTTCTTTTTTTGTTCAGTTGTGGTATGGGAGGTGGTAGGGAGAAAAAATAAGTGCTTGACAGTTGAAACTTTTAATAGAGCTTTTAAAAAAAAAGATGTACGTCTGTCCCTTTTCGGCAGAGAGAGGAAAACATAGCTACGGAATAGCTTTTATATCTATGGAATTTTGCTTGGCTGCTTTTTTCACTTTTCTTTTTTATTCTTTGTTACAAGGGATGGGCTCAGGAAAGAGAAGAGAGATAAATTTGGAAGTGAAGAAGATAAAAATTTTTAAAACTTTGAAAACGTAATATTTGCTTTAAAATAGTGGAAATATATGAATTAAAACTGATCTTTGCCTCTTGAATCTATGGCCTTTTTATCTAAAGAGAATTGCATTAAGGGAAATCACTTTCATATACTGGCCACACATATGGAATCCCCTATATATATCTATCAAATCACAAAATGTAGCTGTGATTCTGAAAATTGTTTACGTCCCTTTCCCAATTTCTTATTGATATGGTAGTATGCAGTTTGTGTATCTCATTATCCCTTTTAGTTTAATTATGGGTGGCCTTTCACCTATTAAATTATAAGCTTCTTGAGAGCAAGGGCTGTGACATCTTTCTCTGTATCTACAGCACCTTATGTATAGTAGGCATTTAATAATAAGAGTTTGTTAAATGGAGTTTATGAAAGTGAACAGCCCCTCCCTAAATAAGTACCATGCTGGCTATGCACTATCATTTCATTTTTATTAGCAAATTATACCCACTGCCTTTGAACATTAAGGAGTTGTTTCTGTGAATTTTTCCAATTCTAGTCACCTTTAAATTTTAGAGCCTTATATACATCTATGTATGGGTAGATTTATGTGTATACATGTTCACTTCTTAAACATTCATAATGACTGTTCATGTCCCCCTCATCTCTTCCTTCATCTCTTTCTATTCACCATTTTTTATTTCATCTCTTTCGCGTGTTTCTCTCATAGGTAAAAATGTAGCTAAAGAAGATATTCCTCTTCACATTTCTGTGGATGAAAAGAAAACCACATTAAATTTGGTAAGAGACTAGACCAATGCTATTAATTAATGATGATTATAGTAGCATTGAATTAGATCTAGTGAAGACTTTTGAAGCCTTCTAACCCAATACCCTTATTTCACATACAAGGACCTGTGTTCCAGAGAAGTTAAGTGACTTGCCAAGATAAGTTAGTGAGCACCTAAGCTGGGCTTCAAACACAGGTTGACTAATTCCAAACCCAAGGCCCTTTGTGGTGATAATGGTGAGGATAATGATAACATTCTCTATTTGGATTGTATGTTTACTTTTTTAAAGAACTTCCACAAACATAATATCATGACATCACGGATTCCACAAACAGAATTTATTATAACCCATGTTTTGAGACTCCACTGTTTATTTTTTTCAATACTTCAATGATCCACAATTGTACCATTCTAGGTATTTTTTCCACTCATACAAATCACAGCCCTTCCACACTCTTCTAAACCAAATTCACCAAATGCTATGACCAAAAACATTCCTCACAAGGTAACTGAATCTGAGATGATGAGCCTCTCCCTACTGAGCTGGCTGCTTTTCAGATAACATTAAATGTGCCTCTCTCGGGCTTTATTTGTAATCTTTCCAGCTTGGTAAGACTTGTGAAGTTTATGCTTCACTGGTATAGCCTTTGAGATTCCAGGTCTACCGCAGAATGAGACATCAGGGTAAGGCTATAGTGATGGTGACCATGGATTTACAAAAACTGTGCCTGAACAGTAAAGGCTGATTGCTAGAAGTAATAGAAACACTGTTCATTCTTCTTGATTGCTCTTCTAACATGTACTAAAGATTTTTTAGGGACTCTCTTACACATCCTTGTATCACAAGTACCTAGCACAGTGATTTACATATTGTAAGGTTTAATGAATGTTTAATGAAGTGAATAGAATATTTTGAACATTAAGTATTGTTAAATAAATGACTGTGATGTCATAGGTTATCAAATATATCTTTTTATGCAATATAATTAGGACTCATATAACAATCCTACAGTTTTATGTCCAATGAATTTTATGTCCAATGAAAACAATATTCACTGCCCATGTATATACAGTAAAATTCATGTCTACCACCACTTTTCTATATCATCACATTTCATGATAAACTTTGTGTCAAAATAACTCCCAAAGGTCTGTGCTTTCCTGCCTCTCTAGAAGTGAAGCAAGATGACATAGTAGGAAGAATATTGATGTTCAATCTAGGACACCTGTGTTCAAGTCCTGGCTTTGGTTATTTTCCAGCCATATGACTGTAAATAACTCATCACACATCTCTGAACTACTCTCCTTATCTGTAGAATGGGAATAATGATAGTCTTTACTGTCTTCCTCTCAGGATTGTACTTTATGAATTGTGATAACTTATGTAAATGTAAACTATCATTGCAAATTATATTTACTCACAGTATTTCCCCCATCTCCATTCAATATACCCTTTCCATTTCTCTTCGATTAATAAAAATATCCAAATTCTAATCCCTTCTCTTCCATGGAGCTTTCTTAGACCATTCCGGATCTACAGTAAGTGATCTCTCCCTTCTCTGAACTCATAGCACTTATTGCAAATATCCATTGATCTAAGCAATTAATCACCTTATGACTGATCTTTTGTTACCTTTTACTTCTCAAGTCTTTATGCCTTGTCTACCTGACTAGATTATAAAATCCTAGACTATGCTACTTTCTATTCCCCAAGTTTTCAGATGTTGCCTTGCATATACTAAATACACAGTAAATGTCCATTGATAGGGAGGAAAACCCAAAGCATTAGAGAGAACTGCATTTGTAGCACTACTCAGGTCTTTCATCTCTATAAATTTTAGGAAACCAAAGAAGCAATTACAGAGTATAAAGAAGAATATGCCATTGGAGGAGGTAAGAAGAGTTTTCTCCCACTTCTGTGTTGATGCAGAATCTCACTGAAAGAAGCTAAAATCTTGTTACTTGACCTAGGGCTAAAACAATAAATGAAAGCTAATATTTGACTCTATTTTTATCTTCCTGTTTTGAAGCTTCAGTGATTCTGTGATCTTATAATAGTATTCCCTCCAACAGTGAAAATCACAACCCACTCATACTTTTTTTCCCTTTTCTATTTGTGCCCATGACAATCTGTAAATCTTTCTCTAGGTCTCTTGATATTCCATGGGAGAGCATGGTCCATTGGTTACCCTTTGTTCTCACTACATAACTGATCCACCTGTTTTTCTGATCACATTCATGTCTCTGACGATATCCTTTATACCAGATCTCCCACACAATTCTTCTTTGGTGATATGTTGTTGCCTACTTATGCCAATATGAATGGATTTTTTGGGTGACCTACTGTTCAGACTCTTCTCAGACTATGCTGTTCTGTAACTCACAGCCAAACAGTCTCATCTGAAGTATACCTGTATTAAAAAGATGAGTCTTTGATTGAGGGAAACACTTGGAGTCATCAAAAGCACTGCCCAATTGCAATTCAGGCAATTCAGCCTTCCCTCCTCCTTTTATTCAGTTTTGGGCCCTGTTCATAATCCATTTGTAGTATCTGTTCAAAGTATATATGTTGATTAGGCACTGAGGTGGCATGGTGGATAGAGTGCTGAACATGGAGTCAGGAAGACCTGAATTAAAATCCTGCCTCAGACACTTACTAGTTGTGTGACTTTGGGCAAGTCACTTAATCTCTCTTAACCTCAGTTCCTTTAGCTATAAATGGAGATAGCATCTATCTCACAGAGCTGTTATGGGAACTAAATTACATACATACACCCACACTCATACATATATATATATATATATATATATATGTATATATATATACATATATATATGGATAGATAGATAGATAGATACACAAATACGCAAGTATAGTGCTTTGCAAACCTTAAAGTGCCATATACATTCTATTGCTCTAATTACTGATGGAGCAGCTCTATGGGTTTCCTATCTATCTGTATATTATGGTCTAGAGCAGTGGTTCTCAACCTTCCTAATGCCACGACCCTTTAATACTCATATGTGGGCGTATCTGCATGTGAGCAGACCCGCCTGGAGATGGATAGCGGAGCGGTGTCTCAGTTCCTAAGACCATCGGAAATATGTGTTGAGAACAGGTTGAGAGCCACTGGTCTAGAGAATACATGTTCTTAAGCCACTTGGCTTTTCCACTGTGAATCATTCAACTCAAACTCTTGAGTGATTATGGGTCTCACCAGGCTCTGCAGTATCCTAGATTTTCATGCTGATGATGTCCAAGAGGGAGACTCTGGAGGACCTCATCATTTATAGGGAATCTCTCTTATTGTCCTGGAGGTCCTTCATGACCATGGCAAATACCTCAGGGAAGTACTTGTCTCTCTCATTTAATAATAATAATCAAGGTGCATTAAACACATTTATCTCCTTTTATACATCTTTCAAGAATCTTGTATGATTTTGTTACATAAATGGGAGATAATTTTAATATAGTTTTATTTATTTTGTTAAATATTTCCCAATTATATATAAAAAAATTAACATTTATTACCTAAAATTTTGAGTTCCACATTCAGAAATACTTTTTTGGAAGAGAACTGGAAAAAGCTTTTTTATCTAGCTGATCAAATTTTTTTGTAACCAGCAAATAAGCCCAATGGAGACATTGCATTCTCTACACCTTCCAATTCATTTGTATAACTATAAAGATGCAGCATATTGTAGGATATCACTTAGAAAAACCTACTTGTTCCCAGTTATGTAGTTAAGCCTCAAAACATTAATGTCAGATGGTTACCTTTCATTATTCCCACTGTCTTGGAGTCTGAACAGTTTTAATTGCCATTTCAATTTTATGAGCTATGATTCCTGACATATTCACGAAACATATATAAAACATAGGCTTCTGACAAAAGTGGTGCTAAGTTCTAAAGTCCATTTCTTGTAGGTCCTTCTTTTTTTTTCTTTATTGAGAAAAACTGTGGTAAAGATTCAGTCAACAAGAATTTATTAAGGGCTTTGAATTTTGCTGTATATATTACTGCTAAGAAATGGTGTCATATTTTTTCAGCATTCAGCTCCAGTAAGAGCAGCTGTGATATCCATGAACTTGAGAGACTCTAGCCACATTTCAGATATTACTATAAATCACAGTGTTTGTTTTCATCACTGGAACCAGTGTGGTTTTAACATTCTGACTGAAATCATCAGGACTTCAAGTTTAAGCAGTAACACTATAGCTGACCTGACTCTTTGAATGACACACTTTTTTTTTTGCTACTCATTCTTTAGTGGATATAACTCATATAAATGGAGACACATCAAGTAGTTAATGTGATTTAACCAAATAATGTCCTTTTTGCCCCTTATTAGAAACGGCTGCTTCTACTCTTCCAGTAACCAGTGTTAAATCAGTCAGCTTTAGACAAAATGACCAGTAAGTTAATTTTACCACCGTCTATGAATGTTTCTTATTACTTTCTTGGGGATTTTGTTTGAAATCCCCAATTTGTTTGTTTCTCTTTCTTGTCCAGCAGCATTTCTACAAATGAAAAAGAGGTAGAGGTAAGTATGAAACATTTTCTATTTTTGGCTTTTACCAAATATAAAAAGATCCTTAAGTTTACCCAGGTGTAACTGGGTTATGAATCCTATCCTGTTTGGCAACACTGGAATTAAGCTTACTAAGAAGCAACTTCACTAAGGCCCCTGCATATATCAAATTCATTCATGTCTCTTGATGCAGTCTTTCTTTACATTTAAATCTTGTATTAACTGTCATTTTCTCTCTTCATTCCTGTACCCCTTTTATTTTATTTCTGTAACAGGCTGAATTTCTTAGATTATCTTTGGGATTTAAATGTGACTGGTTTACCTTGGAGAAAAGAGTCAAGCTTGAGGAGAGGTCTCGGGATCTGGCTGAAGAGAATCTAAAGAAGGAGATCACTAACTGTTTAAAGTTATTAAAGGTTAGACAAAGAGCATTTGGGACCTTATTTCTATACTCTGGAACCTAGAGAAGATTTCAAGTTTGAGCAGCACTACAAACAGTTCTTTTCATCTTTCAAAGAATTTTGATTTTCTTCCAAGTCCAAGCTTGAACGCTACTTCTTCTGTGAAGCCTTCCCTAATCTTTCCAGTTGTCTTCTCTTTCCCTTTCATCTTAGCTTGTAGTTACTTACTTACATGTTCTCACATTCAGTTGAAAACATCTAGAAGGCAGGCACTGTTTTATTTCTGTATCCCTGGTGTGTAACAAAATGATTTGCGCACAGTCGGCATTTAATGTTTATTAAATTCATCGAAGATCAAATTTGCTATTTTTTTCTTATCAGCTCATTTCACTTGCAGTTCACTAAAATCCAGAGGTTGATTTTTTTTAACCCAAACATAGGATTTTATCTTTATTACATTTCATTTTCTTAGATTCAACTTATTGTTCTAGCTCACTGAGATCCTTTTAGATCCCAATTATTCATCTAGCGTATTAGATCCTACATGTTCTGTCATCACTTCTCCTCAGTGCTTCACAAAGGTGTTTCCCATTTGTGTGTGTGGAGGGGGGAGGAGGTGATGAAAGTGCATATACACACAGAAAGTTGAGATATCTAATCATCCTATGGATATCTATAGACTTATCGAGACCCATAAATAGATAGATATCTCACGTTCCTGTCCCTTGCACATGTAATAAATATGCCTTCTCTGTGTTTATAGATCTTTTGGTAAAATTACTGAGAAAAAATGCTAACAGTACAGAGCCAAGGACAGATTTCTGGAATGCTTCATTAGTAACTTCTGTAAATATTGGCTAGTATTTTTCTTCATTCTTGGTCTATTATGGAATGTCAACCAAAAGACCACCACCACCAACAAAAAACTCAATTTGTTTTCTGCCCTCTTATCTCTGAAACAATAAGATACCTTTTTCTCTTGCTTATTTCTAGCAGTGATGAGAAACAGATAAAACGTCAAAAAGGTTCCCTCCTTTTTGCATTTAGATGCCAAAGAGAAAGTTAAAATACATATAAATAATAATAGTAGATTTGGGGGTTCAAAAATGATGTGTATTTCCCCTTCATGTAAAAGGAAAAACCAAAAACTGAATCAAGTATATCTTAACAAATATTTCACTACGGAAGTAAATTGGGGACAGTAGTTGGCATTGGGGATTTAGGTTGAAGAGTAGGATAGGTAAGGGTGTGAGTTGGAATTAAGGAACTGGATCTCTTGTTGCCTGTGGAACCACAGCTAGGCCTTGGGGAGTAGCAGTAGTTGGTAGTAAGCAGGAGACAGAGCATCAATGTTTTGCCATACTTCTCTTTATCTTCGCTGATCTAGTCACTGCAGATTCACTAGATTAGCACTGGAAAATGGTAAAAAATGAGCACTGGGTTTGGAAGGCTGGCCCATACTGAAGGTCCCTAGAAGAGGGTGACCAGGATGGTGAGGTTTCTGGAGACTGTGCTATACAGCATGTCCATAAACTTAATGAACTAGAAACATTATGTCTCAAAGATTTTATCTTTAGAGGAGAAATGATAGTTGTCTTTAGGTATTTAAAAAACTGTGAGATAAAAGAGGATTAGACATATACTTGGTCATAAGGACTAAACTAAGAACGCTGGGTACAGGTTGTAATCAGGGCAAGTCTTAGCTTGATATAAAGGGAAAAAATCTCTAACGATTAAAACTCTGAAAGATGGAATAGTTTGTTTTGGGAGGTGACAGGTTGCCCTTCAACTAGGGATCTTCAGGTGATGGCTGGATGTGTATAAAAACGTTGGGAGAAGATTCCTTACAACTCCTTTCGAGGAGATTCAAATATGATTCCTAGTTCATATTTACTAATTAGCTCCTAAAGTCCTTTTAAATTCTGTAATCCCATAAAGTGATGGCAGCAAAAGGGGTATAGGTCGCTAGGCCTTCCTAACAAAAGAAATGGGGTGAAGGCGAGAAGGTACAGACTCACAAACACAGGAGAGGGTTATATGAATAAATGAATGAAAAAAGCATTTATCAGACACTTAATATGTGCCAAGTACAGTGCTAAGTGGAAGAAAAATACCCTCAAGGATCTTACATTCTAACAAAAGAAGGCTACACATAAAGGAGAGTGGTGGACAGGGAGGGATATTCTTGTTTGGAAAAATTACAATGATGGTGAAAGAAGCGATAGAGGGGTGAATTGGCACAAATGAGGAAAAACTGCTTGATGCTCCTCAGTTTACCACCTGCCCACCCCCTATTCCCCCACCCCAATACTCTTCCTGACAGATCCACTGTCTCCAACCACAGTCTTTGGGTTGCAACAGGAGCAGGGAGAGGAGTCTTTATTTTTATTATGTAGCAAATAGTGGGAAAGACAGTCCTTAGTCTTGCTTGCAGGCTGCCCTGCAATGTGTACAATATTCTTTTTCTATGGAAAAAGATGCATAGAAATTTTTTCTGACCTAATTCCAAAGCAGAGCTGCAGTAGATCTGAAACCTAATATTGTTTTAGAGAGTGGCCTGGGGCATAGAGGGCATATGACTGGCCTAGCATTACGTAGCCAGTAAGTATCATAGGTGGGACTTGAATCAAGGTTCTTTCTGACTCTGAGGTCTCCTCAGACCCTTGCCTTACCACCCCCTTCCAACCACCCTGAAATCCAACAAATTTTTCACTCATTTTCTCAAAGCAAAACACACACTATTCCTTTCTAGGGAGTTTGTCAGGACGAGAAGTTCCTTAAGAATTAAATCAACCAACAGTTAATTATACACCTATATCACCTGATCATAGGGAAGCTAGGTGGTACAGTAGATAGAGTGCTGGGCCTGGAGTCAGGAAGACTCTTAAGTTCAGATCTAGCCTCAACCAATGTTACTAGCTATGTGACCCTGGGCAAATCACTTGCCCCTGTTTGCCTCAGTTTCCTCAGCTGTAATGAACTGGAGAAGGAAATGGCAAACCACTCCAGTATCTTCACCAAGAAAATCCCAGATGGGGTCATGGAAGTCAGACTCAACTGAAATGACTGAACAGCAACACCGCCTGGTCAGGTCCTAGACCAGTGACACCAGAAGCAGATGAGAATGAGAGAAAACCAAGGGGTCAGATATGGTCATTGGTCAGCTAACTAACTCATCTAGCAATTCAATTTCAAATACATACATCTCCTAATCCAAAGCAATGTCACAGGATCAACTTGGAAAATGTTTGTAATATCCATCATTGGCATTATCCAGTGATGTTATTCCCTGATGATATTACTTGCTTCTTCTGGGGCATCATAGTATAATATTACTTTTAATAAAATAACTGGTATTTTTGTAGTACTTTAAAGTTTGCAAAGAACTTTACATATGTTATTTCCTATAAGCCCTTGTTAAACTGAAGTCTTCCTAACTCTGCGTAAAGTATTTAATATACTCTTTTGACTTTGGGCCAGACAATTTGAGACCTTGCTCATCTACTTATTAGCTATGTAACTTTGGACAGGCCACTTAATGTCCCTAACCCTCAGTTTCCTTTTTCTGAAGAGTAGGAGAAATACACGTACTGCCTATATTACAGGATTGCTGTAACAATCAAGCAAGATAATAAAGTAGCTCCATAATAAGCATATGGTACTATATAAATATATAATGTTATTCTCTCTACCATCTTAATCCACTAGGTGTAGTCCACAGAAAGAGGATTGGAAGAGATCTGAGAGGTCACTCATATATGAACAAGAATCCTTTCCATAAATTCTCAAAAAATCACCCAACCTTCACTTCAAGATGTCTAATGAGGTCCTGCTCCACCATGCCCTGTGGCCACCTATTCCATTTTTAGATATCTCTAATTGTTAGGAAATTCATCGAGTCTAGAAAGCTTGGAAAACTCTTGCAGATCTAAACACCTGTCTATAATTTCTACACATTGTTTCTAGTTCTGCCCTTTGGAGCTGGAGAGATCACACCTAATTCCTCTTCCCCGAGACAGGGCTGATAGCACTCACTCAGAGAGAGCTCTCACATCCCTCCTAAATCTTCCCTTCACATTGAACATCCCCATTTGCTTCAGATAATCCTCATGTCGTGATCATTAGGGCCTCTACTATCCTAGTTACCTCCTTTGGATATTCTCCGGTTTAACAATATTAGTCCCAAATGTCAGCACCCAAAACTAAATACAAAACTAGTGGTCCCACACTGGAATGTAGCAGGACTGTCACTTTCCTAGTCCTAGACAGAAACTATTCTTGTTGTAATGCAGGCTAATTTCAAGTTAACTTTCTTAGCTGCTTTGTCACTCTTTATTTATATCATATTTACAATTCACCAAAACTTCCAGATAGTTTTCAGATAAAATGCTCTCTAGCCATATTTCCTCCGTCTTGTGCTTTTGAAGCTGATTTTTTTTGGAGCCATGTAAAAATGTATCTCTAGTATTATTACATTCTCATTTTTGAGTTCCGGTTTGTCTGAAATGCAACATTTGTTATTCCTCATACATAACTGCTTATTTCCCTTTTATGCAGTCTTTAATAACTCTCTGTGAAGATGATAACCAAGCCCAGGAAATCATTAAGAAGCTGGAGAAGAGTTTAAAGTTCCTTAATCAGTGCACAACAAGAGTTGCTAGCAAGGCAGAGATGCTGGGAGCCATTAATCAGGTAACTAAATTCTGCCCTTTGCAACTGAATAAATTAAAAGCTTTGGGTTCCCAAGTTACTAGATTAGCTGAATTCTTAGTCACCACAATTTGAAACTAAAAATTTCTATCTGGACAAATCTATGAGGTTTTTTCTTGTCTAAATGTATACTGTACTGGATTCGAAGGGCTGATTTTTCAGGGCTGAAGAGGTAATCCTTCTCCCTGCCCCACCTGTTGCTCCAGGACTCAGTAATAAATGCTTTCTAAGTGAAATGTTCATGCGGTAAAACTTCATGTGCAGATGAGAAGAAAGCACAGACCAATGCACAATTCATGGATGCAAGCAAGGCTTTTGTAGAAGGATATAGTATAATTGACTGAATCTCAAGTGATCAGGGAGTACAGGAAATCTAAAGAAGTACCTCAAGTGCTTTCAGATTACGGGCATGTTTCTCTGCATCTGTAGAGTGTGTGGTCACATACACACATACCAACCTAAGAACCAACATTTTTTGTGACTCAGGAGGCCCAGCTTTTCTGCTTTTAGACAGAAGAGACCTTGCTTCTGAGGTGAGAAATCAGTATCCTCTGTTTAGGATTTATGCCTCTGAGACCTTGAGGCAGAGATTGGCTGGGATGGGATCTGTGGGCTCAGGTTTGGCTATCTGAGAATTCTAAGCCTTTATTATTACACAATAGCCTTGGGCTTGGATCTGGCAGAGTCTCCTTATATACTGTACAGAGCCAGGGCAAATAGACCCTCCCTTCTGGTTTATAGACAGTCATTATCTCTGGGACAGAAAACAGCAAAAGAAAACAAAGGACCTATTAAACCTTTGATGAAGCCAGGAAAAGCATCTTTTTAGGTTTGCATATATGTTTACAGAATGGGGGATATGTAATACAAAGATATCGAATTTGGAATTTCCTTAAGAAACATTCTTTTTATACACATCGTACACATCTTGTAGGATCATGCTCAGTCTAAGATAGCAAGCGGAAGTACAAATGGTTTTTCTAACTTGAAGAGGAGAATAAAGGAGGGGAGATTTAAACAGGATACTATGAATTATCAAGTAGTCAGTCAGTGATTAATTGAGTATTCACTATGTAACAGGTACTGGCCTAAGTAAAAATAAAAAATAAATAAGTAAATAGATAAAAAGGCAGTCCCTGCCCTCAAGGAGCTTACATTCTAATAAGTGAGATAACACAGAAAAAGAAAATGGAAAGAGCGAGGTGAGGAGAAAAATTTAAAATAAATAAATAAATAAAAGGCAGTCCCTGCCCTCAAGGAGCTTACATTCTAATAAGTGAGATAACACAGAAAAAGAAAATGGAAAGAGGGAGGTGAGGAGAAAAAGGTGCTGGTGCTGGGCCATAGTAGAGGAAGTTCCGTGGGTAGCCTGGTGAGGAATGACACATGATGGACCCGGACACCACTGTCCTTAAATAAAGAGCCATCTAACCAGCAGTAAAAAAGGCTGCATTCCAACGTGTGAATTCCAGGGCTGGAGAGAAGCAGGAGATTTATCATATTCATCTCCTTTATTAAGAGTTTCTGGTTAGAGATCCCACTGATGGTTTCTACATTCAGTGACAAAGTCCAGCCTCATACAATGGCTTCATCAAGTGTTCACCTTTGTTTCTCACCTAACAGTGATTTTGTTCCCCAAGAAAAATAAGAATCTGCATTCCATCTAAAAATTCAGATCTATTATTATAAAATAAATCCATGATTCTATTAAAGACGATGGTCCCATACATTCTCAAGAAATGCTTATTTTTATATTTATAAAGGAAAGAATGGGACTTACAGTTATAAGTACTAAATTACCACTTTTAAATGTGTACCATGGGGTGGGTTAATGTAGTCATAAAAATTGTGGCCCAATGGCCTTCCAAAGCATACATCATATTTCAGTTCAATTGAACGAACATTTATTTAGTGCCTGCTATGAAAGAGACTGTGGGAGAAGTGTAAATGAATGAAACACAATTTCTGCCCTCAGGAAACTTACTCCCGCTCTATCTTTATAGAACTCTTTCCTCCTTTTGTAAGAGAGATAAGACATAAACAAAAATGATTATAATATATAACAGTACAGTATAGCAGGTGGAGTATCAGACTTGGTATCAGGGAGACCTTATTTTTTTCTTAATATCTGACTTTTTAAAATTAAATCTTATTTTTTTTCTAATCGATGAAAATCTTCCTACAGTTCCTACACTCAACTGAGAAAGAAAAACAAAATAGTTGTGAGATGTACACATAGACATGTATGTAGCACACAAATATTTTATATATAGTCAAGCAAAACAACACATTAGCCATGTCCAAAAAAACATATCTCAATTTGTATCATGAATCTACCAGAAGAGGGGTAGTATGTTTCATCACGAACCCTTTGGAATTCTAGTTGGTCATGGCATTGTTTGACATCCTTAAGTCTTTCAAAATTGCTTGTCTGTACAATATTATTGTTATTGTATAAATTGTTCTCCTGGTTCTGCTCACTTCACTCAGTATTAGTTTATACAAGCTTTCTCTGCAATCATACCCTTTATCATTTCTTACAGCACAATAGTTTTCTATCACATCATACTCTATAGCATGTCCAGCTATATGCCCAATTGATGGGCACAACCTTAATTTCCAATTCTTCGCTGCTACAAAAAGAATTGTTCTAAATATGTTTGCACGTTCTTTGAGTTTGTTTTGCTTCTCCATTAATCTACCTGTCCTTTCTTTCCCTTCTTCCCCTTTTCTCCTTCTAATCCGTTTTCCTGTTAAATGAAATGTGTTTCTATACCAAACTATGTGTATATCATTCCTTTTGACCACTTCAGATAAGAATGAAATTTAATTCCTTAACCTTTTCTCCTCGTTTTTATAGCCTTCTCTTGTGTACCCCAATTATGTAAGATAATTTTCTTGTCCTTGATCTCCCCTTTTCTCCCCTAGGGTATTCCTATGCTACTCACATTCTCTTCTTTCAAGATCATAAAAAAAAAATCCCTAACAGAACCACTCCCAGCCTTTTCTAAGTAGATGCTTTTTGATCAGGTTCTGAAGGAACATATGTCGTCTCTCCATATAAAAATGTAAACATTTTATTTTTTTTAGTCACTATGATTATTTGCTATGTACTTTTTTATGTTTCTCTTGACTCTTATGTTTTCACTTTAAAGTTTTGCCATGGCTGATTTTTTCATCTGGAATGCTTAGAAGTCCTCTATTTCTTTAAAAGTCATTTTTTCCCCTGTAGAATTATACTCAGTTTTTCTGGGTAAGTTATTATTGGTTGTAAGTCTATATACTTTGCTTTTTGGAATATCATATTCCAAGCTCTCTGCTTCTTCACAGTGATGGCTGCTAGATTATGTTTTATCCTGACTATGGTTCCTCAGTATTTGAATTCTTTCTGTCTGCTTGCAGTACTTTTTTCTTTGACCCAGAAACTCTGGATTTAGGTTTTGCTGTTCCTGGAAGTTTTCGTTTGAGGGTTTCTTTCAGGAGATGCCTGGCAGATTCTTTCTGTTTCCACTTTGCCTTTTTTTTAATGAGATCTGTGTTTTAAGAGATGTAGGCAGTTTTCTTTTATGATTTCTTGAAGTATGATGTCTAGGTTGTTGGGGGTTTTTTAATCATGGTTTTCAAGTAGTCCAATTATTTTAAAATTCTTTCCTCTCAACATATTTTCTAGGTCAACTGTCAAGTCTTATTGACTCTCCTTCCACATCAGTTCTTATATCTGTTCCTTCTCTGTATTTGCATAACCACAAATCTACTTTGGGCCTTTAGTACTTCTCATCACTTCTTAATTTAGTTTTCTCTGCTCCCAGCCTCTCCTTTCTTTTTTTAAATTTTTGGAGGGGGAAAGGCAGGGCAATTGGGGTTAAGTGACTTGCCCAAGATCACACAGCTAGTGTTAAGTATCTGAGTCTGAATTTGAACTCAGGTCCTCCTGACTCCAGGGCCAGTGCTCTATTCACTGCACCACCTAGCTGCCCCTCAGCCTCTCCTTTCACTTGTTTTTTTTTTCCTGTGATGTTGTAAAATCAAAGTACTACTTTATTAAATGAGTTATTTTACACAATATGAGCATCAATATAATTACAATTGTAAAAAAATTTTTATAACAAGGAT
>CM053581.1:444793080-444816594 GCA_028627135.1 Pseudochirops cupreus
AAAAAAAAGAAATTCTGTGATGGTCTACTATTATGCTGTAAGAAACACGGAGCACCAGGTGGCTATTACAAAAACATGGAAAGACTTACATGAAATAGTGAAAGGTGAAATGAGCGGAACCAAGAGACCTTGGTACATAAGAACAGCAATACCATTCAATGCATAACTGAAAACAACTAAACTATTCTGAGCATTATTAATATTCACATCAACTACAAAGGACCTAGGAAGGAAGATGTTATCCCCACCAGAGAAAGAACTGATAAATAGACGTATGCATAGTATGGTTTTCCATATACGTATATATATGTACACACATATATACACACATGCACACACAGATACACATGTATACATGCACATATATGCACACACATGTATACACATACATATATGTATACACACACAAATGTATACACACATATATACATGTATGTATATGGGTGAAAGGAGGGAGGGAGACAGTTTGGAACTTAAAATGTAACAAAAAAAATTTTTTTAAACATAGGTTGGATATGTAGTCAGCAAGCCATTGAACCTCTCTCTCAGAGTCACTGTCTTCTCATCTGTAAAGTAGGGATTCTGATCACTGCATTACCTATCTCACCAGGGAATCATGAATAAAGTGTTTTATAAACCTAAAAGGGATATAAGGAAGAAAATAAAAATCTTGATCCATCAGTTGATTAATCTTGTACATAAAGAAAATATGGATGATTACTATGACTTGTTCTTGATAAACCTGCGTTGCTCTTTATAATCACCCCCTATTTAAAAATTATTTTTTGTTATGAATGTAATAATAATCACCTCAGTAACAGTCATTTGATACCGAACTAAGGAAAGGTATAATAAGAGAGGGTCTAACTGCCCTTGATACATCCAAATCACTGGGATCAGATGAATTGTATCCTTAGGGGACTGGCAGAAATATTAGACGTGATTGTTGAGCCATTTTTATTAATATGGGGAAGATCAAGGAGAATGGAATTGAACTGAATATTATTGTGTTTCTGGACAAAAGTAAATATTCTGTTTTTGTTTTCAAAGAGAAATAATATTTTTCTAGTTGTTAACTAACCATTTCCTTAATGCCCACTCTAGAATTTTCCCAGGAATCAAAGTTAAGCTCATTGACTCATGGCTTATAGACTGACAACTCTATTGTCTCCCCTTTAAAAAAAATCAGGGCAGTTGCCCTTTGCTGGTCCCATAGCATCTCTCTTGTTCTCCATGGTCTTTCAAATGGTGATAAATGGCAAGAGGTCTACCAATATCAGTATCTAATGTACTGATGTACTCATTTGGGCCTGACCTAGGATGAATAGCTTCTCTTTGTGTATCTTTCCTTATACTGGGTATCAACTCCCTGTTAGCCAATCTTGTTCAATCCTTTGCTGTCCAATGATTGCACTAATTGGCAGAGCAAACAGAAGCAAAATTAAAATGGAATAGCTCTGCCTCCTTTCTGTTATCAGTGACCATTGCTTCATCCTGCCCAAAAGGCAGTCCTATCCCTTCCTTGTTCTTCTTCTTTCCTCTCAAGTTAGTTAGAAAACCAAAAAACCTTTTCTGTCATCCTTTGCTTTCCTCATCTCTCTCAGTTCATTCAGAACTTCAGCATCCCTCATCCTATTCGTACACACATTTATATTCATCATTTCTTACCTGTTCCTGTTTTCATCTGCTATAAATTTCTTTTGTGAAATTCCACTTAGTTTGAGTTTCCTGTTCATCTCAAAACAGCCTCCATTTTTCCTCCTTAATTAAATTGTATCCTTTGTGTTTTCTGAATTTCATTATTGGGCATCTGTTATCCCTCTTGTTCTGACTTCCCTCATAAAATTTAGGCACAAGACATTATAAATATCTTTCCACTGAAACCTGGAAATCCACAAATTTAGGGTGTGTGGTAGAATGTTCCCATTTCTTCTCCTTTGTTATACACTACAGGAGCAAGTTATTCTTCCAAAGAGAGTCTAAACCCTTGGGACAGAATACTGTAAAACTGGAAGGCCTTTTCTGTTTTGGGGAAAGGACACTTCCCAGAAAGGGAAGGTGAACTGTATCTCCTGTTGGTGAGCTACCATAAATCCTTTATAATTTTTTTTTATTTGCTCTTGACATTTTCTTTGGGTTGAAATAAAGACTGTCATATTTAATATGTGCTTACATGGAAACTAGAACTTTTTTTACTCACATCTGTTTGAGACCTAGAAATGAATTATATTTTTAGGTTCCTATTTCCTTTAATAAAAGAAGGAAGGAAAGAAAGTAGAAAAAAAGGAAGGAAATTAGCATTTATTAAGCAGCCTTTATATGCTAGGCACGGTGTTAAACACTTTACAAATATCTCATTTGATTCTCACAATAACCCCGGGAAGTAGGTACTATTATTATTCCTACTTCACAGTTGAGGAAACTGAAGTTAAGTGACTTGCCTGGTGCTATGGATAGTGATTCAAGCCATATTTGAACTTAAGTCTCCCTGACTCCAGGCCCAGACCTCTGTTTGCCGTGTTACCTAGCTACCTCTGTAAAGGAAGGGATGGTAATTGTGTAACACAGAGTCACACTCAGAGGGCATTAAATCAATATATTTCATGATGTAACTTTTACAAGCAGGCTGGAATGAGTTAATGGGCATTAAAATGAACTCATTTCATGTCAGACAATGCTACTAATGTATTTATTTTGGTTTACCAGGAGCTTTGCTCAAAATCATCAACTATAGGGAAGCTCAAGTATTAATGTCCCATTTCTGGATGTGAAAGTGAATCTCAGTGTTTTATGGACTTGCCCAGGAACATACATCCAGTCAGCCCCAGAAATGGGATTCAGACTCAGATTTTTTCATGTCTTTCTGCTATACCACACTTCTTCAGACCAAATGTAACAGGAGATCTGTATGCTTATGCTAATTTCTAATTGGGCCCATTCTGATCTGTATTTTTCTCTTAACTGTTCTTACTTGCTTGAAAGGGGAATAATGATAACTCTAGCATAGGGGGATGGTAGCTCTCTAAGGAAGTCACATACCCACACCACCCAATGCTATGAGGAAGTCTTGGCCTCCTTGCTCTTTAGGGAGAATAGAAGATCCATGCCTTACATGTTCTTTCTAGCATTCTCAGTGCCTTATCTCTAAGGGGAAAAGAAAATGTTCTAGAAATTCTTGAGTTATCTCCTTTAAATATGGAACTCTATGTTCCTGGCTGCTTTTTTCCTATAATTATGAGCTCTACATTCATTTAAGTTCAGAGGAACCACATTTTTGCCTCTAGATAAACATATAAACTCCTCGCATTTTGGTCTTTAAAGTTCTTTATGATCTGGCTCCATGCCAGATGAAAGCCAGAAGACCTGAATTTAAATCCCATCTCTGCTCAACTTTGCTTTGTGATCCAGGACAAGTCTTCTAACTTCTTTGGGCCTCAGCTTCCTCACCTCTAAAAGAAGAAGGTTGTACTAGATGACTTCTAATGTTTCTTACCATTGGAAATAAATGAATCCTATGAACCTACCCTTCTAGACTTATTGCACTTCTTCACACATTTACATTCAAGTGAAATGCTATTCCTTGAACTCCGTACTCTACTCTGCATATTCATGACTTTACACAGGCTCTCCTGCCATATATTGTCCTTTCTCATCTTTATCTTTCAGAACCCTTCACTTCATTCCAGGCTCACTTCAGGGGTGGAAGTTTTTCCTGAATCTCCGAGCTGTCAATGGTTTCTATCTTTCTCCTAAAATTGTTTACTTATTTGGGTGCACGCTGTGCTCCCCAATAGAATATAAGCTCCTTGAGTACATGAACTAGATTTCATTTTGGTTTTGTATTCCCAGCTTTTTAAACGATATTTTCCATATAGTAGGTGTTTAATAAATGTTTGCTAAATTGCTCAATAAAATATACCTCTTTTAACCCTCCATTGTTTTACTGATAAAGAAACTAAGGTGTGGGTGTGGTAGGAGCAATATCTATTGAGTCCCTGCCCTGTGGGCTGGGCTAATATTTCCTTAAAAGGCAGAGGAAGTGAATGTTGAAAATTAAAATTAAATAAATTAATAATTCTTTGTTTTTTTTTTAAAGGCAGAGATGCTGCTCCTAAGAATTGGGGAGCCAAGGGATGAGGGTCTGAGCTTTTACATGGCTTCCCAGTCACACAGGGCATAAAAAACCCAAACTCAGTAGGGTATCTTACTTCCCAGAAGCCATGTTTGTAATGAACCCACATTACTGTAGGAAGAGAAAGAGCTTTTTAATCCAGCAGTTTCTTTAATCCAGTCTACAGGAAATTTAAACCCATTACTCCTTTCTGCCCACTCTACTTTCAGCTGCCTTGCTGTTTCTCACACACAGTACTTCATTTCTAATCTCTGCACCTTTGCAAGGACTGCCTTCCATGCTTAAAATGCTCTCCCTCCTCATTTCTGACTCCTGGAATCCCTGGCTTCCTTTAAGACTTACTCCAAACATCACATCCTGCCCAGGGTCTTTCCCAGTCCCTCAAGCTGCTAGTGCCTTCCTCTTTTTTATGCTTCCATCTCTTCTGCATTTATCTTTTATGGACCAGTTTATGTAGGTGTTTCCCCCATTAGAATGCTATTTCTTTGAGGATCTTTCTGAACCTCAGTTTCCTTATCTGTAAGATGAAAAGGTTAGACTAGATAACTTTCAATGCTAATTCCAGGTCCAATTTACAGACCTGTGATCTTTGTTATTCCTTTTAAGTCTAAAAATTACATGCTATGATTCTAAAATTTCTATTATGAAGGAATGATATCATAATCTCTGTAGATTTAGACATTTACTACTCACATATAAGAACTTGCAAGTTAATTATATAACAACATGTAAAAGGTTTTATGAGAATGACACATTTTCAGAAGCTGAATGAAGAGAAGGCCACATCACAGCCTGACAAATTAATTATATATGCAGCACAGATTTCTTAAAAAAAAATTAATGAACATTACCTGAAATGTAATTTTCTCTTGACACGGTGATATTTGTGCTTGGATCTCTTCAGATTCCCTACCACTTTAATGAACTCTTTATCAAGAGATTCTTTGTAGTTTCCCAAGAGGCTCAGTTTTAGAATGCAGAGATTTAGCTTTGTTTCTAGGTCATGTCTGAGATCCTACAAGGAAAGTTACAAAACAAAATTCTGTGTCACACATAGCTAAAGATGAACAAATCACACAGCCAGTGCAAAATGCTCTTGCCTTTCCTATGGTTGCAGTCATTCTCTCAAGATGCCTTAGTAACTATATATAAGCTCATATCCAATTTCCAATCACTAAGGCACTGATTAATAATTTCCCAAATTCAACAAGCATTTCCTGAGTTGCATGTCACCTCAGTCTCTCTCTCTCTTTCTCTCTCTCTCTCTCTCACCCTGTCATTTCATAAATATTATCTTACTTTATTCTCACAACAATTCTGGGAGATACATGTAATTATCATCTTCTTTTACAGATAAAGAAAGCATGGTAAAGAAAGGTTAAGTGACTCACCCAGGGTCACACACTTAAAAGGGTCTAAAGTTGGATTCAAACTCATGTCTTCTTGATTTCAAGTCTAATATTCTATCCTCTGTATCATCTAGCACCTTTGTATGAATACAATCTCAAAATAACCATACAAGCAAATAAAGGAAGATAGCAGAATAATACATTATTTGTGGAGCTGTGAACTGGTCTAATATTTCTGGAAACAGATTTTGGAATTGTATGGGGAAAAAAGCATCCTTCCTCAATATAGTATAGTATTTACCCAGAGGAACAAACACAAACCCCTTTCAAACCTTTCTAACCTTATTAGATATTAGTCTCCTTCACATTATCTATGGTCCTGTTAAAATGGACATCTTGCTGTTAGTTGCAATACTCCATCTCCCATCTTTGGGCCTCTGTACTGGTTGTCCCCCATGCCTAGGACATACCACGACCTCATCTACATTTAGAATCCCTGCTCCGACAAGACTCTGTTGCACTGCTTTCTACATAAACCCTTTCCTGATCACTGCCCCTCCCCACAAGTGCTAAGTGTCCTTTTTCCCATAAATTGCCTTGTGAACATGTTTTCTCCTTTGATATAATGCAAGCTCATTGAGCGTAGGGATTGTTTTGCTTCTTTCTTTTTATCTCCAACATGAGTGCTGAAGATCACCCAGTTCTAAGTGTTGGAGCTGACTATCAAAGCCCAGGCTCTCTGCCTTCAGGAATGATTCTTTTTTCCAACGTGCCAGGGAATTTTAGTGGGTCAGGATAAAAATTACAGATTGAATTGGCCATATGTTAAAAAAAATTTTTTAAACTATCATCTCTCTTACAAAAAGATCCTATTCTTTTTCTTTTCTAAAAATGTGTGAATGTAATGGAATACTATTATGCCATAAGAAATGATGAAAGGGGCAATCTCAGAGAAACCTGAGACCTGTATTAACTGATACAGAGTAAAGTAAACAACAAAGTTGTCAATGGCAAAAGCATTATAAACAGAACTCTGAAAGGCTTAAGAATATTGATTAGCATAATGATTGACCATGATTCCAGAGGAAAGAAACAAGCATTTATTAAGTGCCTACTATGCGTAAGGCACTGTGCTAAGCACTTTACAAATATCATGTTAGATCCTCACAACAATGCTAAAAGATAGGTGCCATTATTATGCCAATTTTATAGCTGAAGAAGCTGAGACAAATAGAGGTTCAGTGATTTGCCCAGGGTTACATAGCTAGTAAATGTCTGAGTCCAGATTTGAACTTAGGTGTTCCTGACACCATGTCCGGCACTCTATCCACTGTACCACCTCGCTGCCTTTGAGAATCAGAGACAAACCATCCTATGCATATCCTTAGAGAAAGGTGATAGACTTGAGGTGAAGAAAGATTTTTTTTTGACATGGCCAGTGGTAGAATTTGTTATATTTAACTATGCATTTTTGTTAGAAGGGATTTCTTTTCTTTTCTTTTTTTTTCTGGAGGGGTAGAGTAGGAGGAGAAAAAAGAGATTTCTAATGGAAACAATTTAAATAATAAAATAAAGTCATAATTTAAAAAAATGACAAAGAACTGAGAGATATGTTCTTAGCTGGGATGGCATATGGGGCAAAATGTCAGAGAGATTAAGTCCTCACCTACTAGCTAACCTGCCTTCTCAGAAATAGAACCGAAGGTATATAAAATAGATCTGAATAAAGGCAAAAGTAGAAGGCTCAAATCAAACATGGTAAGTGAGAATCATTACATCAAAATAATTTACAAAGAAAGAGAAACATCTGGAAGAGTCATAGAATATAAAATGCAGGATACTTGCTGTAAGCTTGTCCTCCCATCTTTCTTTCACAGTTATTTCTGGGTCAGTTACCCTCTGAAGGGAAGCAGCAATAAGTGTTTCAACTTCAGAGACTTCTTCATGCTGTAAGAGATTTCCAAACCTCCAACTAGTAATTAAGGTGAAATACACATGCTGTTTTGTAGCAAGAAGTAATTTAGGACAAAATCCGGAGGGTATATTAGGTACTTCTGATGATGCTACTTAAACCACTCAGTCGGACACCAAAGAGAGCCTCTCTGCACTTGCTGAGTCTCACCCATTTAAAAGTTTGTTTCCCCTAATAATGTAAAAGTCAAAGTAGGAGCACCTTCAGGGAGGAAAAAAAAAAAGGTCGCCCTATAGCCATATAACAGAGGGGCAAAATGTCTTCCTCTGAGAGGAGATCCCTTTAAAACACCAAGTTATAACATCAGGGGTCTCAGTTGAAAAATCAACATGAAGGAAAGAGGTGACAGCCAGTAGCTACCAGAGAATTCTCCAGGTATAGTCAGTCCAAGTAGAAGAATGTCATGTTAATGAAAGGTGGGATTTGAAGCTGACTGATCCAGAATTAAAACACTGACTTCAGAAAAATTAGAGGGGGGAAAAAATCTTTATCATATCAGAGTTATGCTTTGATCAGGAATATGGGCTCTTACCTTTTTTTATTTTTTTGGTCAAGAACCATGATTTCCATGGTGAATTTACTTAGTAAGCAAATTCTCTCCATCAATGCAGATTGGCAATTTGCAGTCTTAGGGAGTTTTCTGGGCACCAAAAATCTAAGTGGCTTATCCAGGTTCACATGATCAATATATGTCTGAGGTGGAACTTAGACAATGATCTTTCTAATTTTAAGACCCACTATCTGTCACCTGTACCACACTACTTTTTGGTCTCTTAACAAATAACATGAATGATTAAAAGGATTTTGGGGGTGATTTTTCTAAGTCAAAGTGAAATCTATGCTTTATACCATACCAGTTTTTGAAGGGTAGCAGTAAATTCTGTTCCCATTTGCTCGGGTTCTCTCAGCAACACCATCTTCTCTTTGTCCTTTATGTCATCCAGAGATGGTGAATTGATTGAACTGTATGGCCATTCTGATCCACTGGCCTGAAAACAATGTCCACCCCATTCCCCACCCCACCCCCATTAACAAAAAGTCATTCTCTTAAAGGACATTTGCCACTTTTGTTTTAATAGCATTGTTTTCATAAGCCTGCATCATTTGAAACATGAAACAGCTCCAAATAATAATCCTACTAAAGCTTTTAAAACTTCAACTATTACAACCTGAGTCAGGTGTTTATTCTATCTTCTTAAGAGAAGTCTCCCTACAGGTGAGCAGACACCTACACTTGAGAGTATCCTCTTGGATCCCCTCCCAACTGACAGAAATCTACTTCATTTGGTCCAGTCTTTGTATGCATATGCTCTAATAATCTTCCTTGAGCTGCCAGTGCTATGCTTCTTGTTATTCTGCTACAGAACCGATACTGGCTTTTATTATCAAGTATATAAAATAGGGATCCCTCAACATCACACTCTCTATTACCTGGTTCCCCTTTAGCATTACCTACATAACCCCCTCATTACTTTCCATGTTGACTCATCTGATCTAGTCAAGCCAATCTCTTTATATTCCCTAACTCTTTCCAAGCACACATTTCACTGCTCTTCTTCCCTCTCCTGGCTGTACCACTGACTCATCCCCAGAAGACTTTCTCTACCCTGCCACTGAAATGTCTTCACTCTAGAAGCTCCATCCACACCTGGAACATTTCTCATATTGGAAATACCCTTCTGCCCCTGTGATCTCTCCCTCTGATTGTCTGGTTCTTCCAAAACCAGACATTTTAAGGAAGAGGCTCATGTCAACTATGTCTTCATTCCCCTCCAGACTATACTGCTAACTCATCCCCACAGGACTTTCTCTTTATGCTCCTGTGCTAGGTGCCTTCACTTTCTCCATCCTACCCTTTTTAGCTCCTGTTGTGTAATCTCCCATTAGACTGTAAGCTCCTTGAGGGCAAGGACTGGCTTTCTTCTTGAATTTGGATTGCCAATGCTTAACACAGTGCCTGGCACAGCAAGTGCTTAATACTCATCCACTTGACTACTCTATGACATTTTTTTTCAAGCCGGAATGACCTTTCCTTCTTCCTACTCTCATCAATTGATGTCTTTCAGTACCTTCAAGATCTGGTTCAAAATTTCTCTCTCCTTAGGAGCTTTTTCTAGCTTTTTTATGTCTCTTCAACACTTGGGATCACAGAGATAGTTTCAGAGCTGGCAGAGACCATAGAAACCATTTTGTCCAAATGCCTTATTTTATAGATTAGAAGAATGAGGTTCAGAAAAGTCAAATGATTAACAAAGTCATGCAAATACTAAGCATAGAATTAGAATTTAACCCCGTATCCTAGTATTGCAAATTCAGTACCCTTTGAACTATACCAAGCTGCTTCTATGTATTCATACAAGAAAGATGGTTAATATTTAATACCTCCATGTTATTTTGTAACTATTTCATACTTAAAATTACTCAAATGGACTATAATGTAGTTCAGCGAGGCAACAGTAGAAAGAGCACTGGGCTTAGTGTCAGGAAGACCCTAAGTCCAATTTGGCCTCAAACACAAGCTGGATTTAAAAATTGAAGGACCTAGGCTCAAATCCTAGCTTTGACACTTACTATCTGTGTCCTGGTGAAAGTCATTTTCCCTCTTGGGATGTCAGTTACCTCATGCCAAAAGGAGAGGGCCAGACAAGCTGTGTGTGCATGTGGGAGAGAGGGAGGGAAGAGGAAAGGGGGAAAGAGAGACAGAGACACACAGAGAGACAGAGAGAGATACACAGAGAGAGACAAACAAAGAGAGAGAGATCTCCAAGATCTCCCTGTCTAAAAAGGGCAGGTTTCCCCCTCACTTCAAGTCAAGGCAGGATGATCACTTTTCAGGGTTATTTTAGGGGGATTCTTGATCAGGCAGGGTTATGCTAGATGGTCTGTGAAGATCCTACCAGCTCTTGATCTATCATCCTATCATCAATTTCAACTTGGAAATTCTGTGACATCGTGATATCCTCCCCTGCAGGATGATGCCCTTGTTGACTGGAAAGTCTTTTCAAATGAAGGACAGGGAGGCAAAGGCACTGATTCAAGAGACAGCAGGATCCTTCATAATCCTATATATAGGTAGACCTAAAATCCTACGCAGCTACTCTCAGTTTTTAAATCAGAGGGAAAGATAAAACCAAAAAATTTTCAGGGTCATTATTCATCTATTTTTATTTATTACCATTTAAATGTTTATTGTTGACTAATTCACACATGTAAGTCTCAACAGAAAACTTTTAGATCCTCATCTGTCTCTCTTCTTTTGGAAATACTGCAATGGCTAATTTCATTCTTTTTCCCTAGAAAAGATGCATAGAGCACAAACCTATAGCAATTGTCCATAAGGTAGCCCATCTCACATTATAAAGTGACTCACAGCTTTATGGTTACATTTAGAAACAGAAAGCTTTATTGGGCTGGTAAGCTGGCCTAGTTGTCTAGGAGGATGAAAGGAAAGTCTGACAGAGGCAGACTAAGACCATTTTACTTAGTCTGACTATTTGGCTGTGTTCATCATCATCTCATTGTCACTGTGCATTTGAAATAGGAATGGCAGGAACCTAAAGCTGCTCTAGGTGGCTTTAGAAATGGACTGTGCATACAGCCTGGCAGGAGCAATTCAAACAGCTTTGTAGATGGAGTCTTCCTCCCTCTTCAAGTTGTTGTAATAACTAACAGGGCAGTATCCTGTCACATCAGAGGGATGAGAGCTAGAATTTATGATGCGCTTCAAGGTACTGCAAAGTGCTTCACACAGGTTCTCTGGTTGGATTCCCAGAGCAACCTTATCATGCAAGTGTCATTAAGGATTCCATTTTATAGGTTAGAAAACTGAAGCAGAGGTTAAATGACCTGCCTGGTCACAGAGCTGGTAGGTATCTGAGATAGGATTTGAACTGACTCCAAGTCTAACACTTTATTATGCCATCTAGTAAAGGGCTTCCTTTAGAACAGTGGTTCTCAACCCCCGTTGGGGGTTGGGGGTCGGACGATCCTTTCACAGCGGTCATAGGAGTCGCCTAAGACCATGGGAAAACACATATTTCCGATGGTCTTAGAAACCGAGACACGGCTCCTCTATCCTTCTTCAGGCGGGTCCACCCACATGCAGATACGCCCACGTATGAGTATTAAAGGATCGCAACATTAGGAAGGTTGAGAACCACTGCTTTAGAAAGACCTGTAAAGAAAACTATCTTTCAAATTAAGCATTTCTTAATATACGAAGTAAATACTTCTACAAAACCTTTAACTAAGGTCTGAGCATAAAACTTCTCTGCCGTGGGAAGACTGTGAAATAGCCTATATTGCCATTTTCACTTACAGAATAAGCATTATTGACCCATTCTAAAACAAAAGGGCAGGGTTCTGTGTTCAGTAAACTAGAGACACTTAACACCAAGCTCCCTCGCAGGGGTAACCAATTCTGAAAAGTTTTAACTCGAAAGTGCATACCTCTGTAGACTGAGCAAGTCTAAGTTCAGAGCGCAATGATTTCTCTCCTTCAGGAATGCTCCTGTAAAGCTGCCCATTGAAATGCAAGCTGAATCTATGTCTTAAAAGCAAAAACAAAAAACAACAGACTGACTACTTTGGGATTTCAATGTTTTCCAGGTCAAAAGAATGAGGCTGCAGTGTACTTACAACAGAAGCTCCTGCTTTGATAGCTGCAACTCATGCACCAGCTGATTTTTCTCCCCTCGTAAATTCTTGAATCACAGGCATAATAAATAGGAGTTGAGTTTCTTTGTCAGAAGTTACTTAAAAGCACATTTAAGCTCTCCAGTGATAAACAAAAAAGTGTGTTACCTCTATGGCTGTGCTGTATTCCACAAGGATTGACTTAAGGTCTTCTATGTGTAAATCTTTCTGTAAGGTTGAATAGAGTTAATAGCAAAAGGTCTAATAGACTAAACCATCAACCTTTATTAGCAATTAAGTCCTACAGTACCAGGTGAACTGAATCTACCTGCTCACCCTGAGACTCACTGCCAGCCTTATGGCTTAAAAACTAAACACACTAGTTACTATGAACCAAATGACCTCCGAAGTTTTGTATTTGAATTCTGGAGTTGCTGTGGATGGAGATTAAGATAGTCTAGAAAAGGCAGCCAGTGGTTAGAAGGCTGGCTTCAGAGTCAAGAAGTCCTATCTCTAACACACAATGGGTGTGACTTTGGGCAAGTTACTTAATCTCTTAATGTCCCCAGGAAATTCTCTATGACTTAAGTTTCTGAGCAGATGCCAGCTTACATGGGTGAAGGTAGTTTCATCACTGGGAATTCTCTACACCAGTGAAATCACAGATTAAGTCAAGGAAAAAAAAAAGGTAGCAATAGTAAGACTTTATTTCCCCTCTAACCATATTTTTCTCTGACTCTTAGTGACGTGGACATTTTAAAAAATCAGAGTGAAAAGTAGTTTTGTTGCAAAAGACATTCCCACAAGTTTAGGTCTCAAAATATAGTTATTGTAATTGAATTTGAGATGGAATCAAGTTAGATACACACCCAAAAAAGTATTTATAATGTCTGTAACACTAACAATATCAATTCACACCTCCCTTAAAGTCATTCTATTCCCACTGGTAAATAAAATGCAGGGGTTACATAATCTGAGACACAAAGAAATATCTTAATGCCATAAAGCAGAGATTGAAGACAAAGGTGGTTATAATGTTTTGATTCTTCTTCAGTGACAAGAAGTTCATGTATTTCATCTCCAAAGACTTTCTGGTTAGTACTCTGGTCAGGATACTAGCCAAACTCCTCCAGGAAGTGTTATCTGGTTACAACCCTTCTATACAACAGACTAATATCCAATTTGAAAATATTTGCAGATCCAATACTTGATTGCATGCTGCCATGGGTGGGGTGGGGGGAACGGAGGAGAGAAAATGTGAAACTCAAGAGATTATGGAACTGAATCTTGTAAACTAAAAGTAAATAAATCAAATTTAAAATAAAATAAAATAAAATAAAACTTCCTTTTCTCTCAAGGAAAAACAAGGAAGAATGTCAAACACTGCTCCATTCCCACTGACTTTTTCTCTATTAGTTAGTCAACAAGCATTTATTAAGTTCTTTTTATGTGCCAGGCACTGGGCTAAGTGCTGTGGATGTAAGAAAGGGTAAAAACGGCCCCTGCCCACAAAAAATTCCCATTAATTAGATTTCATTTTTCAGAAGACCCCTTGTTTTGGTTGTGCACTTCCTGTTGCTTCTCAGAACACCTTCAGTCATCTCTCACTAGAATCTTTTTTAGGAAGATGGTCAAAGATCACCAAAACTGAGTTAAAATGCTAAGCAGAGTCAGGTTCACCTAATGGAGTAATGGATAGAGCAGTGGACTTGGGATGACGTGAAATATTGTATCAGATAGTTACTAAATGTGTGACTCTGGGCAAGTCACAGCCTCTCTCTGCTTTACCTGCCTTATCTATAAAATGAAGGGAGTGGGCTTGAGGCCTCTAAGGTCCATTTCTGCTCTAAATCTATGATCCTGTGATCTTATTGTATATACCATTTAATGACAAAGACTTACAACATTTTCCCCCTCTAGTACTGCAATAGGAAACATATACATTTATGTTCTTATAAGTGGATAAAGGCACTCCAGCTTTTCCAAATATAGAGACATATTTAAATTCATCCCAGGAAAAGAACTGAGGGGAATTTTTTCATAAATGGTATAAAGAGAAGTCTTATAAGAAGACATTGGAATTGAATTAAACATGAACTATTTTAATAGGTAATAAAATTATGATGACTTCCTTTGTCTTTGCTATTTTCTCCCCACATCTAGACCATCATAACATTTAAAAACCAACCTTATGCAGACTGGCATCTTTAGTAAGCAAAGTGTTCTCACATATGTGTAGTTTCATCTGAAAGGAAATGAATGCAAGGGAAATCATTCTCCTGATTAGACTATCCCTGATTTTCCTCATTAGGAGAGAGCTCTCCCCCTCCTCAATCTCCATTATGTCTCTCTTTGGACCTTCCTATGAACTTTCCTCATTCTAAACTTTAATACATGTGTATGATATAAACATGTCTTGCTCCCCACTGATTTGAAAGCTTCTTGACAGCAAAGACTGTTATTTTTCATCTTTGCAGCCCCAATACAATGCCTGCTGAATTCAACTACGATAGTGTTTTGGTGAATGACAGTGCTACAAAATTATCCAAGCAATAAACATGTATTAAGTGTCTATTATATACTGGGTTCTGGGCTGGGTGCTGGGGATACAAAGATAAATATGAAACAGTCCGTGCCCTGAAGGAGTTTACATTCAAAATGAGTAAAAGGCAATTGTGGAAGAAAGGGAAGAATAGCATTCATGATGTAACTCATGTATATCCTGCAGTCTTGTCCCTTTCCTACTCACTTATTAAGGGCAGGGTGGACAACAGATAACCAAAATGCATAATATCTGAAAAGCTCTGGTCCTTCTCTGGAGTAATTCTGTAGCTTGGTAGAATGGCAATTGTGGAAGAAAGGGAAGAATAGCATTCATGATGTAACTCATGTATATCCTGCAGTCTTGTCCCTTTCCTACTCACTTATTAAGGGCAGGGTGGACAACAGATAACCAAAATGCATAATATCTGAAAAGCTCTGGTCCTTCTCTGGAGTAATTCTGTAGCTTGGTAGAATACCTACTCTTTCCACCATTTGCTATGGGGTGGCTCTCTAGCAACTTGTTATCTTGGACTTTCCCCAGCACATCAAGATTCCATACAGTTTTTAATGGTTAAGCGGCTTAACCCATTTCTTGCTCCTCTCCATAGTCTTCTGAGACAATGTCGTGGCTAGGTGGTAGGCCTTCCTCAAATGATCTTCCAACTGACTGTCATGCTTGTTTGGATAGCTATTATCTTCACATCTTCAGAGACCCCCAAGCAAAGGCCAGTAGGTATATGCCCATGTGTTCAGGCAAGTCACTGTAGCTATAGGAGTCCTGACCCTAGGGACTAGTCCCTATCAAAAAGCAACATGTTTTCAGCCTCCCTTCCTTTCCTTCAATTCACTGGGCATCATCAGCTTCTATTGTTTCTTAAAGGGTGGGAGGTGAAGGGTTGTTCAGACTTAATCACTGCAACAATGGGAGTCTCTATCCTAGGATGGCGCCCTGTGTAAAACCTATGATATATTTCTATTACTGCCACTAAGGCACGTAGACTGATGGGGGGAGGAGTGCTGAGTAAACACTCTTAAGTATTATAATTTTCTACTGTTAATTATTAATGGAAGTCAATCTTCTTCTCTTAAGTTGTAATCATTGCACATCAGGTCCATATGTCCTTTTTTGGGGGGAGGCAGTTGGAGGATTGTGAAAAGGTTTAGAGAAAGGGGCTAATCTGCTACCATACTGGTCCTGTGACAAATATTTTATCTTTTCCCATTATAGAAGATAAGCTCCTTGAGGGCAAAGACTGTCTTGTTTATTTGGTTTCTAGCAAATGATGTCTTTATACAGGAATGTTTTTCATTCAAGCATGCTGAAAACTACAGTCAAGTGGAGACTGATGGGGGACTTCACCTTTTATGGCTTTTAAAGACTTTACAATCTAAAACAGGGGTGGGGAACGTGTGACTTTCTAGGTCCTTGGGTGCAGCCTTTCGACTGAGTTCCCCCTCTCTAGAAACCTTTGACACAACCATGACATGCACAGTCCTCAGTCCACAGAGGACCAGCTGCAACCTATATAGTTGTAGACATATGTGTCTCAGGCACCATTTAGAAAACGACTAAAATGTAATGATCATTTAGGATACATTGCCCAGCCCGGCAAAGCATCTCCTGTCTCCCATCTTTAGAGAGGATATGATACATCTTAAAAGTATTTGAACAGCTCTTACATACAACAGGTCCTAGTAAGTAGAACTAGGAGAAACAGGTGGAAGATGTAACAGACAAATGTAGGCTTTGTAGATGGGAAAATTTTTTTTTTACCTAATACTTAGAGTTCCCTCAAAGTGTAATGGATTGTCTTAGGTGGTAGTATGTCCTCAGAAATCCTCACGCAAAGGTTGGATGACTGCTTACTGCACTTATTATAGAGAGGATTCTTACTCAAGTAATGGATTAGACTAAATGGCCCCTGAGGTCCTATTTAACTCAGAGACTGTGATTTTTTTTTTCAAAGTCCTATCTCATTTCCTACAAAGGGAATTTTCCATGATGGAATAATAGTTCTATATGAGAACAGATAGAGAATCCACACTTTCTCGGTGAAAATGAAAGTGTTACATATATAAATATATGTGTATACACATAATATTTATCACAAACCGACAAGTGTAAGACAGAGTTGCCTCTTCCCCATGAAGGTCAGAGTCAGCTGTAAGAAGCAGAACTTTAAAAAGATGTCTGATTTTCTTCAGAAATAATAAATTCAAAGGTATTTAAATACTAGTTAAACTCAAAATAAGCATACATATATAATAATAGAATAGAACAGAAGTGATCCTTCTATAGTTGCATAAAATGAGCACAGGCCTTCAGTCCATATACAGGGAAAGACCAAACAGTAATTCAGAAACTGGCATCCCAATGCTGTTTTATTGGTTGGGGCAGTCATTCCCATTGTTACAAGACTTAGTTGATACTCATAACTATTATCATGTAATAATATTATCATGTGAAAATATTCAGGGAGACTAGATCCCTTCTAGGATATGTTAAATTTGTGAAATTCATAATTTCAGATATGAGGAAGGTATTTTCAGTTCAGATAAATGATTTTAAATAATTTAAGATGATTTAAATTAATTAACTTACAAATAACTCCCTTTCTGTTTACTGTAAACTACAGGTCTAGACACATATAATATACATATATGACACATGAAAAGCATCCAGACATCTGTCAGAGCCATCAACGGCAGGTTTTCTAAGTCTCTTCACCATATTCATCTCTTTGTGGGGTACGAGTTATACAATCGTGAATATGAAGCAATTTACAATGATTAGGTACTCTTTCAAATAATAATAATAATTCCTCCTCCAGCTTTCAAATAATTGGTAGGTAAATTTCAATGATTAAAATCAAAGGCAAGAGTTTCAAGATCAGCAGGTGTCATTAGCAGAAGGAAATGTTTTACCCGTATTTGGGAAGTGCTTACTTGATGTTCAATCTCACTTTTAGTCACTTCTTCAATCTTCCTTTTCAGTCTATCTATATCCATGACATTCCTTTTATTCTAATAAAAAAAATACACACAAACATGTATACAAAACTGACAGGAAGGAAAACACTATTCTTGGAAAGTTATGAAACTACTGAAGCTTTAATGATTTACAGGACCTGTGATTTCATTGGCATAGGGAACTCTTGGGTGAGGCTACTCCCTCTACCAATGCAGGCTGGAAATTTCTCTGCAATTTATTCTTAGTTGCCTAGTAGAGCATTAAGAAATTAAGAGGTCTTTCTGGGGCCATACAGTCAATATGGGTCAGGAAGTAGGACTTGAACCCAGGTTTTCTTGGATTTCAGGCCATCTGTAGCTATAATACAACATTACCTTATAAAACTTTGATGGCTCTTAATTTCAACTGTATGGGAGGCTCACCAATAGAAATCATAAGCTGTCCATGCTTTCTTAACACTAATGCAATTTTTGTCCATATCTTTAATATGACTGCATAAAATACTTTTGATAGTCACTTTCACACTGATAAATAATTTCTTTTGGAAGTCCTCAAAACCCAATATTTTAGAGGAAGATGACTACTAGATAAATAAGAGAAAAAAGTTTGGATGTTATGCTTTACAGTGAATTAACCTCTTTTACCCTACTCCTTGTCAGGTGTAGCTGAAAATACTTCCCAATATAAATAAAGAGACAATTACAGGGCTATCTCAGAATGAAGTGATTTAGAAATTGTTCCTCCATTTCCCCTTCTTACACCTCTCCCTCTTGTTCCCCCAAAACAACTTTAAATTTGTTTAATATAAAACTCAGTGATCCTATTTAGAAATCTTACCACCTAAATGGATCTCACTTGAGGATTTGAGTTGTAAAGAAAAACAGTGAAACTTCAGTTCTACTGACACAAAATTTCAGGGTCCCTCTCCACATGCTTATCCAACCCACACAGGAAATGTTAAATCAAATATCTTTTGCATATCTCGCCAAAACATTTAGCAAAACGATAGTCCTCAAGTTGATAGGCTACACACAGGCAAAATGAGAAACATTTAACCACAATTGAGCTTCAAAGGTTTTTACTCCATAAAAGTCATAGCAAATCTAAGTATTCTCTTGCCTTTTTTTTAACATTTTAAAAATACTTCTTCATATTCTTATACAATGGCTCCAATATATCCCACACATTAGAAACTTAAGTTTCTATTAGAAAGTTAAGATTTAATTATTTACTCATCCATTCAGCCAATAATTAAGAATTTGTTAGTACAGCATGGTCTGCTAGGTGCTGTGAGGGATGAAAAGAAGAACGAAACAATTTCTGTCCTCTCAGATGTCACGGTATAATTAAAAGCCCCTCTGTGAATAATGCAGCTTACTTTCAACACTAGATATATGAATTTCTATCAGCCTTGAATTTTTCCTCCTGAATCCCATCTCCTCAAAGGTGGCAGAGACTTGATACCTTCTCTAAGTTCACATGTAAAAATTCTACCCTTTCTAGTTACCACCCCACAAATGGACAAAACTAGTAGCCCATACAGAAAAAGATTGAACGTGTCCACCATTTGTAATTTCACTGCATTCAGTCACTATGTGATGTTCTACATTTGTCTGTACCAGTGTTTCACTTGTTCAATATACCTTCTCTTGAAGATTCTGGATCTTAAGAATCAGGGCCTGATTTTCTTTTTTCTGGTTCATTTAGGAAAAAAAAATTAAAAACACTTCAGTGGTTTAAGATGTAACAATATACTTATTTGCAAAAATCCATAAAATCAAAAATCCATTTTGGATCTTAACTAATTTTAAAGACATTAACACACCAGGTGGTAGCTGGTCTTAAACTTCACTGAAGGCAATGTTAACTCTTAGGTTACTTGAAGTCCAGGTAGCTCAGGGGATCAATAAAAGTAAACCCTTCTTTGCAGGCTTTATCAATATCTAAGATAATAAGAAAAAAATCCAAACCAAAACTCTAGTATGCTTTAGTTGTGTTCCCTGGCCTTATTTCTTCCCCCAACAACTTTACCAGAAGTAGGAGTGAACTCCATAAAAAAAAAAAGCACCTTGAAAACACATATGATTGTACTTCTTATTTCAAGTTCCATAATACCTAGGCTCAACTCTGTGTGACAATCTGAGCATCAGAAGTTCACATACCAAATGTCAAGTAAAAAATTGTCAGAGAATTGAAGTTAACAAACCAGGGTTTTACAATGAGAGAATGTACAAAGATATATAAGAGAACTGAAGTAATAGTCGTTTGTACATCCAAAAATTCTACAGCACTTGTCAAGTCAGTCCCCCCATAATAAAGGCCTACGGAATCAGGTTTTTTAACCTAGAATTCCATTTCTTCATTTTACAGATGAAGAAACTGAAGCCTTGCAATGGTGCCTAAGGTCACCTAGCTAATTAGTGTCAGAATAAGGACTCTGGTATAATTCTTCTGATTTCCTGGCAAGTGCTTTCTCCATTACACCCTATTGCCTTAAAGAAAAAAAGATTTTAAAATGTTCAGCCTACACATTTTTTTACCAGCTTGAGAGGCTTTCATTTCTACATTTAACAGTATTAACACGACTATATGTTTGATCATCAAACGATTACCAATAGTAAGCACTCAATATCTGACGGGCACTGCACTATGACCAAAAAAAATGAAACAAAAATGATGGCAGCAATCCATCATCTGAAATAAAGCACCAATGTTGGATCTAGGCAATAATTTAAGTTTTTATTAAAGATGTTATTTTTCCCCCAAGAGCATGATTTAAAGGCTGGTCTAGCTAACTTACTCTGTACCCCAGAACTTTAATCCTTCACTAATTTGCATTCCTATTGTAATAAAAAACAAATTAGCAAAACCTAAAAGAAGCCTAAAAGCACCAGAGTGCCTCATCCCTTTAGCTGATATCCTGTAAGAGAGAAAATTTGACAGGCAAATCAATGGTACGATCAAATTTGAATGGTTTTCAGGTATCAAACATTTGTTCAACTCTCTCTGGGTCAGAAGCCCATACTAGACAGACTGTGAATATCCTAAACCTTCATAGCTAACAGTTTGATGACTAAGTGCTATGTAGGAAATATAGTTCTAACCTAGGAAGATTACTTCCATATTTTTTTTCTACTAATCTAGCAGCTGGACTAGTTGCTTCTCTTCTAAATGTTATCATGAAAGTCACAATTCAGATTTCTGCCATTTAAAAGGTAACTGAATCACTTACTAACTGTTTATTCTGAGTTGCTATTTTGGTTTTCTCCTCTTCTGAGACATTCAACTTAATTTTCAGTTCCTCCAGTTCTTCTTTTAAAAGATTTGTTCTCTTAATAGACTGTTGGGCACTGGAAAAAAATTGATAAGCAAAACCTCAAATATAACCGTCAGAGCTATTAATACAAACACAGAACTATTTTTGGGCAAGCATTAAAAAGCACTAAAACCTTATTCCAGAGATTGAACAAAGTATTAATGTGCCCGTTAGTTCTAGGGAAGACTTAATTTGCAACTTGTGGAAAAGGGTTTAATGAAACAAGTTTTTCGAGGAAGTTTCTTCCTTAGACTTTAAGGTCACCAGAAGAATCACATTCCTGGGATGAAGATTTGTTCAAGGATGCTTTTGAAATCCACCAATCCACTTTTATCCCAAAGGAGGCATCTATATTTTATCCTAAGAGCTCTGACTCCCCCAAATGGAATGATATTAGAAGATTCTCCCTCTATCGGTCTTTGTATTTCTATCTCACTCAACTAAGTATGTCTAAAAAAAGGTAATTTGACTTGACTAATGTTTAGTGTGAAGGTATTTGTAGAACCTATATCAGATTGCATGCCACCATGCAGGGAAAAAGGGAGGGAAAATTTGGAACTCAAGGAATTGTGGAACTGAATGTTGTAAACTAAAAGTAAATAAATAAATCTTAAACAGGTATTTTGAGCTTATGTTTTACTCAGTTTACAACACTTGCCAAAATAGCCAGTTTAGAGTGATGGAAAACACAGGGATCCTTTAAATTTACTCAATCAAACTTTGTTTTGCATTTAGCTTTTTTATAAATAACTTTTGTTTTTACTTCATCTTCATTTTTATCCTCTCAATCTCTCTTCTCTCCTTTTTACCAAGTGAGCTGTGCCTTACAACAAAGAACAGAAAAAGACAAAAAAAGCAGAAAAGTAACAGACACATCAACTAAGCCTGATGGAATATGCAAATGTCCCATGCAGTCTCCTGCAACTGTAAAGAGAAAGAGGTTCGTTTTTTCATCTATTCTCCAGGACCAAGCTCGGTCATCATAATTGTACAGCATACACTATTTTTTACTGCTGTTATTCTTTTCACTTACATTACTGTTGCAATTGTACATATTATATTCCTGGTTCTACCTGTTTTACTCTTCACCAGTTCATGTCTTCCTGCACTCTTCTGAATTCTTCACATTCATTATTTCTTAAGGAGCAATAATATTTATTACATCCATGATTGACTTTGTTTCCAGTTCAAGGAATCTGGCTTGATCATCCACACAGGAAGGACCAAGGGGATGAAAAAATCTGTTGCCTAAATGACAACATGCTTTTGGACATACAACGTACATAGTTTGTCCACTGTTGTACATATCTGGGACAGACATAAAAGATAGAGGAGTTGGGTCTAGAGTTCAAGAAAAAGGAGAACAGGCTGGCTTTCCTTTGGGAAACTGCAAAACTCTTTTAATGACCTTGACTTTAGCATAAAAACCAAGGCCCACCATTTTAACACCTACATTCTGCTAGTATTACTGTAAAGCAGCAAAACAGGCAATAAAAGTCTCAAAAAAAATTAAAAATCAATGTTGTGCAGAGAACAATGAAGAGCTGTATGGTTATATTAGCAAGCCATAACATATAATCAATGAAGAACTTCAAAGAACAGGTGTAAAATACATCAATAATGAACTATACGATAGGAAGAAAATATGGATTGGTCACATGGTAAAGGTAAGGAATGACATGTTGATAGCCCTAGTGCTCTATTTGTACCATTGTGAAAATAGGAGAAAGTGAGGAATCCAGCACTTATTTGTCAGGACTGACAGGCCTGAATGGGTTGCAATCTCTATCATTGGAGGGAACTTTCAAATTGATGATATTATATATCTCTGAGGGACCTTTCCTTCTGTCTTTGTGGCCGTTTGCTGGTGGGGTCTCTTAATCAAATACATTTTATATAGAGAATACTAGTGGGGGGGGGGCAGAGCCAAGATGGTGGCGTAGCAGCAGCAACATATCGCAGCTCTCACATAGCCACCCCAAAATACCCATAAAATAGTACTCTAAACCAATCCTGGAACTCCAAAACGCACATAAAGATACTTCCCACTAAAGCCAGCTTGGCTATGAGGAACCATATCAGCACTGCGAACCAAAACCAGCCTGGCCTGAAGCCGCGGCTGTGCCCTGGGGGCGGCTGGTCGGGAGGAGCTGAGGAGCCTCTCAAGTGAGCGGATTAGTGGCAGCTGTGAATGGGAATTGTGAAAGGGGGAGATAAGCAGTCTGGCCAGAAGGCCTCCAGAGCAGAAAAGCTAAAGGCAGAGGTTTTGCACCCGCCTCAGCATTGCAGCTTCCCGCCCCCGGCTTGCAGGCAGCAGGGGGACTGAGCGATTGTTCTCAGGCCAGGGCTCTCGCGCGTTGAGTGGCCTGGATCCGGATCGCTGTCTTGGGCCTCGGTCTTGGAGTCCTCGCTATCCAGTCAGCTGGAAGTAAATAGGAGGAGTTCCCAGCCTCTCCCTAAGAGCTATGGCAGCTGGGAGGACCCCAGCGATTTGGGACAGAGCTTTCCCTTCTGGAAGCAGAGCCCCACAGAGAATTAAAAAAAAAAATCACGGTCTGAAGAACCATGAGTAAGAATAAGCATAAGAAGCAAAGT
>CM053581.1:444817094-444833295 GCA_028627135.1 Pseudochirops cupreus
TCCCACTGACCTAGTTCTGAATGCTGCTCGCAGCTGCCTGCCGCTAATCCAAGGCTCCTCTGCTCCTCCCGTCCAGTTACCCCCAGGGCTCAGCCAGGGCTTCAGGCCAGGCTGGTTTCGGTTCACAGTGCTGATATGGTTCCTCGTAGCCAAGCTGACTTTAGTGGAAGGTATATTTGTGTGCGTTTTGGAGTTCTAGGATTAGTTTAGAGTCATATTTTATGGGCATTTTGGGGTGGCTATGTGACAGCTGCGATATGTTGCTGCTGCTATGCCGCCATCTTTTAAATGTTTGTTAATTGAAAAAAATAAAAGTACACTTTTATAAAAAGATTTTTTTTCCTGGTACTTGGTCCATAATCAAAGTCATTCTCATTTGGTAAAGCCTATCGGAGCTTGCATAGCCTTCAAGAATCCAAGCTCAACTTCCTATTACAAAGAAGAATCAAAATAAAAGTTGGAGAATCTCAAAGGAATACTAAAGGGGACTTCACAGACCATCTAGTCCAGCACTTGCCTGAGAAAGAATTCTCTCTACAATACACTGTCAAGCCCTTGTCTGAAGTATCCATCAAGCCTCTGTTTGCAGATTTTTAGTGAAGAGGCACTTACTACTTTTGGAAACCATCAATTCAAATTTTTTGTTGTTGTTTAGTTGTTTTAGTTGCATCCAGTACTCTGTGACCACATTTGGGGTTTTCTTGGCAAAGATACTGGAGTGGTTTGCTATGTCCTTTTCTAGCTCATTTTACAGATGAGAAAACTGAGGTAAACAGGGTAAAGTGACCAACCCAGGATCACACAACTAATAAATTTCTCAGGCCAGCTTTGAACTCAGGTCTCCCTGACTGCAGCTCTCTATCCACATTGTACACTTAGCTGCCCCAATTCCAATTTGAGATAGCTCTAATTGTTAATAATTTTTTTTTCCTTTCCTTCACACCAAAACATAGCACTCTATTTCTACCTCTTGCTTCTACTTAGGTGCTCAGAAACCAAGCAAAATCTAAGCAAACTGGCAGTTTTCATTCTTCTACATGACAAATGAAGCTAAATGCTTCCTCTTTCTTTTGAAGAGTAAAATTGTCACTAAGGCAAGCCAAGAAATTATCAGCTGCTTTGCTTTTAGCAAAGAGAGAGGAAGGAGGTAATGAAAAAAGATGGGGAGAGAAAGCATAACAAGGGGAGGGAAAGAATGCAATGGAGGAAAATAGGAAGAGAGACTAAGCTCCAGAATGTGTTCAAATAATTAAGCCACCCATCATTACCATATCATGCCTCCTTGAGAGGCCAGGAATATGATTTTCTAAACTCATTTATTTTCTCTTTTCATCCAAGTGAAAAGATGTTAATATCATTTATGCTCCTATCTGCTGATCCACTGTTTTGACTCTAACATTTCTTCCTATCTGCATCTTTTTTTAAAACGTAATATACAGTATAATGCTATTTTGCAAACCCTTCATTTCCCTCCCTCCCCCAATGCCCACACCCATGACCTTTAGCTAGCCTGTTCCCTGTGAATAAAGGCTCCCTTTAAGAGTTATATTTGAGTCATTATTATCTTATCTTATCCCATTAAGTCACTAAGTTTCAGTGATACCTATGCACTCAAAATTACCTCCATGTGTTAGAATCTTGAGTTCATCTTGCTTACTACCCACACGTGGTACATCTGTGCAAAATTATCTGAAACCATGTGTTTTATTGTAGAGGCCTTTCATGGAATTTGTCTCCTGTCAACTACTGTATTTTATATAATGCTTTTTATTTTATATTATCTATATTATATTATGTATAATCCACATGTCTGTATATTACCTATATTGTACTTTTATTTTATGTACTGCTTATATACCATATTTTATATATTCAATAGTGTGTTATTTTATATGACTACTACTATTCTTTGTCCTAGTCTCTCTAATGGCATCTAACTTAACAGAACCCAAATTTTTATTATTCCCCTTCTTTTTCAGTTTAAATACATTTTGATTATATTTTCACAATTCTGGGCAAATGTTTTTTTACTAGACCTTATTAGAAACACTCCATCATTGGCCAAGGATTCATCACTATGCCAGTATTTTAAGCTATGGACCAGAAATCCAGCTCCCATCCTCAGACATCATTTTCTCATTTAGCCACGGATCCATATCCAATAAAACCTTCTGAAGTACTTGCATTTGATCGGCAGCAATAATGAAAATCACTTATGTTTGTTTTAAGAAATGGCAGGTCTACACATGTTTAAAGATGTGGGGAGAGCAAAGGTTGAAAATGCTGGAGAGTGAGGGAATGAATGTGGGAATAACACCCCTAAAAGGTAAAAAGAATAGAGAGGATGGGTGGCACAGGTGGAAAGATGAGCCTGAGAGGAGAGACATCCTCTGGGACCAGAAAGCAGGATGAGAAAATAGGTGCTGGGATGAAGTAGAGGAATGAAATGGGAATTAAAGCTAAATGTGTCCCTGATGCAGATGTCTGCAGTATTCGGAGTGAAGCTCATCATCATCATATTATTATATCCCATTTAATAAGATCATCTACTGAGAGTAAGGCCAGGAGGTGAGAGAATATGAGCAGAAAGAATACAGGGTTTTAGGCAAGAGGGGAGAAATCTGGAATAGACCTAAAGGGAATGGGCTAGAGAGTCAACACAACATTAATGAGGAGTTGCTGGATAGCAATGAGAACTCAGTTGAAGTTCCATATAAGTTATAGTGAAAAGTCAACTGAATTTGAATTCAAACCCTGGCTTTGTTGTATGTCCTTTGGCAAGTGGTTGAGTTTCTCTGGGCCCCATTTTCCTTATTTGTAAAATGAGGGGGTTAAACATGATGATTTTCTAAGTTCCTTTCTAGTTCTAGATCTATGATCCTGCACCCACTTTTAACAGACATCATTACTTTAATAAATATTTTGCTTCATCCAACACTGCCTTTCATAGTTCTGGAAAATGCAGAGTGCAATAATGGGTCCCTGTAATACAGTGGTTCTCAACCTTCCTAATGCCGTGACCCTTTAATACAGTTCCTCATGTTGTGGTGACCCCCAACCATAAAATTATTTTTGCTGCTACTTCATAACTGTAATTTTGCTACTGTTATGAATCGTAATGTAAATATCTGATACTCAGGATGTATTTTCATTGTTACAAATTGAACATAACCCACAGGTTGAGAATCGCTGCTGTAATACGTGTTATAGAATATCTTTGAGTCACTATATTCAAAAACTTTAATGGATCTTGACAGTGTAGACTCCAGCAATGTGGCTAACACCCTACACATACCTGCCTCTCCTATGCTACTTTCTTCCATGTTCTTCTATAAATCTGCCATGGAGGTCCATTCAATGTTCTAGGAACCTTTCTTGTACTCTCTTGATATTGCATAGATAGCAATGGAGTAGCAGACTGTCTACTGATGGTTCCTCCTATAACTTCATGACCAACCTATCTTTTTTTCTAGTAACACATTTCTCTGATGACCACCTTTATACTGTTTCTCTTGTATAACACCTTTAGACATGTTGGAGCCTATTAATACCCATCATGAACTTCTCCACTGCCCTTAAATTCAGTTCCTTAGAGATTATGTTAGTATGGCAATCCATAATTCAAAGCCATACATCAGAATATTGGTTCCTAAAAGATGGGCCTTTGCTTCAGAGAAAAGTTTGGGAAGATTAAAACAACCATGCATTCCTAGGGAAATCCATAATCTTCCTCTTAATAAACTCTTGACCCAGTTCATTGTCCCTTTCCAAAATTTGTCAAAGACAAAGTCAATGGATGATTGTCAAACTTATTAAATCCCAATACTATAATAATTTCTAATTTATAAATTCTGAATGGAGACTTTTAAATGGGATTATAAAATACTAATGTCTATAAGCACAAAACAGAAACAATCACAAGCTAGGCACTTATATCCACTTTACAACATAATAAAAATACCTTAACATACAACTTTTAGGCACATAATAATTTACCTTAATTTGTATATCAATATCGGTAAATGTTGTAGTAACATTTAAAACTGCTTCATTCAAACGAAGTGGTCTCAGTTCCCATGACTCATATGGCATATGAATGTGAGTATCTTGAATCAATGTGACAGGATAAACAGATTCCAAACTGAATGACACAATCCTTTCCTTCAAGTTATAAAAAAGCTTGACAAAGCCATCAGTTCGCCAACCTTTGCCTTTATAGTGGACAGGGGGAAATTATGTGAATTTTTCATATAAAATAAATTCAATAGAAATTGAGAAACTCTGAAATGGCAGAGTTTTGCAACAGAATAATTTTCCATTGAAAAAAGAGCATTTTCCTTAGGAAATGAAATAGACACAAATCTTATCACCTTCCATGTTTTTATTCAGTTGCTGTTACATGTGTTGTTATTCATTCCACTAACTTCTGAGTATGGATGATCTACAAAACATGGTATTTGGTAAAACAACAGTAGGGATGAATTCATTGCATGTCACCACCATCACCTGTGTGAGGTGGCTTCTTGGATACTATTGCTGGTAATGCAGCCATTCTACCATTAGGTTACATAGCAAGACAGTAAGACTGTCATGCCAGCATAATCAAAATGGTGAAATAAACCAGTTTTATTACTTCTGGTTTTTAAAACTTTATTATTAACATGCAATCATAAAACTAGATTCTGATTACTACCATGTTAAATTTAATATATATTTAAAAACAAGGGAGACAAGGGAAGGAAAAGAAAAGGGAGAGAGGGAAAAGGAGGAAGTATGAAAACGTTGTTCCCCTCTCCATTTTACAGATGAAGAAACAGAGGGAGATGGAGTGACTTGCCAATAATCACACAGCTTAGAGACTCACACTACTTAGAGATAAGACCTCAGTCCTGATAGGTACAATCTCCATTCCCTTTTTTCCCCCCATGCAATTGCAGTCCTAGAATTGGTTGCACATATTTTGCAAGCTTGATTCTGAATGAAGTACTTATCTTTTCTTACTCTATTCCTAAGTGTAATTTCATGACTGTACCTTCTGCATCCCATCGTGCGACCATAGGTTTCTCGAAAAACACTACATTATTATTTATTTCAATGACGATTTCAATAGGTGGGTAAAAATTTTCTGTTTCAGGAGCATCATCTGTGACCTCTGGAGGATACACGAAGTTCTGTAATCCTCCACTGATGAGCTTTAAAAAAAAGACAGACGTTACCAATGTAGGAATTGAGTTTCTGAATATTAGAAATAGTACTAAATCTGATAGACATCAATGTCTTGAATGTCTTATAGCAGAATCCCATTTTACAAAGGATGCCATCAGGTTACATTGGGGAGAGTTAAAACTACAGAGAACCCAGACTTCACATTGTCCAATTCTCACAGTTTTCTCACGGATCCAACAGTCAGAACCAGGTAGCATATAGACAGCTGGCGCTGGAGCCAGGACCCTGCAGGGTTCAGTGCTGCTTCTGTCACTTCACCTCACAGTGCTCCCTGAAACAATCCCCTGAGACTGCTGCAAAGAAGGTGCTGATCTGCACTGGTAGAGTTTCCTCATCTTCAAGTTCCTTGTGCCAGTGAGAACACTGGCTCAGTGCTTATCCCCCTCTGGTCTTCCTTCAAATATTTAATAACTAGCTATTATGTACAAGTGCTAGATGCTGTGGACAATTCCAAAAAGTAAAAGACACCACCACATGGAAAGCCAATATCTATCTAAGAAGAAATGGGATATACCCAGTGAGGTACTGGTTCTCCAAAAAACACACACAGATGAACAAAGGACACACTTCTAAGTGTAATCTGTATTATTAACTTTTTTCCATAACTTTGTTAAGTCTAGACAGTCAAGAAGACAATAAATCAAGTTCCAATTTGTAGCATTTGCTGATTCCCATGGTATAAAATGCTTATTTTGAAATTTTAACAACCTGCTCTCTTGAGTTGTTTTGCACTGGCTCTAGAATACACACACACACACACACACACACACACACACACACAAACATACACACATGGATAGTTAGTATATATGAAGTATAGTCTTTTTATCCCAGTTTCAAATCTTTCCCACAATCAGACCCCAATTTACTTTCCTAACTTTACTCACACTACTTGCCTTGACATAGTCTACACTTAATGGACTCTCCTGCTTACAGTTTTGTGAGCATGAATTCTACTTTTCTATGTCTGTGAATTTGTCCATGACATTTCCTATACCTGAAATGTCTTTTTCTCACATCTACACTTATGGAAATCCTATCCATTATTCATGACTCATCTCAAACACCACCTCCTCCAGGAAGCCTTTCCTAATCTCCCGGGCCAGAAGCAACTGATCCATCAAGCAACAACCACTTAGTAAGCACCTCGGCATGTCAGGCACTTTCTAGTCATGGATATAAGTACAAAGAAAGAAATAATCCCTATTCACAATGGTCTTACATTGTAAAGGAAGGAAAAAGGACCTATATCAATACAGAAATACATGCTTACTTAAAATGTGTGTGTATCTAAACACATATAACATAAACATAAAGTTAATAAATGCAAATATATACAAAGCAGTTAATTATACAGTAGTTTGGGAAGCAGGTCATTAGCAACTGAGGGAATCCAGAAAAGCTTCCTGGAGAACCTTAGTCATCTACTGTATGGTACCACTAGTAGTACTTCCCAGCAGCCTTTGTAAGGATGCTCATAGAAGGATCTTACTGCATAAAAGTAGAGCCCACTACCATCTTAAAGAGGATTTATTAAGTTCTGTTTATGTGCCAGGCCCCATGCTAGGGTGTGGGGATCTAAGTACAAAGAATGAAAAACCTGTAATGTAGGCAAGGAGCTCACATTCTAATAGTGAACTTACATGGTGTTTAGTCCTTCTCCTATGTACTTACATACTCAATTGTATTATAGTTCTTTGTGGATGTGGCAGGTTATGTCTATGCCCCAAATGTCAAGTTTGGCTTAGCCTGGAAGTGTGAAGTTTCTAAGGATGGGCATGCTGGGGGTGGGGGAAGGAGGGGAGCTGAGCCTCTGCAAAAGAGTCAAAAAGCAGCTGGGATAGAAACAACATGGATCCAGAAGAAAGAGGACAAGCGCTGAAGATTTTTTTTAAACATACAAGAGAAAAGGAAACAAAAGGAAGATGAGGCAAGGAGAGCCTGCTCTGTCTGTATTTTTGGTTACGAGGCTGCAGTGTCTCTGGGTAGGAGCTGGTTTGTGAAACAGGGAAGCTGGACTGCTCCGAGGCAAACCCAGGTCACTGTAGCTGCTGGTGAATGTGTTTAGTTCTGCAATTGAGAGAAGCCCACTACAGTCAAACTCAACTTGAGTTTCCTTAAATCAATCAGTCAATATTTATTAAGCATTTATTATGTGCCAAGAAGTGTGACTAGTGCTAGGGATAGAAAAAGGCAAAAGTAATCCCTGCCCTCAAGAAGCTTATATTCTAATGGAAGAGACAACATATAAGCAACAGGTATATTTATCTACAAAGTTGGAAGAAGGTTGTCTGGGAGGGGAAAGCATTAGTATGCAAGGGGGACCAGGAAAGGGGCTGGATATATACGAGTCATCTTCATTGAGATAATCATTGAATCCATAGAAGCTGATGAGGTCACCAAGTGAGAGAGGGCTCAGGACAGAGCCTTGCTAATCCACAACTAGTAAATGGTTTAAAAAATAGGAGATCCATGATGATCCATATATAGGACAGGTCAGACAGACAGGAAGAGAACTAAAGGAGATCAGTAACGTTAAAGCCTGTAAAGCATTTTAAGGTCAGTGAATGGTACTATCTCTGTAAGTGCCCTCTTCACTAAAATTACATCTAGTCTGGGCTGCACACACCGACTCTGAGCTTACACACAGTAGGTATATCATAACTAAATGAATTAAATTTTCTGATGAATATGTTGGTCAAAAAATTTTAATCAATAAAAACATTGTTTATGCATTTATAAACATATTCTAAGGATTAAAAATTAGGTTAACAGAAGTTATTAGCTTTTACTTTATAATTTTCTCTTCTGACAGATTTTCCATTTTAACATTTTATTTATATGTTCAGAGTCTGTAAATATAAACACTTTTTTCCCTATATGTGCCATATATGTTAGGTCCTGTAAGAAAAGGTAAAAATGATTATGTTCTAAAATCTACCTACTTCCACAATGGTCCAGCCTTTTACTTGTTTACACTGGGGGGGAAGCTGTAGTATATTCAAATGGTATATTCCACCCAGTGGCATGAATCCTTTTAAGTCAACTACATCCTCATCAACAGCTTCGACAACAGCATCTGGTGATTGCTCTGGTAATGTTGCCACTGGAACTAAAAGTTTATCATATTTTGAATTAATTCAGGTGCTGAATATCTAAAAAAATTTTCTTGAGAAGATTATCAAAAGATTATGAAGATACTATAAATGAAACAATTTGGATTTAAACAGTTATTAATATTAAAGCTTTTTAATGGGTTAGTTCAGAAATCTCCTGTATTTGGCAGGTTTTTAAAATTTTGAACATACTTAGGTATCCATCTAATCCCCAAATTAGCAAAATTTCAAATTGATCAGATAAATTCATTTAAATCAAATTTGTAGGTCACTGAAGCTCTGTGTAGATCCAGCAAGAGAAAGCATGCATTGTAAATAAATAAATCAGGGAAAGATTGGATTAGACACTCTCTAAAGACAGTTTCAGCTATAGCATTCTTTGCTTCTCAGCTAACAATCACACAAAATCTGCAAGGTTGCTTAAAGTGTTCAATTAAAAAAATTTTTTTTACTTTTCTGGTAAATGAAAGATGAAGGTTATAGTTAGTTTTAATCTGTGGAAACCAAGTACTTAATATTAATTAAAACTCCTGAGGAAGCTTTTAATTGAACCATGTGCAATATGTGACCTTCTATCCACTTTGATCTATTCTACTCTCTCCTCTCATCCTGGGTTACTTTTGTAGTCATCATTTCTTGGAAGAAGGCAAGAAAGAACATTGTCCACAAATGATCCTCATGGAATGAGTGTTAGTTACTTTTGGACCATGCTATAAAGACAGTGTTCCATTGAGAAAGTTTGCTGCATAAATCAAGTCATCATCAGATGAGTCATATTGGTTATAAGAAGCTTATTTAATTTTTAAAAATTATTGAAAGGCTATAAAGATGGTAGCATGGATAAGTAGAAGGAACATGACACTGTTAAAAACACTGGATTTGGAGCAGAGGGCTTCTTTTCAAATTCCAGTTCTGTCATTTACTATCTGTGTGAACTTGAGCAAGTCACAATTTTTCTGGACCTGTTTCTTCATCTATAAAATGAGATACTTGGGTAAGGTCCCTTTCATGGTTCAACTTACGAACCCATGATCTTGTGGTCCCATGTAAACTACAGACTCTCCAGTCCTTTGGGAAACTAATCCATTCTTCTTTAGACCTCCTTAGTATCACGCCATATTGATTGAGGACTGAGTGAATGTAAACTTACTTAACCTACTATTATCTAATTGGTCATGCTTCCCCTTCACATCCCATCTACCTGTCTACCCAGGTCATTTTGCCTTTTCTCTGCTTCCTTGTGCTTACCTTTCTATACACACCCTCTTCTCTCCCTCCTTTTCTCTCTCTCTTTCTCTCTCTTTTTCTCTTCATATATATACTTTCCAACTCTTGTTCTGGGGACAGTAATCAAATCACTACAACTATTGCTTCCTGAAACAGTATGTCAATTAACTGCTCAGTGGATCATCTCATCATCCCTTTGACACCCCAGAGTAAACTCCTTGTTACTGGCTACCACTCCCTTGGATGTGTAATCCTGCCTTATTAGAATGCATGCTTCTCGAGAGCAGACTGTCACTTTTTGCATTTGAATCCCCAGCAGTAGAGCTCAGTGTCTGGCACATAGTAAGTGTTTTTTCATTCACTGATTAAAAATTTCCAAGTGTGTTCTGGAGAGAGGGAAATGAGGAGGCAGTGAAAGGACCTGTTATGAAAGTATACCAAATTATAGAAAAATTCTCAGAGAGAGAAGTATTAAAAGAAGATGTAAAGTTGTTTAAGTGTTCAAATACATAAATCTTGATGGTCTTGACAATGATTCAGAACATAGCCCATCTATGCCTGCCCAGCCTTATTTACATCTCCCAATATATCCAATGAATGTGTAAAGAACTTGCCTCACTTCCTCCTGACATCACAAGGATATTAGTGGGACACCTTGGCTATCCACTTATTGGTCCTTGCTTCTGACACATGACTAGCCTTACACTAATTTCTATACCTCCTTTCAGGTCTATATAAAAGGTCAAGTTAATTAAAACACATTTATATATGCATACAAACATATATGACTGTCATTTTCATATTTCCAAATTATAATATGTATTTGGAAGACTTCTAAGCTCCCTCCCAACTCTAAATCTATTAATCCTATAATCTTATTTTGATGAGAAGAAAAAAAAATTAAATCGATAAGCTTCAATTACTCAAAAGAATGATAATTTGCAAGCTTACCTACTGGTGATTCAACCTTTAATGGTTTTGTTTCAGGTTCCTCTTTCTTTGCTTCAGCTTCTTCTTTTAATGAGGTAGTACTCTAGGAAAAACATATTCACAGGTAGATTAAATTCAACTCCATAAAATGTATTAAAAAGAAGACTATTATAGGCAGGATTCTATGTTAGAAGATCGGGAAGACACAAAAATAAGCAAGACATTCTTGTCTTCAAGGAACTTACAAGACATATGCAAAGTCATGATACAAAGTGGAACAAGAGGGGCCATTGGTGGCGCAGTGAATAGAGCACCAGCCCTGGAGTCAGGAGGACCTGAGTTCAAATGTGACCTCAGACTTTTATTCTCTTGTTCACGAAGGACTTTCTAAAATATCTGAAATCCTATCACATAAGCCATGCCTCTTCTGTCTGTCATGAATGATCTTGCAAGCAATATTAAAACTATCAGACTGAGTGTCAAAGTATGTCTTCAGAAAACTTCAACATTCTGGAGAATAATCTTCTAGGACCAAAAACAACCTCTAGGACTTCTTAAACAGTAATGCTAAATATTCATCGAGTAGCAAGTATAGCACAGGGAACAATACTATACTAGCAGCATTAGCAGGATATTTGTTTTTTAATTTTCCCTGAAATGGATTTTGCCTTAGTAGAATTTGCTGGATCTGGGCATTTGACTTTCTAGAAGGAACAATTCTAAAACCTATATTTAGGTATTTCAAAGTAATGAAATAGATAAACTGTGGACTCTATAAGGATGTCTCTTTTCTAGGAAGCTTCTCTTCCCCCTAGTTCCCACCCCAGTTAATGTAGAACTACTTACCACATTGTGTTATCGTGATATGATGAAAGACACTGGACCAGGAAGTTAAAATACCTGGACTCTAGTGCTGGCTCATAAACTATGTGACCTTAGACAAATCATTTAATAATAATAGGTAACATTTATAGAGCGCTTACTATTTGCTAAGCGCTTTACAATTTTTATTGCATTTGATCCTCAAAACAACCTTTGGAGCTAGGCATTTATTATTATACCTATCTGACAGATGGGGAAACTCAGGCAAAGAGAGGTTAAGTGACGTGCCTTGGAACACACAGCTCATTAATGTCTGAGGGCCAGGTTTGAATTTAGGTCCTTCTGACTCCAAGCCTGGAGCTACCTAGCTGGCTCTCTGAATCTTTAGTTTACTTGTCTGTTTAAAATGGGAATAATAATGCCTTCCTCCTCTACCTCATAGGACTCTCGTAAGGATTAAATGATATATAGGAAAGTACATTATGAACCCTAAATAGCTGGAAATATAAGATATTACTATCTTTTTATAAACATGGAAGAATACACATTTGTGTGCCATCAGTGTCTATATTCAATACAAGTTTATTTTATCTCTGCATTAAATAAACTTAGGGAATTAGGGAATGTGTCTAATCTTAACTTTGGAAGCCCCTAATGACGAGTGCTCTATGGGCACTTAACAATTTCTGGTGATAATTATCATAGCTTAGGTTTTATGTTATTCATATAAAGCCACTATACTTACATTGAACTATTTTAAAAGTGCACTATGTAATAACTAGAAAGTCAATATTGTCTTTGTCACAAAACAAATACTCCTTGTACAGTTTAATAACTGTTCTACTTCCCAAAGGTGTGGGAGGTGGGAGATAGGGGGTATAAATTAACTGAAACATGGCATTCAGAGCCCTCTACTGGCAAACAGAAATAGAAACAATAAAAAAAGTCAATACTACATTATTTGTAGCATATCTCAATTTGCACTATATCCAAGATTATCTACCATACATGAGTATACACAAAGAGATAGATTCTTTTGTGTCATCAAATAAATGTATAATGAAAAAGATGGATTGGCCATTTGGCAGGAGCGGAAGATAATCAAGGCAGCCCATGGACTCCATATGTCTCTGAAATGTCTGGCAAAATCAAGAAAGGCCCCAGCATATTGCCCATTAGTGAGCTTATGAGAAGAGATGGTGGGAAACCCAGAAGAAAAAAGTAATTCCACAAGTATAAGCAGAAAAGAATGTCCTGGGCACAAGGACTATAAGAGTACCCAGAGGAAATGAATTGAGATATAAAATGCAATGTTAAATGAAATTATATCTAAGGAAGAAAGAATGGGAAGGAGAAATAAGAGCTTAGAACAAAAGATGGTAACCACCCTGCTGAAGAATTTGGACTCTCTGAAAACCAGAATAGGCCAAAGAAAAAGTAGTGGCTAGATGACAACCAAAAATTTTAAGGCAAAATGAAGACTAAAAAGAAGACAAAAAGAAAAGAAGGAGTACAGTATATGCTATCCAAAATAACTGACCTGGAAATCAGGTTAAGAAGAAATCATTTTTAAATTGTCAGCTAACCTGAAAACCAATGGTTAAAAAAAAAAAGCCCACTGACCTTATCGGGACTTCATAAAGAAAAACTTCCCAGAATTTTTAGAACCATAGGACAAAGTAAAAAAGAAAGAATCAACTAGTCACCTAACCATTTTACAGAGAAAAAACAGGGAGGTTAAAAGTCTTGCCCAGGGCAGCTAGGTGACACAGTGAATAGAGCACCTGGAATCAGGAGGACCTGAATTCAAATGTGACCTCAGTCACTTAACACTTACTAGCCGTGTGACCTTGGGCAAATCATTTAACCCCAATTGCCCTACCTTCCCCCCTCCAAAAAGCAAAATAAAATAAAATAAAAAGACTTGCCCACAGTTACATTGCTAAGAAATCTTGGACAAAAGATTTGAACCCAGGTAGACACAATTTCCATTGCTGATTTTTCCCTCATTCAATTATATGTCCTAGAATGGGCATAATATACTATGCAGTCTGATGGTGCAGTTGATAGAGTTCCGGACCTCAAGTCTGAAGGACTCGTCTTTCTGAGTTTAGATCATGGGCAAGTCACTTAACTTTGTTTGCCACAGTTCCTCATCTATAAATTGAGCTGGAGACGTAAATGGCAAACCATTCCAGTATCTCTGCCAAGAAAACCCCAAATGTGGTCATGAAGGTTTAGACACAATTGAAAAGACTGAACAACAATATGCAATCTGGATTCTGAATAAAATCATCTAGCTTCCTGGGGGTATTAAAGCTCACACTTTCCCTTTCACCACCTTCTTTGTATGGAGTGAAGAGAGGATACACAATTGTCATTCATAATCATGAAGATGAATGGAATGAACTCACCCGTAGACCCCAAAATGAAAATTCCCTAGAAACCCATAGCCAAAATCTAGAGTTTCCAAGTCAAAGAACAAATACTGCAAGCAGCTAGAAAGAAATGACTAAGGAACTACAGTCTGAATCACACAAGATTTAGGAAGAGAGCAGAATGGATTGGAAAGAATTCAATAATATACTATTAACTAGAAATATACTTGAAACAGAAAGATTCAAAGAAGGTTAAAATGAAGACTTTCATTTTTCTGGAGCAAAATCTATTATGCTACAAGTGAACTCCCAAAAGCAGAGGAAGCAATCATGGTTTCGGGAAAGGAGACAGTAAAAACAATTATCATTAAAAGACCTAAACAAGGAAATTAGATTCTGTTTAAAGATACCATAGATTAGAAATCAATATCAAGGAAGTGAAACCAAGATGGCCAGGAGATTGGACATTTTGGCCAACATCTCCCAACTCAATCCTCTAAATAACTTTTTGAAATTGCCTCATATCAAATTCTGAGTAGGATGACAAAAAAATATATTAAAAAGTCAATATTTCATTTTTCCAGCCTAGGAAAGCTTAAGAGGACTAAAAGAGGGGTCTACAAATGGATGATGAGAAGAGGATAGTCCTGAGATCAGGTGGAAAAGGCAGCACAGACTATGGGGCCTAAAAGAGGAGACAGCACCTGCTGTGGTAGCAGCAGCAGCACCAGGATCAGGAAAGGGACTAAACTCCTGCTCAGAAAAATATTGCAGAGAACCACTGTGCTAGTACTGGGCACAGGATCAGGTGCCATTTGGCAGCTCCTTTGCCTCTTACCCCCCAATTATGGGTCACAGTTTCAAGGTGGAGAGGAATGGTTAAGCTCTGTGGTAAAGAAACAGAGGCCCTACCTGGGTAAGAAACAGAGCCTAGGTCAGAATAGTAATAAGAACTCTCCCTGGATCACACCACTTTGAAGGCACCAAAAACCTACAGGCAACAGAAGATCAGTCTAGCCATCCCCCAACCCAATTCCTACCCCTAGAGGTGAGCAGAGCCCAACTATCATGCTCCAAAGACAAGAAATAAACTGGAAAATGAAGAAATAGCACACACACACACACAAAAACAACCCCAAAAAAACTTGACCATAAAAAGTTTCTATGACGACAGGGAAGCTCAAAACACAAACTCAGAAGACAATGACTTGAAACATCTATAAGAAAAGACTCAAAGAAAAATTTAAATTGAACATAAGCTCAACAAGAATCCATTAGTGTGTCCATTTTTTCCAGAGATTCCACTGCTAGACATATACCTCAAGGAGGTAATTGAGAAAAAGAAAGGATACATATACAATAACATATTCATAGCAGCATTTTTTGTGGTATCAAAGAGTTGTAAACAAGTAGAGATCCATCAAATGGGGAATGGCTAATCAAATTTTGGTACATGGATATAAATAAATATTAGTGTGTCAAAAGAACAAGCATGGTGAAAGCAAAGAAACATGGAAAGACTTACATGAACTTATTCAATGTTAAATAAGCAGAGGAAGGAAAATAGTAAGCACAATGACTAGAACAATGTAAACAGGGGAAAAAAATCACCAGAAAACAATCAAGATTGGATCTTGCAAAATTATAAACAATAATTTTTGTTGAAGAGTTATGAGAAGGTAGCCCCCTCTTCTCTCTTCCAGTGCAGAGGTTAGAGTCCACAGATGTGGAACATTGCAAACATAGGTTTTTTTTTTCCATTTCTTCTTCTTTTTCTTTTCTTTTTTTTTAATTTGAAAAATCCTTTGTCATAATACGTGGTTTTCTGACATCACAGAAAGTAAGAGCTATGGAGGGAAAAATCTAGGCAATTGAAAAACAAAAGATGTTAATAAAATCCATTTTTTCAAAAGGATGGAGGGTCAAAAAATAGAAAATCTCATAAATGAAAATGTCAGCAATTGGACAACATACTACAACAGGGCAGGGCAGCTGAGGAGAAAATCTTATATCTCTAAAAACTTTCATCAACAAAAGAGAAGAAGGAGAGGTAACAACAACAATTATTGTTATTATTTATATAATGCTTTAAGGTTTGCAGAGTCCTGTGTATATCTCATCTCTTTTGATCAATACATGCTATTAATGCATGCTAACTAAAAAAACCTAGAAAAACAAAAATTAAAAACAACTGAATTCCAAATCAGAAATTTTGAAAATAAGGGAAGAGATTAACAAAACAGAAAAAGGGGCAGAGCCAAGATGGCGGCGTAGCAGCAGCAACATATCACAGCTCTCACATAGCCACCCCAAAATACTCATAAAATAGGACTCTAAACTAATCCTTGAACTCCAAAACGCACACAAATATACCTTCCACTAAAGTCAGCTTGGCTACGAGGAACCATATCAGCACTGTGAACCAAAACCAGCCTGGCCTGAAGCTGTGGCTGTGCCCCAGGGGCGGCTGGACGGGAGGAGTGGAGGAGCCTCTCTGGTGAG
>CM053581.1:444833795-444862714 GCA_028627135.1 Pseudochirops cupreus
AGCTGACTTTAGTGGGAAGTATCTTTGTGTGCGTTTTGGAGTTCCAGGATTGGTTTAGAGTCCTATTTTATGGGTATTTTGGGGTGGCTATGTGAGAGCTGCGATATGTTGCTGCTTCTACGCTGCCATCTTGGCTCCGCCCCCAGCTTGTTTTACAGAAAGGAAACTGAGGCAAAGAGGGTTAAGTGACTTGCCCAGGATCACCCTGATAATGTCTGAGGCCAGATTTAAACTCAGGAAGATGAGTCTTCCCGACTTCAGACCCAGTGATCTGTCTACTGTGCCACCTAGCTGCTCACTAGGTTCAGCACTTTTGCATATGACTTGGGAGGCAGAATGGTAGAGTGGGAAGAGCATTGACTCTCTTCTTCTCTTGCTCCCCCACAGGAATTGCAGTCCCTCTTCAGGAGCTCGTTCATATCCAAACTCACCTTTTCTATTACTCCATATCCCAACTCCATGCCTTTGCACTGGATATGCCCCATGCCTGGAAGGCATTTCCTCCTTACCTTTGCCTCATAGAATGCTTGTTTTCTGTCATGATCCAGCTCCCTTTCACATGATATTGTATTTTACACACACACACACGCACACACTCTCTCTCTCTCTCTCTCTCTCTCTCTCTCTCTCTCTCTCTCCCTGTCTTTCTGTCTCCCTCTCTCTGTCTCTCCATATAATGTATGTATATATGCATATACATATATATGCATATATAGTTTGTTTCATTCAGTTGTTCAGTCATGTCTGACTCTTCATGACTCCATGAACCATACTGTTCCTGGCACTTTCTTGGCAAAGAAAATAGAGTGGTTTTCCATTTACTTTTCCAGCGAATTAAGGCAAACAGAGCTTAAGTGACTTGCCCAGGGTCCCACAGCTAGCGGGTGTCTGAGGCCACATTTGAACTCAGGTGTTCCTGACTCCAAGGCTAGTGCTCTATCCACTGAACTGAGCCACCTAATTTCCATATATACATACATACATACACACTTGTATATAATATTTTCATTAAATATTAATTAATGTTATATGTAAATATATTTGTGCTTATTGGTTTTACATGCACATACATACTCACACACATACATTTGTGTATATATATATATATATATATATATTTAGTAAATATATATATATATGTATGTATATGAAATGCACATTTTATTTCCTCCATTAGAATAGAAGCTCATTGCAAGTAGGGATAGTTTCATTCATGTCTTTATACCCTGAGAGCCTAGCATAGAGAAAGTTTTTAATAAATATCTTTTCATTGATTGATTTATTGGTGGTTGATTGTGTATAGCAACATGAAGGGGAACAAGCTGAGACAAGGCTAAAAAGGTAGTATAGAATGTAGAGGGGGACTTGGTTGGTAACCAAGGGGGTTTGACCTTTACTTGGTGGGCCACTGGGAGTCAATAAAGATTTTTGAGCAGAGAAATTACATGAAATAACATATTCCTGAAAATTTAGAACTTCACATTTTATTTTTCATTATACCTTGTCATCAGTTTTCTCTTCTGTAAAATGGATCAGATGACCTAAAAAAAAGATCCCATCTAGCCCTAAAGCTCTATAACAGTATGACTACTTCCATGAAATAGTAGTGATCTGCTTAGGTCTCTGGGGTCAGCTTCCTGGAGAGTTGTGTGTTGAACTGTCCAACTAGCCTGTTGCTAAAAATAAAATATTCACATGCACATTTATGGACGCTGTAGAATTTATCCTAAACATTATACCCAGGTCTAGAAACTATAAATATCACTAGTATGGAATCATAGAAGTAGCAGTGGAGTCTATGTCATCACAACTGTCCAGGAAGCTGACCTCTGTGCCTCCTTCATGCAGGGAACTGCACCAGGGGCACCCTGCACATACTTGGAGGTATGGGGTTCATTGGCCAGTCCCTTTACAGTCATAAATAGTTTTATGGAAAAACAATTTTTCCACTCATAAGCGAATCCCACATTGCAAATCATAAAACAGAACAAAATGAATTTATATTTTATGGAACAAAGCAAGAGAACTGACTCTTACGATCTAAATTTAAAAAGTTTTTCCTTTCCTAAATAACAGAATAGTTTTCTTGTAAACCAGATGGTCCTATAGTTACATTTGTAGCTTTGTACACATTTAAATGCACACATTTAAAAAGAAAATGCTGATATGAATTCTATTGATTGTTTCCAGTATGTGGTTGTGCAACATAAAATACTGCAGGGATTCTTCACAAATGTCGCACTTAGGCACAGAATTGCACTATGGCTTATTACCTAGATTAACCATCATCCAACCCGCAGTGATGGGAACTTCTGTGAGATTCTGACTGATTTCATTCAATTGTGGTTGTGAGGGAGGCAGAGACAAAGGGGTTAGCTGAGGGACTGCTCTATTTTTGTTGCACCACATTAGACCCTCTCATCAAAAGAGTAAAGGATGAGGAAATAATTTGCAATCTGAGTTACTGAAGCACAATGTTTGTATACAGCTATGTGTATAAACATGAAAACCAAAAAGATACAACAGGACCTATTTTACCAACACTATCCAGTGTTCTTTTTTCTGTAGGACAGGAATTTTGTGGAAAGCTGAATTTCATTTTCTGCTTATTCTCCCCCTTTCTACAACATGTAGTGTAGTAAGTACCCTGTATACAGTGAGCAATTACTATACTGTTGTTGACTGAGAAATCTTTAGGGTTTTTTTAATGGCTTTATAATACTTGAAAGGTATAATGTTTTTTAAAAATTATCAAAAGAGTTATTTCTCCACAAGTGTTAGCTTAAAGGACTTCATTATCATAGGATGCATACAACAATAATCACCAAATTTACTGCATTAGAAACTGTAAAACAATTTTTTAATCCTTTTAATTCATTGAACTAAGTCAACCTTTTACCAGCAGAGGGAGCTAATGAACCATCTTTTGTATTTAATGTTTCTATCAAATACCATCCCTTGATCACTACTTGTATATGTGTATAGTACAGTACAAGAATATGTAAGCTTTCATTTTACCAGTTTCATTGTAAAATGGAGTTAATTCATCAAACTGCACTAAGTGGAGATAAGAGGCTTTTTAAAACATTGCAAATGTAGAAGATCGTACTTTATTTAGAAAGAGGCAAAGAGATTTTTTCCTAGTCCTTAAATTATGAGATGTATTATATACATTATTATATACTTTCAATAACTAATATATAAAGAGGCAAATTCAACTAGTTTAATTGAGGCAGTGTGCTTCTACCATTTACCACCTATGCAAACTTTGGCAAATTTTATAAAAATAACAACAGAATAAATTTAGACTCTTATGGGAATAGGTCAAGGTATATGTCATTCCAGTAATCCTGTCTGCTACTGGAGTTGTACCAAAAAATATTTTAAAATGAGTCTACAGAAGATAAGCTTATACCACTATATACTTATCCAGTTACCAAAAAAAAGTCAATCTATTTGCTTGTGCAAAAGTCTGCAGAACATTAAATATAAAAGTGCACAACTACATGATTACTCACCTTCAAGCTGTTTGTATCTGAACCCCATAAAATGAGAATGAGATAAAAGAAATAATAAAAGTAGCAATAATAGCAATAGTCTTCAAAAGCCAACACACAAGCAGAGTTAGACCCGGAAAATATTACAGAATGATTGCTTACAATAACCTCAATATAACATAAGCATAAAGATTTAAGAATTTTTTAATAGATTCTTCCATAATGAATACTCACAGTCTCCAAACTACATGAAATGAAAACCTTTAAAATGTAGAGACTCAACAGAAGAAGCTAAAGCCACACCCGAACAGCATGATGTATGTCTTGCCCCCATTATCGTGTTGGCCTTTGGGGTTGTCCTGACAATGCTTTCACTGAGCTTACAGAAGATGAGCTTATATCCCAATATTTTTATTCAATGACATAAAGTAAATATAAAATAATAATAGTAGGATAGCATTCTGGTCCATGATCTTTTGTTATCTAAATTAAGCCAGAAAAGATGAATACACAATAACATAAGACTTTGAGTTTGAGTTGGAGGCCATGAGTTTTCTCTAGGCAAGATGCAATCGGCATGAAGTTATCAAGGAGAAAGCAGTGGTTGTATATGTTGAGCCTTACTGGCATCCTGAAGTCAGAGCTTAATGGAAGCAATACATTTACAGCAACTAATAATATTGTAATTCCAAATTTAACCTACATCTTTTTTAACAACAAAGTGGGCAACAGGGAATTTAGAAAGCATACAAACAAAAACCTCTCTAATGAAACACAGTACCCACCATCCCAAGGAAGCTATGGAAAGATTAATGCCGAATACATTGATACATCAAAAAGGATGAAGGGTCTGATGACTTTACTCAGATTACATGATAAACAGTAAAAAACTTATGGAAATAATTCTAGAACAGAGACAACTTCACAGAGCAAGAGTAAAAGCCAGTAGTAGCTAAAGTCTCTTGAAAATTGTTGAATGTAACTGATATCTGTTCCTTTCTCTTTGGAACCTATGAAATGACTCTAGCAGAGGAGTGGAATCAAAGGGCCTTTAATGGATGGCATCCACATAAACTCAATCACATTACATCACCAAAGAAGTGACAAACAAATAATCAAGTCACCCATATTTGTTTATAGAAGTGTTTGCAAGAATAATGTAAAACTAAGTCCTTGCTACTAAATATTGCCTAACGGACATCCTTAAGAAGTCTGGACTCATTAACTGATGTAGGTTTTGCAAAGAAGTAGTAAAAACTATGCAACATATCACTGCAGGTTGCAAAAATTTTGCACCTGCTGAGTACTTAGATACACATGATCAAATGGACAGAAAAATACACCAGCAGTTTCCTATCCTACATAAGCAGTTGACAATTTGCCTTATGACACATAAGCCCCCAAATATCTTTGAGAATTCTTCAAATAAACTGTACTGGAACTGGAGCACTATCACAGACAAAACTTTATTCTATAATTCCTTGAAAATACAGATTCATAGGAATTTAAAAATATTTTTAACGAATGTTTCCATATCAAATGTTCATAACTTCTGATTTCTGTGGAATCAAAAATTCTCAAAATAAAGAAATCTAGCAGAAGAAATCAGCACCAGGTGAGAGTTAAATGAGGCACCTATCATCCTTGATATCCCTTCTGCTATTGGAGCTATCTTGAAAATGCTTTCAGTGAACCTAGATATTACATCTCAACACCTTTATTCAGTTACAAAAAGTCATCACGATCATTAAGTATAAAATAATAATAGTTAGGATAGTGACTTTTTCCAAGACTCTTTCTAAAGTAACTCCATTGTACATGAGATGAGAGTGATTAGAATAAAAATTTGAAAAGAATGAGAAAATATAACATGTTCATAAATCAATTTAAGTTTACATAGAATTTTGTTTAAATTATTTCATTTGATCTTACAACAATCTTATGTGGTAGGTATTACATAATTTCTTGCACATAACAGACTAATAAGAATTTAAGAATATTTTTAATGGCTGTTTCCATATCAAATGCTCAATAACCTCTAATCTCTGTGGAAAGAAAAATATTATTATTTCCACTTAACAGATGAAGAAAATTAGGCTCAAAGAGGTAGCGCAGTGGCATGATTCAAACCCAACTCTCTTCCAGGACTAGTGGTCTTTCTATTACTGGGCTTCCATGTTCAAGTATCCTCTGATTTTTCTAGGTCTCAATCTCCACATTTATGAAATAGAGAACTTTAACTAAATGACCTTCATTTAGGGTTTTCTTGGCAAAGATACTAGAATGGTTTATCATTTTCTTCTTAAGATCATGTTATAAATGAGTAAATTGTCACACAGCTAGTAAGTGTCTGAGGGCAGATTTGAATCTTTAAATTTTTACCTTTAAATCCTATTAACTAAAATAACATCCTTTATCTCCAACATTGGACCTAGAGTCACAAAGACCTCAGTTCATATACAGACTTACACACTTACTAGCTGTGTGACCCTGGGAAAGTGCCTTCATTTATCAACCTCAGCTTCCCGTTCTGGAAAATAGGGATGACAATGGCACTTGCCCTCCCAGGCTTGTTGTGAGGATAAAATGAGATACTACTTGTAAAGCTGTCATGCAAAATACTAGCTGTTGTTATTCTTACTAGTCTTATTCTCTGTAGTCTTCACATCTTTCAGAAAAGTTAGAGAGAGATCTTTGCAATTCTAAATTCCTTGCCATAGAGAAAATATATTTGGATTCAAATATAAATTACATTGGGATTTTCTAGACTCCTCCCCCTTTGTTATTGTCGTAATAGCTAAGCAGGGATGTTTTATAACCAAAGACATCTAGAATGTGTGTGTGTGACACAGACACACACACGCATAACACATTATTAGCAAAGAATGTAAGTTAATATGACTCCTTTTACATTGGGCTCTCTGGATTTTGGAAAATGCACAGTATATTTTGCTATACCTGTACAGAAACATTAATTATAATAAAAGGTAGCATTTATTTAGACTTTATGTTTTGAGAATGCTTTACAACAACCTTGTGAGATAGGTAGTAGTAGTTCCCTCATTTTACAGATGAAGAAATTTAGGCAGAGAGGGGTAAAGTAGTAATAATACTCTGCATTTATATAGGATTTATGGTTTGCAAAGTGCTAGGCTCTAGCACAGTGGTTCTCTACCTTCCTAATGCCATGACCCTTTAATACAGTTCCTCATGTTGTGGTGACCCCCAACCATAAAATTATTTTTGTTGCTACTTCATAACTGTAATTTTGCTACTGTTATGAATCATAATGTAAATATCTGATATGCAGGATGTACTTTCATTGTTACAAATTGAACATAACCCGCAGGTTGAGAACTGCTGCTCTAGTAGATTCAGGATTTAAATTTCATTTTTGTCTCCATCACTGATTTCCTTTATGGTTAGGGAAAAGCCACCTTACGGAAGCTAGGTAGCTCAGTGAATAAATTACTGGGCTAGAGTGAGAAAGACTCGACTTCCTCAGTTCAAATCTGACCTCAGACACTTACTAGCTGTGTGACAGTTTTGTAAAATGACCTTGAGAAGGAAATGGCAAGCCACTCTAGTATCTTTGTCAAGAAAACCCTCAATGAAGTCACAATAGTCAGGCACCATGGAAAAATGACTAAACAACAAAAACTTCCTTCATGTTGGCTTTTATATCTTTGGAGTAAATAGTATTGTAGATATAAGATTGGAAGGAAACCCAGAGATCAGCTAGTTCAATCCCCTTATCTTACAGATTGGAAATTGAGATGCAGAAATATTAACTTGCTTTTTCAAAGTCACACAGTAAGTTGCAAAGATGGAATTTGAACCCAGATCTTCTGAACCTAAATCTAGTATTTTTTTCATTGTATCACAAGACTCTTACACCCAAGCTGGGTGCTATAAGTTTTCATCATTTGGGAAGTTATGCAAAAACCAGAAAGCTCAAGAAATTGCTTCATAGAAAATTTATTTACTGCCTTAAAATTAAGTCTAGCATGGACAGATTAAATAAAATTTTAGAGAATGTATATATTGTGAGCCCAATTAACCCTCTATGCTATTTGAGTTGATTTTTCCTAATTTAAAGATAGAGAAATTATTCTAGTTGCAGACCCTGGAATAAAGGGGGCTATTACAGTGCCGGGGGCGGCACTCTGTCCTTCCCTTTCTGGGATTTCTCACATTAGAGTAGTAGAGGGAAAATTCAGGGCCTTCTCCAGGTTTTGTCCTCCTTACCAATAAAACCTCATTTCCCACTCCTCTTTAGTGCATGCAGAACCTCTGCTACACTCAGCACACGATTGGTTTATCACAGGTTGTTACCAAACATCTTTAGCATCACCATGAGCCACAGGTGAGACACTAATTACGAAGAGGGTTTTTAAAGGTCTTCTAGTTGCTGTAACTCATCACGTCAGGAAGTAGATTGAAGATACCGTCATTTTATTGGCATAGGGAACCTCCTGAAAGAGGAAGCTCTACGCTCAAAGCACGTCTGCACCTTTACTTCCTGTGGCCTTAGTTGCCTGGGAGCACTTACGTGATTGGTCTGGGGTGAATCAGCCTGTTTGCGACTTGAACCCTACTTTTCCTGACTTTGGCCAGATCTTTAGCCACTACGGCACAGTCCCTTTCACGGAGGGACATGGAGGTGTGAAAATCGGCCCTTCCTTACACTCATTTTCCCATTATTACCTCTAAAAACTAGAGAATTATGTACCACTCCCACGAAGGGTAGCTTGACCCCACACCGTTGGCCCTAATTTGGCTCCACCCGCCCCACCTGCCCCACTTGCCCCTGACCAAGTCTTCAGACTCTATTTTCATACTTCAGAAGATGGCGTCTGGAAAGCCCCCATAAAGAAGCCAACTCAAGCTGGTGAGCTCATCCTAACTAAGGTAAGGAGTTGAACGTCTGGCTAGTGCTGGTCTTTTTTTTTTCTTTGCTGAAGGAAAGTTCCGCATCTCAGAGTGTGCGTTATCTCCCCTAACTTGCAATTTTCTGGCAGTTGAAGAAATGAGATAAAAATCTCTGATTTTTGCATTGTCTAGGTTTCAATTTAGTGGAACACTCCAGCGATTCACTAAGGAAATGAGAAAGGGCAGTTGTAGGAAATGAAAATCATTTTCTTAGCAAGTGACAAAATCAGCATTTCCCAGTAATGCATTTCCACGTAATGCATTTCCACCACCAGCAAACCTCAATTTGTCCCAGAACTGTTTGCTAAAAGGGCTGTTAAAAATGTACGTCCCCTAACTGGAGCTTTAGGGAGAGAAGGGGGGAAGGATGGGAGAGAGACAGGCTGAGAGTGTGTGAGTTCCCCCAGAAAAATGTAAGCTCCTTGAGGGCAAGAACCATTGCCGTCACTTGATGAAAATGCTTGTTCAAAATGCCTGCTGTGCTTTGGGAGCTAAGAGTTAAAAAGACGAAAATAGAAGTCTCAGACCTTAAGAAGCTTACATGCAATGGAGACTGGGGAGGGATGGAAACGACATGTACAAGCATATAAAAAATAAATACAAGATGATTTTGTTGCATTGGGTAAAATTTAACAATGTGCTGACCTCTAAGATCTCTTGCAGTTGGAAATCTTCGTGTGTATTATCAGACAGAACAATCTTTGTTATGTGAGTGGTTGTTTTCTTGTTTGTTGTTTGAGTGCTAGGATTGAGGTGTCTCCTCAAGTCTTAATATTGAATATCTGTCATAGGCTTTCCTCTGATATCAACCTAAGTTCCTGAAAAAACCAGTCTTTCTATACTAAGATATAAATTAACATTAACAAGTGCACAGACTTGTTGGAGTGGTGTTCCTCCATTAGCGATTGTTCCAGTAACAGATGCTTATTCTAAGATCAAGGGACCTGAAGAGATTAAGGTTATGTGAGTATCAGCTCCTTGACTCTAGTGATAACTATTTAGGTTTGTAGAAGGCAGACTTGTTAAACATTTAGTATATGTAGGGCATGTTTCTGGAAATCATTTTAATTCATTTCTGATAACCTTCTATGGAAGGTAGATAGAAAGTATCCTCTTCCTGTTACAAAGATAGACCTTGTCAAGATCAATGGATGCAGAGTCCACTATGAAGTACAAAATTATGTCAGTAGAATGTAAGCTCCTTAAAGGCAGACATTGGTTTCTTTTTTTCTTTTTATCTCTAGTACCTAGTGCATAGTAGGTGCTTGATGCATGAACTTAATTAAATTTAATTGAATTCACTGGGTAACCCAAAAATCATGATCTGCCTTTTTCTAGTTCCATTGGAGAAGTGTTTGGCTTTCCATCAATGAACAATCAACAATTATTGACTAAATGTGTCTGTCTGACCCTGTGCTGTGTGTTGGGATAACAAAGAATGAAATAACCATCACTATTAAGGAGTTTAAATTCTACCAGGGGGACAAGTACATAGGTAAATATATACAGAATAAAGATAAGGAGAATATATACAAATAAATAGAGGGTAGCTTGTCAGGGTGCTAGCATTTAGGGAAAGAGAATTAGAAAGGCTTTATATAGAAGACGGTGGTTGAACTGTGCTTTGAAGAGTAAGAGAGGGATTCTGAATCAGAGATGAGGGAGTACTAAGTGTGAGGAACAAAGAGAAGGTCAGTTTGCCTGGATTATGGAATATGGAACAGAGAATAATGTCCAGTGATGCTAGAAAGATAGCTTATGAGGCAGATGTTATTTATTATATCATGATGAAAATATTGTGTATCTGGTAGTTTAGGAAAGGCCCTCGTATCAAAAAAAAAAGTCATTCCTAGCAATTTTTGAAAAATCTTATTTGACTTTCTAAACATATATTACTAAGACTTTTGACTCACTGATGATGTATGTAGTAAATGCTGAGTGACTTGTTAGATATAACTCAAAATTTGGTTTTTCTAGAACCAGAAATTTCACTACTCTCAGAAGGAAGTGAAAAAAGATGCTGGGCAACTTGCATTTCCTATGTTTTGAACACTGCCATGGAAGAAATGACGTTGTTAGAAAAATATGAGTTTAACTAAAGGTTTCTTTGTAAAGCAAAATGTTTTGTACAATCTTGACAAGTTACATGATATTGTCTAAGTTGAAATTGAATTCCTATTTTTCTAAGTGTGTTTTTTAAAAAATCAATTTCTTAAATTTATTAGCTTTTGATGGATGATACTCCCATACATTGGTTTTAAAATACAAAGTGAAATATGACACCTGCTTTGGTCATAGAATCAAATTTTCAGTCATGCTAAGAAAGTAACAGTTTACTTTTCAAAGAGGTTGGAGGGGCTGAAATTCTTTCCAGCTCAAAATTAGTCATTCTGTGTAGAGAATTGTCAGCTTAAATCATCCTTCTTTATCATTTATCTATATGCCCCTATAGAACAAGAGGCCCTGTTTCTTTTTTTCTTTATATAGCAACAGATTAATTTTTCTTATTTTTTAAAAATATATTTTATTGATATCTTTGGGTTTTGCATCACCAACATTATAGCAAAGAACAAAAAAGAGGAGAAAAAAGTTCAGCAAAACTAACCAACACAGTTAAGAAAGTTTGGCATTATAGTGTCCCCTGCCCTTGATCCCCCATCTCTGCAAAGAAGAGAGAGAATTAGAAACATTGCTTCTGCAAGACATGGTAAACTGCTTTGGGCAATTGAGAATCTAAAATACCTCTTAACCTTATTTTTAAAAATCAACATACTTGCAAATGATTTATGGAAGAAACCTATAAACCATTTTGAATTTATGAGAAAATAAGGCTCCTGCATGCCTACAGATTTTTAAAAATAAAACTTTTTAGCTTAGAAGTTTTTAGCCTTTCAGTTTAATAAGTAGAGGAAATTAATATGGATTTATTAAGCCAATTTTTAAAATGCGCCATGCCTTACTTGGATTTCTTTTTCCATCAGCTAAATTGGAATTGATTGGAATGTTGCTATGCAACAGGAACTTAATTTTTTTTTTTTTGCTTTTTTTGGAGGAGGGAGGGCAGGGCAATTGGGGTTAAATGACTTGCCCAAGGTCACACGGCTAATAAGTGTTATGTGTCTGAGGCTGGATTTGAACTCAGGTCCTCCTGACTCCAGGGCTGGTGCACTATTCACTGCACCACCTAGCCGCCCCTGAGGAACTTTAATTCTGACTTGTACTACTTGATCAGGGAGATGGCTTGTAAGAGGATAATGTTAACTCAACAACTACTGAAATTTGACATATATCAAACATGATGTTAACAATTAAGGTGACAATGATTCTGTGACTGTTATAGGAGAGAATAAAATAAAGAACAGTAGGATAATGTAGACTAAAATAATTGGTTATGTTGGTCTCTGTTATGCTAGTAGTTCATGTAGGTTAGATAAGCTCTTTTCATTTTTAAGGTTTTATTTTCTGTTCATTTCCTTACCATTGATTTAGTTACCACTCTGTATCCCATTATCCTAAGCATTATGGTGGGACCCAGATAAAAGAGCCACAAAACCCATGCACCCTGTTGTCTATAGCAGAGGTGTCTCTCAGGTTGCCTGCCAGCCACAAGTCAATCATCTGCAGCTCTTCAGAGCAGCCTGAATCAGATTAAAATGTAATTGGGAAATGTTTGACAAAATAAATAAAAAATACAACACAACACAGCAGCTACCAGTCAGTCACCATCTGCCAGCTGGAAAGCTTCGCAGGTTCAATGTTGTAGAACTGCAGGTTCCTTTTTGGTCTGGGATTACTGCTCCAGTTATTCCATTGAAGACTTAAGACTGGGCCAGAAGCTGGATCTGAGATCCTGCTCTGCTCCTGGGGCCAGAACCACCCAACGACTGCTTGCGTTCCTTTCTAGGGACACAGTGTAAGGCCCACAACCCTTCTTGTCCTTGGAACACCACCCCTAGGCACAGGTCCTTGCTTCATTCTACTCTGGATCTGTGACCAGAAACTGGGCAATGAATCTACAGGGCACCTGATTTTCACACCTTACACAAGATAAGATCCTTCTGTGTGTGTTTGGGGGCTACCTTCTCATTGTGCTTGAATGCATCTTACTGCCTTTCCTTGGCTACCCAACACCCCCAGTTTCCACATACCTCTCTGTCTGACTCCCTATCTTGACCTGGGTTGGGAAAATAGCTCACTGTAATTTTTTTTTCCTTGGCTTTCCCAATCAGGACTTGGACAGGTGCATTTTCTAGAGCTGTTTTCTTGAACTGAGCTTTAAATGAAGTTAGAGAGTGTAAGAAGCAAAGGCGAGAAGAGATTAAATTTCTAGCTTGGAGAGGTGGAATCAGCCTCTATGAAGAAGAGACACTGGAGATTAAATTAACGGGGCTTATTATCAGACTGGTGGCCTGCAGTTTGGGGCGTCCGAGTATGTTTCTAGATCTTCTGTTATTCTTGTAATCGTCTTCCCCTAATTTGTGCCCTCTTTTGGAGTCTCCCAAAATACACCAAAAAAGGAAACTCCTATATATTGTAAGCATTAAAAATATCTTAAGACAGACAGCAGCTCTCTTTAGCTTGACTAGGATATAAAATAGAATAATTTTACTTTCATTTTCATAGAATTTATTACATGGTATAGAATTGTAGGCCTTCTCTTAAATAGCAGGGTGTTATTTTTAGAAAGTTAGTGTACTAGTACCAGTCTGACTCTTGGCCTCTTCTCTGTCATGTCACAGACTCACAGAATTTCAGAGGTAAAGGGACACAAGGGGCCATTATCTCTCATCCAACCTTCGCTTAAAATGAAGTCACATGAATAGGTTGAACCAGACCAGGCTGCCTTACCTTTTTGATGTGTGATAAGCCCTTTTGGCAATCTGATGGATCCTAGGGACTGCCTCTCAGAATCATGCTTTTAAAGGCATAAAATAAAATACATATGATTACAAAGGAAACCAATTACACTGAAATACATTTGTCAAAAATTTTTAAAGAACAAATTCATATAAGCCAGGTTAAAAATCCCCAGACTGGATCAATTATCTCTAAATTCCTTTCTGATTAAGAAGTTCCACGATTCTTTATTGTCCAGAAAAATTTGTTCTTTCAATTTTTTCTGTATTATTGTCCCAGAGAATTGTCATATTCTATCATTTCCCATTCTTCCAAGATGTTCCTGTCATTTATTTTGATAATTTGTATAAGACATGTACAGAATATTATTATTTGCTTTATCTTTTTTTTTTCTGATATTTTATTTCTTTAAATTGTCTAGGCATATTCATTTTTGTTAAAGGTACAAGTAGCATTGGCTGATGTTGGGAAAGCCTTTAACATCTATACTTTCATATCTATCAATTGATAAACATCTATGATAAATTGTTGACTCCCCCATTTCTGCCTTCTTGCCTTATAAGAGCTGGAGCCTAATATGTTGTCTTTTTAGCATACCTAACCTTACCATGAAATAGAATTACATCCTGATATTAGTTGTTTAAATCTAGAAATATAAGAATGATAGAAATTGAACTAAATAAAAAAGCATTCTGGAGAATCTAACAGTATTGTTCCTATGCTTTCAAATTTGATTAAAGGATATATCATATTTTGCTAAATTGATTCCAAGACCATGCCAATATGTTAAAAACTTATTTGTTTTTACCTGCATTTCAGAAATATTAGACACAGAGGAAAAAAGTCACTGATGGCTTCTGAAAGACAGGCAAAACATAAATGTCATAATCCAGTGAAAAACATTTGTAGGAAGATCAAGACTATCCAGGAGAGGGACCAGTCTTCACATCCTACAGTTCAGATGGTCAGATTTCATTCTAGGAATTTTGATAGTATTTACACTAATACGGAGGAAATTTTTGAAGAAACACTGAACAAGATGACTGTTGGACATTCTTGTGAACCAAAAGCTCACTGCTCAAGTCTTGAGAAAGTTGATGCTTCTGATCTTCAACCTTTGTCTTCTACCACTCAACATACCTCTCGTCTGAGTTCTTCTGAAAAAGCAACACATTTTTTCACTCTCCAAAGTCCTGAAGAGATCTTCAAGCCACGAACACCGACACACAAGGCTATCATATCTCTGCTGAGAAACAGGAAGCTAACTTATAGCAATGAATTTAAAGACTTTCCATGTGGAAATGATCTTATTACTTCCACCCCTGATTTTCATTACACTTCTACTCAAAGCCCTGACCTTTCTTTGATGGCAAGAAGGTTATCACTCAATGAAAGAGGTAAAAAATTTTTGAAATTTTTACTCTTTCGAATAAAGCATTCACCTTATTTGATTATAAAATTCTTGAGGAAGAAAAAAATACACAATTAAAGTTGGGGAGCGGGAGGGGATCCTTCATATTTGCCTTTCAGTTTTTAATATTCATCTCTTTTTCCATACTTGAAGTAAAAAAAAATCTTACCTGAAGATCTGAAAGTTTATATCATAAACTCCCTGGGAATAGGGACCATGCCTTAATTTTTGTTATTTTCCGTTGCCTACCTCAGTGCTTAATGAATGATATAGAATGAAATATTTAAAATTTTCAATAGTGAACTTGGAGAGGTAATAGATAGAGAATTGCCCTTAAAGTGGAAAAAAACTTGCTTTCGAGTCCTGACCCAGATTGGCTGTATGACTTTAGGCAAATCATTACCCTTTCAATTAAATCAATTCAGTTAAATCAATTAACAATACTCTAAGACTATAAGTTGCAGAAAAGGTATCTACCTGTTTTGATAGAGATGAGTTTCCTCACCTGGGAGTTCCCTATGCTGATGAAATCACAAATCTAGTACCTATCCCTGTTGTCCTCTACCACTGATTTCAAAAACAAATAGGTATTTCAAAGGCCAAATTAGAATGTGACCATGGGAGAAATTAGGGAGAAATTTAGTCAAAATTCAGAATAATCTTAGCTGCTTTGCTAGAAGCAACCACTTAAAAAGTTCTACGAATGAATATGAAATATGCTTGTGGAATTGTGTCATATATTGTAAGCATTAAAAATATTTTAAGACAGACTGCATCTTTCTTTAGCTTGACTAGGCCATAAAATAGAATAGTTTCACTTTCATTTTCATAAAATTTATTATGTGATATGACATCATAGACCTCTTAAATAGCAGTGGTGTTATTTTTAGAAAACTAGCATTCTAGTGCCAATCTGAGTTGACCTCTTCTCTGGATCTCATGTCACAGACTCACCGAATTTCAGAGGTAGAAGGGACCCAAGGGGCCATTATCCCTCATCCAACCTTTGCTTAAAATGAAGTCACATGAAAGATCACGGCAATTATACTTGTATTGATCCACTGTGCTAAGTGTGAGCAAAAAAGAAAACCAAAAGAGAAAAGCTTTCTGTAGCAAGGGTCTTGGGCTACTTATCTTAGTCATCGTCCTATGTTCTTACACTGGATACTCTTAGCTAGACCAATGTCTGATTCTTCAGGGAACCCAGGACACATAATCATAGAATTTCCAAGTTGGAATGTGGAGGAAAGAAGGCACAAGCATTTATTGAACATTTACTACGTGGTGCCAGGCACTGTGCTAACTCGTTTGATCCTGACAACAAATCTGTAAGGTAGTTGCTGTAATTATATCCATTTTACAATTGAGGAAACTATGGTGGTCAAAGTTTATGTGACTTGCCCAGGTCACATAACTAATAAGTGTCTGAAGCCAAATTCGGTCTCAGGTCTTGCTGACAGCAGGCCTAGGCTTTATCTACTGTGTCACCTAATGCCTCTTCTGAAGGGACTTCAGCATCTACTCCAACATTTTTACCCAAACAAGATTCCTTCTACGACATCGCTGACAAGTTATTATCCAGTCTGGGTTCCAATGATAGGAAACCCAATATTGTCCAAGGTGCTACTTCTGGGTCAGTCTGGTTGTTAGGAATTTTTCCCTATTGTCAAGCTTAAATTTCTCTCTTTGAAATTTCTATATATTGCTCCTAATTCTACCCTCTGGTGCCCCCTCCAGAACACGTATAATCCTTCTGCATGACAGTCCATCAGATATTTGAAGAAACTTAATATGTCTTCTCAGAAGTATTTTCTTCCCCTGGTAAAAATATCTGCGTTTCCTTCCAAAATGATCTTTGTGTGGTGTGAAGTTGAGGCTTGTTACCAAATTGGTCACCTTCCTAGATGTATAGTTGTGTTTAACTCTTCATGATCCCATTTGAGGTTTTCTTAGCAAAAATACTGCGGTAGTGTGCCATTTCCTTCTCCATCCCATTTTATAGACAAGGAAACTAAAGCAAATAGGGTTAAATGACTTGTTTAGGGTCACAGAGCTAGTAAGTGTCTGAGGCCAGATTTGAACTTGGTAAGATAAGTTATATGGAATAACTCTATGCCTAGCACTCTATCCACAATACCACCTAGCTGTCCCTCTAGATGCTCTCTAGTTTATTAACTGTCCTATAAAGGGGCATACAGAGCAGCAAGCTCCAGGTATCTTCCAGTATGTTAGTGATCCCTCACAGCTTTGTGTTTTTCCCAGTAACTGATATTGCTTCTTATTTTAAGTTCTCTTCTGCTGGTTCCTTCTCCTCTACCTATTAATATTTTCAAATCTCACCTATCCTAAAAACAACCTAATAAAATGATCACCTTTTCCTTAGTATGTCCTCAAGCTGCCATCCTATAAATTTCCTTCCCTCTATAGTTAAGCTTCTCGAAATAACAGCCCCATGCCTCTATTTCTTCGCTGGTAACTCATTTGTAACATAATTTCCATCCCAGTTACTCTTCTGATAGTTTGCTTCAATGTCATGGTTGACTTCTTCATTAACAAAATCCAATGGCTTTTCTGGTTCCTCATTTTCTTGGAACTTTATGTAGCATTTAAACTATTGGTACTCTCTGTACACACATTTCTTGCTTCCCTTCCTTCTTTTGGCTTCCATGATACTTTTCCAATTTTCTGTTAGACTTTTCCTTTTCTCCCATTGGCTTATCTTTCTTTCCCCTACTCCCTAGATAGGGATGTCCTACTTTTTAGGGAGTATTTTTATTCAGTGAGGTTTTATTCCTCTTTTGCCATTCAGTCAATTCAGTTTTTAAGGAGTTATTTTCTTCGGTAGATTGGGGCTGGATATAAAGATTTGGGGAAGGTATCTACATAGTGAAAAATGAAGGAGTGGGAGTGGATAAGATCAAGAAAAGAGAGGGAGTATCAAAGGAAAACAAAAGACTCAGATCCGTCAGGACATCCACATCTGGGGAGCAAAGCCAAGATGGTGGAGTAGAGGAAGCATTCGAGCCCAACTCTTCCAACATTCCCCTCCAAATACTTTACAATAATGCTTAAAAGCATAACCAATATATATGAGTATGTGTGCATATCTATATCTATCTATCTATCCTAGCCTGGCCACCACATTTTTTTAAGGTGGTGGGCAGATAATTGATGAATTGGAGTTTTTGTTTTTGTTTTTGTTTTTGTGTTACAGATGAAGGACATTAGAATGGTAAGGTAACTATAGGCCATGTTATAAAATGCATTTGAAGGAACTGAAAATGTTTAGTCTAGAGAACAGAAGACACATAGAAGGGGAACATTTAATATCAGTCTTCAAGTATTTGTACAAGAGGGAGTCAGACTAGTTATGATAGAGTATAGGATTAGGACCAAGAGGTTGAAGGCCCAAGGAAACACATTTTAGCTTAATGTTAGAAATTCTTCCCAGAAACTTGAACTGTTTCAAAGTAGAATGGGCTGACTCTGGAGGTAGCGGATTCTTCCATCACTAAAGGCCTTCAAGTAGAGGTTTAAAAAAACCACTTCTTGATGTTGTATAGTAGACATCTTGTTCAGATGTGAGTTGGATCAGATGACTTCTGACATCCAACTGAGACCTGGAATTCTGTGATTCTTAGAGAAAAGTAACTGAAATCATCATCATTATTTTTTTTATCGATAGGACCAGAATGGAAACTAGGAACCAATGCTGATAAAGAAAATATGATCCAAAATGTTAGTCATATCTGTGAAGAACAACTCCTTACAAGTATTTTTTATGATTGTGATAAAAACCACAGAGGTATGTTTAATTTTTTTTTCTACTGTTATGTATGATAGTGTACATTGTAACTCTGGAGTGGTTAGTTTTGGAGTGTTTTAAGTCAGGCTTGATTCAGGCTGCTCTAATATTTTTTGTTCAGAATTGGAACAAAATAAGGTACTCACAAACAGTCTAATATCTCAAAGGAGATTTATTTATTTAAATATAGTAAGGAAAGAATATTTAGTGGGGATATCGCATTGATTCGATTGGGTTCAGCTTTTCTATTTCTATATTATTGTAATTGTAATGGGAATTTGAAGATTTTCCCTGCTTTGAAGATATTCCCTGCCTCCTAATAGTCTGAATGCAATTACATGGAGCCTATTGTGGGAGGAGTTTGCTGAAGGGTGGAGCAGAGTCCACAGGAAGCTGGGAGTCAGAGCAGTTGGAGATGGAGGGAGGAGAAGATGTACCCAGACAGACAGCTAGGCTTGTGAGTGTTGGTTTGTGGGAAGGCTAAAGGATGTTGTGGCTCTCTGTGCACTTACGGTGCATTAACTTCTTTGCTACTATGATGAATTTGATTTTCTGGGTTTGGGATTCAGTTTTCTGGTGTTTCAATAAATGATTTGCTTCTGTCTTCTATATGGAGAGTCTGTTATATTTTGTGATTGAGCACTATGCCAGCATATTTACAGTTGCTGTTGGTGCTGTGAATATTGTGTTGGTGCTACAATTGTCTGTGTGGATCAACCCTCCTCTGTGGAAGCAGTTCTTGACCTTCATGTACTTCTTAAACTTTGGACACCAGTTTTTGCCATGCTTGGGCTTGCACAGCGGTCTGTGGAGGTCCCTCATTCATCTATCTTTGTGAGCCTCAGAGAGTTTCTGCTCACAGAAGAATATGTTGTCTCTCCTTTTGAACTGATTCAGCATAAACCTGACCCCCACTCCCACCATTCCCAGTAAATCAATAAGAGTGCATTTGGCGTATTTGTCCATATTGCCAATTCCAGAAGGGTTTCCAGGTTCCTAGAAGGGGTCCAGCACTACCCTTTCAAATGCCTCTCCCAGGGCCTTAAACTGAAGTATCCTATCCAAGTCCAGGTGGCACCATTCCCAGTGGTTTCCCAAATGCTACATTTAGTTACATTTAGTACTTTCAGCCCAGTTCTTAGACAATTCAAAAAATACAGTAATTAAGAAAATCTTAGACCTACTGATAGGCCTGTAAATCACTATTGCCCCTCCCATTTAAAAATGATATAAATTCAGTAAATGACTATTTGTAGCATTTATCATCTTCAGGTTATAGTTCTTAAGGATGTAAATATACATCTGTTTTAGGTTGATGAATTCCCAAAATTCACCCTGTTATCTCCCCAGGGTCAGTGGTAGACATATTACAATACAGAACCAACCTTGTCGCAGAGGCTCCAGGTCATAAGATTTCTGAATAGGGGGTCTTCAGTTACCCCAGGTATACATTCTTTCACATCAGAGGTGTACAACACAGGACTCATCGGCCACATGCGGCTTGCAATATGCTTAAGTACAGCCAGAACCAGATTAAAATGTAATTGGGAAATATTTAACATTATAAATAAAAATAAAACAATATTACATTTTAAAACTAAGTCAATATGGAGCCTGCATTAGTAGCACCCGTTTCTGTTTGAGTTAGATGCCACTGTTCTGCATGATCTTTCCCTAATTGAATGAGGTTGTTGTGATTCAGTCCTTCAGCCATCACCAAGTGCTGCAGGCAAGGCTTTATATAGGCAGGTCCAGTGATTTGGGCTCAGGATTAAAGACCCTCATAATCCATCTGACTACTGTTAAGAAAAGAAAGTTTACTTAGTCATAACAAGGAAAGTTTTTTCAACAAGAATGCAGTATTGATTCAATTGAGCAAGGTTTCCCTGCTTTTGTATTGACTGTACTGGCACACTAGTCAGAAGCATGTGTCAAGACTTAGAGAGAAGTTCCTGGTTTGTCTTGCACCAGATTTTATGTGTAGGATACCAAGAAACTACAGCAATGTCCTGAGCTAATTAAAATCTTTTTTTTGTAAGAAGAAACTTCAAATATATTTTCCCCTCCCAATTACATGTTAAAATACTTTTTAAACATTTGGTTTTTGTTTTTTCTACATTTTTGAGCTTTAAATTTTATCCTTCCCTCCCACCCTCTCCTTTCCCCTTCCTGAGGATGGTAAGCAATTAGATATAGATTATATATGTGCAATAACGTAAAACATTTCCTTATTAGGCATTTTGTACAAGATTCAAATAAAAGAGAAAGAATGAAAGAAAATGAACTATAGCATGCATCAGTCTGTATTCAAATAAATATCAGTTCTTTCCTGGGAGGCAAATGGTATGCTTCATCATTAGTCCTTTGGGATCATCTTGGATCATTGTATTACTGAGAATAGCTAAGTCATTCACAATTTATCATACAATATTGTTGTTACCGAGTATAACGTTCTTCTGGTTTTGTTTGTTTCACTTTGCATCAGTTCATGTAAGTTTGTCCAGGTTTTTCTGAAATCATCCTGCTTGTCCTTTCTTATAGCCCAATAATATTCCGCCACAATCATATACCACAGCTTATTTAGCCATTCTCCAGTTGATGGCCTTCCCTTTGATTTTCAGCTAATTAAGTCTTGATGATGATTTCATTACCTTTTTTGAGAAAAACTAGCTTAGTCTAGGTGGCAGGAAACTTAGTATATATTTCTCCTATCCCAATAAGCCTCTCCCCATATTTGACTTGTAAAGTCAATTTTTTTTAAACCTAAGGTTAGCAATTTATATTCAGCCTTATTAACTTTCAACTTACTCTATTTGGCCCACAGTTAGAGATAATTGAGAACTTTTGGATCCTGACTGTTGTCCACTATCTTAACTATCCCCCCACCCTCTTATTTTTTATGTCGTATACAGATTTGCTAAACATGCAACTAGTTAAAATCACTGTTAAAAATATTAAACAGCACAGAAGAGATCCCTGGTGCATTCTACATCTATATTGACATCAGGCTGAAAATGACTGCTTTTTGCATCTAAGTCATTCAAACAGTTGTAACTCTACCTAATGTACTACTGTCTAAACCATCCATATATTTTCATTAATCTACCAGTATGTTTTGAGAAATTTTGTCAGATGCTTCACTGAAATCTAGATGAACTATGACAAGTATTCTCTCCATAAAAAAAACACAAAAAATTAAGTATCTCAACTTGTTCCTATTTACTCATAAAGATGGGTCTTAGCTATGTTCCCACATAAGTTTGCTATGAGGTTAGGGGAGAGAGACAAAGGGAAGGGCAGAAGCCTTTCTCACATTCTCTTTGTATTACAGGAATACCAATGAACAATAAGAGTTGTCCACTAGTTATCCTTTATTCTCACCACATGATCTGCCCTTCTTTTTTCACCCTGCATTCTTTGATGACATCATTTACACAGCTTCTTTTGCAGGGCTCTTTCTTTTTAATACATAGCCTGATCACATTCACGGTGTGTTTTTCCATCATCCTTGTAGAAATCACCTGTTTCTTTGAGACTATAGTGTTCCATGACTTGCAGCCATACTAGATCACTGAAAGCATATTGGCGTTTTAGATTAATATTCCACTGAGAAGCTTGGAGTCACTAAAATAACTTTGCCATTTCCCAAAGGCAATCCAACCAAATTTTCTCTTCTGGTTCAATTCTATGCCCATCTCATTGTCCATTTTTATTGTCTTCAGATACGTGGACTGATACATTAGTTCTACCAGTTGTACATACTACTACATATCATAGTTTGGACATTTTTCATCCATGTGTTACCATGTTTCCTGTGTAATGAAAGCATTCAGATGATATGACTTTTAGTGAGCTCATAAGGGATAACATTCTCGAGATACAAAACATTAAGATTAAACTTTAATGGCATCATGGTACTCATGGATCAAAGCATTTGGAGTTCCTCAATATTGATAGGGAAGCCTTTCTTTCTCTGTAAGAGATCTTTCTCCGTAAGGATCTTTTCCATGGCCTTGACAAGCACCTATGAAAAACAAGATGTCCCTGTTTTGTGTGACGTTTATGCTACCTTCACATTCAGGAATTCCAAAATCCCCTTATCTGACCATATTCTATGGCTCAGATCTACATTTACATCTGCCTTCCCTTGCCAAACCCTTCTCTTGGTCAATGCTGTGGCCTTCAGTCCTTTGACCCCTCCATTCTGTTGCAGGCCATCTCTTCTGGACTAACCTTCATATTCTTTTAAACAAATAGCAATAATTAATATGGATTAAATAATATATTATGACATAATATATTAGAATATAATAATTAGAGGATCAACAGATAATGTTTTCTGTTAGCTTTCTAGGAATTTTGTGTGATTTTGACATATGCATAGAGTGACACTTTGCTGAAAGATAACCATTAAAGTAGCCTTTTGCTCTACCAAATAAAATAATTTTTATAGGCAATGAACAGCAAGTATAGTGGGATCTTGTGTTTTCTTCATTTTTCTGTCAATTGTGTGGTATAGTCCAAACAGTCTAATAACTCTGTGAAAAAAGGAAATGAGATTAGTCTCTTGAAAGAGCTTGGCCATAGTTTTCACTGCTTCCTTTTTCTTACAGTCATTATCAGCATCCTCTTAGAAATATATTCTAGCATTGTGCTAGGAATTGAAGTCGCTTTCACTTGCCTATAGTCTGCAGATTCCAATCTCTTTCCTCTTTTTGAAAATCGACACATCTGCCCTTCTTAAATCACTTATGCTTCTCTGTTTTACTTCTCTTATGCATTTATTTCATTCAAACCTATTTGAATGTGTGTCTCATTCTCCTTATTTGGCTGCAGTTTCTTTGAGGACAGGAGCTGTCTTTTTTCATCTTTATGTCACTGGTTCCTAGAATATCACAGATACTTAATGAATGTTTTCTGAAAAGCATGGTGACATTTTTGCCTTAAAAATTATTTTCTTTCTCATTTTCAGAAGGCAAAGTGGCTATTTCTAAATTAATGGATTATTTAAGACTTATAACTAACTGGGAGTCTGAAGACAGTGACCTTGAAGAGCTGTGGATCATGTTTGACCCTGAAAAGAGAGACTTGTTTGTGGATTTGGAGACTTACCATACCGTTATGAAGGAATGGATAGCAGATTGTAGAAACAGATGGTAATTCGTAGCTCTTGCTGATAAGTATTTCCATGAGTTTCTGTTTTAATTCCAATGAAAGCTGACATATCTAACATTTATCTCTATTTTATGAGAAGCTAGTAAAATACTTTGTAGTTTGGTTTGGCTTTAGAATTATCCTTTTGATAGAATGACTAGGAAAATATCACCATTTTATATATAAAAGAACTGAACCAAATGAGTTAATTGAATTTATGATACTCTTTAACAGTAATAGGTTTTGAGGGGCTTCCACTGTAACTACATCAAGGCTCCACTACTTTTAACTATAAGCAGCTAGAAGGTACAAAGAAATGAATATTAAAACTGAAGTCAGGAAGACATGAATTTAAATCCAACATCAGACACTTCCAAGTGATGTGACCCTGGACAATTAATTTCAGTTTCCTCATCTATAAAATGGGAAGAATAATAGCACCTATCCCTTTGGGTTGTTGTAAGAAGAAAATGAGAGAATATTTGTAAAGCATTTTGCACACCTGGAAACTCTATATAACTCATAACTATTAGCTACTCAAATAGTTTTAGATAATGTTTCTAGATACTGGGCATAAGTAGAGAGAAGAGAAGAAGGCATTAAGGGGAATAGGAAAAGAGGGAGATAGGGCTAAGATAAATGTGATAAAAGAGTGTAAACCAAGTGGCACCTGGGTTATAGGGTACCTATTGCTGAGCTTGACTCTGCTGACTTCATCATTACCACTATTAGTTGTTTCCCTGTTGATAGAGTTTGAAAATGTTTTACAGAACACTTTTAAAGCATCTTTTGAAAAAAAAATAGTCATTCCTTTGAACATGCAATCAACATCAAAAGCACCACCTCCATGTTCAGGAAATCTGAAATTCCCTTACCCTACCACATTCTATTGGCTTTCTACTTTGCCTTTTCTTACCAAACCCTTCCTTTCATCCTCACTGTGACTTTCAGTCCTCTAACTCATCAGTTCTCTCTTAGGCTATCAACCCTGCCTGGCCTCATTATTCTTTTAAATAATTAGAATTAATTGACAGAGATTTGCTTACATTTAAATATAAAATGTCTATATAAAAACAGTGTAACCAACATAAAAACACAACAGATTGGGGGAAATACTTGTACCAATTATGACACCCCCCCCCAAAAAATGTATCTGAAATATATGGGGAACTGTTAAAATTACAAACAACTTCTACTTACCAATTGATAAATGGTCAAAACATGTTGAAGGACTTTTTAAAAGAGAAGACACAAATTGTTAGTTATCATCTGGAGAATGTTCAGTTTTACTAATCAAGGAAATAAAAATCAAAACAATTTTGAAGTATCATCTCATTGGTAAGAATGATTAAAAAATAGGACATTTGGTAACAGTGGAATTGTGGATAAATAAATACACTCCTACGTGTCTGGTAGAATTGCAAATTACTAGAATCTTTTTTTGAAAGCACTGTAGTAGTATACAGTAAAATACACAGAAACAATTATCATTGACTCAGTAGTTCCATTGTTGGCCCTATACCCTCAGAGTTTTATAAAAACAGACCAAAAAATCTATATGTTTAAAGATTTTTTTAAGCTACTATTTATAATTTAAAAAAAAACTGGAAACAATCTAACTGTCCAACAATAGGTGAATGGGTAGTTAAATTTCAGTGCAGTCATGTAAAAGAATACTATAATGCAAATCAGTATATTTCAGATGTGTAGAATATAAAGATTTTGGAAAGACCTTTGTGAAATAATACCAAACAGAAAAAGGCAGTACCAAAAGAACCACTTACATATTTTGACTATGAAGAAAAATGAATGACGGTATACAGATGAAGAATTCTGATGGAGACTTAGAGAGAGTGACTGAAAAGATGAGGTATTTTATGCCTTGAAATTAATTCATTTGAATATAAGTAACTGCAAATAAAGGCAGCTAGGTGATGTGGTGAATAGAGCCCTGAGTCTGGAGTCAGGAAGACTCATCTTCCTGGGTTCAAATCTGGTCTCAAGTCACTTACTAGCTGTGTGACCCTGGGCAAGTCACTTCATTTTGTTTGCCTCAGTTCCACATCTGAAAATGAGCTGGAGAAGGAAATGGCAAACCACTCTAGTATGTTTGCCAAGAAAACCCCAAATGGGGTCATGAAGAGTTGGACATGACTGAACAACAACAAACTTGTAAATAAAGTTTAGGAGCTCCTTATGATATTTGATGTTAACTTTCTAACAAATCATTTTTAAAAGAATGAGGATAAGATGGAGAGAGCGAAACAGTATGTATTTGTATGCTAAATGTGTAAGAAAAAAGTGGCATTTAGTAAGAAGTGTAAAATATGAAAAGCAATAATGAACTTGAAAATTAGATAAGGTGATAAGATAGGGATGCTGGTGTGAATTTCTTGTCATATTCAACTTCCGTATTCATCCATCATCCACAGAGCTTAAGGAGAAGCACATCTCTATGGATTCTTCTGACTGTTCCAAATACATAAATGAAGCTTTTTTTTTCCAAGCAGCTTAAAATAAAGGACAAATCAACAGGAGTCAAAAGCATGGTATATAGATTATTGATAATGGGTAACTGAAATAACAAAATAACTATTTGGAAATTATGTGCTTAGGTCTAAAATAAAATAACAAATATCTTGAATAGGAAATGTCATTTGAGCTACCAAAGTTTATTTTCTATGAGAATAAATTGTTCTTTAATACTGTACTAAAGATTTGTATTATTCAGATCCTTTTCTTCATCTTTTTCCTTCTATATTTTTTCTTCTCTCTCCCCACTATCTGACTACTTATTCTTAGCACTTTACAAAGGGTTGGAGTTTTAAAAAAAAAGAATCTGAGCACCAAAATAGTCCATTTGGCTACTTATTTTGGTCATTTGTAAATAGCTAATGAAGAAAGTTTATGCTTTTTGCTAAAATGATAAACTACCTAGAAGAGAACATTTTCACTTGAATGTCCCCATTCCTTAAGTTAATCTTACTGTCTTACCTCCAAAACCATTCTCTTCACCAACTTCCATGTTTTCCTCAGTATCGCCACCATTTGAAACCTTGGAGGCATCTTTGACTCTTTCTCTACTGTGCCCCATATTCAACAAAGCTCTCTGAGTTCTTGATTTGAAAGACCTCTCAAATGTTGAGTCTATTACTTCCTTGCCACTCTACTGGTGGTATCTTAGTCTGGACCCACCAGCACTTCATAGATAGGCTACTGTAATCACTTCCTAATCTTTACCTACTTCCAAGTTATCCTACAAAAAGTCAGAAGACAAGTCTTCCTAAAAAGTCAACTACTAGCTTTATCCTCTTGCTCAAAAGTTTCCAGTAGATTCTCATTACCTAGCAGCAAGTCCAGATTAATCAACCTGATGTTCAGAGACCTCCTTAATATGTATGGTTCTACTTACCTGTCCAAACTTCTCTCCCATTACTCAAAAACATAAATCTTGCAATTCAAACAGACTAGTTTTCTCTCCATTTCTATTTATTTCCATGCAGAAACCATTCTCCCCATAGCAAAATGCCCTTTTTTTTCTCCTTTTTATCTACTGTCTTACTTATTCAAGGCTCAACTAAAGTCCTACTTCTTGACTCCTATGAGCCTGCTGAGTTCCTCCTTTTCTGAATACCAGTCAATATTATAAATACAGTTTATTGGCATTTTGCTTTATTTTGACACTTTGCTTATTCACTGCCTTCTATGGAAAGGAGAACATTCTTCTATTCATAAAATAACATAATGTTGAATGAATAAATGAATGAAGTCTTTATTAAGCACTTACTATGTGCAAAGCTCTGGGGCTAGTTACTGGGGATACAAATAGAAAGGACACTCTCTGCTCTCGTGGAACTCGTATTCTATGGAGCGAGATAACAGCATATGGAAAACATCAGCAAAAAGCCAGATAGAAAGGTCCCATGTCCTTAGAGTGCAATAGCAAAGCAGATGGTAATGCTTCTTCTTTAATGGCATTTTCACTGATAAAATCCTGTCAGTTTCTAATGTTAAGCCATTTGCCAGCACCAAGAAGTCCTTTTTTCTGGGTCTTTCTGTGCTTGTAGCACCTGCAGGAACAATTGCTAGGCTACATCTACATACAAGTTCCTTCCCAGGAAGGAGCTAAAGCTATGGAAACAGAGCTAGAAGGATTGCTATTCCCCAATTTCTTGGGGTCAGGGCCCTGGGTTGTCTCCAACATGGTCTTGAGGGAGATGGCAGTTGAGGTAGAGAATTAGGGAGGGAAAAGTGATAGATGGTGTCAAAGGTCACAGATCAAGGAGAATTTAATTTGGCAACTAAGAAATAATTAGTAACTTTGGAGAGAGCAATTTATTTTATTTTTTCTCACCCAACTAGGAGACCTTACTTTTGTGTAGAGCAGTGGTTCTCAACCTTCCTAATGCTCCGACCCTTTAATAGTCGTATGTGGGCATGTCCACATGTGGGCAGACCCGCCTGGAGACAGATAGAGGAGCTGTGTCTCTTTTCCTAAGACTATCAGAAATATGTGTTTTCCCATGGTCTTAGGCAACCCCTGTGATCCCTGTGAAAGGGTCATTCAATGTGACCCACGGGTTGAGAACCACTGGTGGAGAGGGTAACCAGAATCTAATCTAGGTGAATTCTTGCCGTTAGGGAATAAGCCCATGCCCTTGCACCATTCCAATGGAGTTTAGGGTGAAGGAGAAAACCAACCAGAGTGGTCAGGGTGGAAATGGATTTGAGACAGCAATTTTAGTGGAATAATGTCAGAAGCCAGAATGTAAGGGATTTAAAGAAAGAGTGAGAGGAGAAAAAGAAGAGGCATCTTTGGTAGAAAACCTTTTTGAGGAGTTATGCTATAAAGTTCAGAAGAGATGTAGAATGATAGCAGGGATGGAAAGATCAAGGGAGAGTTTTTTTTAGGATGGGCATGTGTAATGGTAATGGAATTTAAAGATGCCCCCGTATTGGCTTGGTTTTTGGGTTGAGTGTTAAAACCCAGAGCTTGTGAATCCCACTTGTGGGATGGACTTATTGACGTGAAGAGAGGGGATTGAACTGGGAAGAGCTGTAAATTTGGAGAGAAGCCCAAGCTGAGAGAAGGCCCAAGCAGAGGAGGCCAGAAGGACTTTTGGGAACTGCCACCCAGAGCTGCCGAGAACTGAGGAGGCATGGCTGTGATGCTGGTATTTTGTCTGTCTGTTTTGATGTTGTTTTGCCAGATTGACCTGCTGGTGAAGGACAGCGCTGCTGTTGTAGAGGTCCTGGAAGCTTG
>CM053581.1:444863214-444885365 GCA_028627135.1 Pseudochirops cupreus
TGTACAATGTGAAAGTATTTGCAGATCCTATACATGATTGCACGCCACCATGAGGGGGAGGGGCAGGGAGGGGAGAAAATTTGAAACTCAAGGGATTGTGGAATTGAATCTTGTAAACTAAAAGTAAATAAAATAAATTAAAAAAAACAAAACAAAAAACAAAGGGAAACTAAGAACTCATGTACTGACAATCTCAAATATCAAAGAAGCACAATTTGCAAACTGTACCACATATTAACCAAAAATCACATTCTGATAATATGTGCAAAATTAGAGGAAGTCATCTAGGCTTTGCTATCAGAACCTTTAGATCCTATGATATGTACATCTCAGATAAATTCCAGATATCTGCAGTAAGACCAGCAGAAAGTCAAATATTACTGATAACTTTGAGATGATGTGGACATGTTAACTTTAAAGTCTTGCTGACAACTTTGAGATAATCTGGATATGCTAATGAATCTAAGGTGGCACAGATAAGAATTAGTCTGTCCTCAACAAAAATCCTGTAAAAATGAGACCTCAAATTCCTATCCTCCAATTCCCTTTCCATCTCCATCTGGGTTCATACTGCCAAGTGCTGCCAATTCTAATCCATGATTCCTTGAGTGATTCTCTGTGCTTCTCCTCTTCCCTGTTCCCCATGCTGTCTGCCTTCCTCTACCACCCTATCCCTGTCCCCACGTCACCTACCTCTGTATCTCTTTCATTGCTTGTCTTTGTATTTTCTTTGCTGTTCCCCCCTGCACCCTACGTACCCTATGAAAGTATGATTGCAGCCTCACCTCCCACTACTATTATGGTCTTTCCAGATGAGTACCCAAAAAAACCAAGCATGCCTGCCCCATTTCATAATTTCATAAATTAATTTGCAATCCACAGGGGATAATAGAGCATAGGTTCATTGTCCTAGAGCTGGAAAGGACCTTAGAGGTCCATAGGATTATATGGTTGCATGACTTCAGAGACCATCTAGTCTAATCCTCACATTTTATAGGTGAGGATGCTGAAGCCCAAAGAACTTAAGTGACTTGCCCAAAATCAAACTATTAAATATTTGAGACAGGATTCAAACTCAGGTCTTCCCTATTCCAAGTCCAACACTCTAAACTTTTTACTATACTATATTCTTTTTTTTTTAAAGTAAATTGATTTGTTTATTTACTTTTAGTTTACAAGATTCAGTTCCACAATCCCTTGAGTTTCAAATTTTCTCCCCTCTCTCTACCCCTGCCCATGGTGGCATACAATCAAGTATAGGATCTGCAAATACTTTCACATTGGACATTAATCTGGTTGTATAGAAGGGTTGTAACCAACGGAGTGAACAATGGGAAAGAAGAAACAAAAACAAACATGGAAAAGAACAATAGCGTGTAGATTACTTCAGACTCCATTTAAACTCTGTTCTTTCTAGATCTTTCTCTGAATGTAGATATATCTTTCCATCCTGAGACTTGTAGAGTTGTCTTATAACTGTGCATTGCTGAGAAGAGTCCAGTTTATCAAAGTTGGTTGTCACACACACGATGTGTCTGTGATTGTGTACAAATTTTTCCTGGTTCTGCTCTTCTCACTTAGCATCAGTTTGTATAAGCCTCTCCTACTATATTCTTGATCTCCAGAATTGACACTTTTTGACCAGAGTTTCTTGCCAATCTAATACCTCTAGTATTCTTTCCTCAAGCTTTTCCAATAATGTTCAAAATACAGATACACCAACATCTCCAAGTATTTTATATTACTGAATAGGAAAACTGGCAAGGGTCTCAGTAGTACTTTAGAATATGGGCTCAGATTGTTATTATCTTTCTGGATAGATGAAGACAGTTTTTTTTCCCTATCCTCTTTCATGAAGATCTGATAGTACCCATTGTACAAATTCAACTTTGAGAACAAAGTTTCTTGAACTAATGTGTTGTTATCAATCCACCTTAGTTCTCTTATATAAAATCTGATGGTCCAGACACACCCCATATTTCCTGGTATGTATTTTTCTATGCCACTACTATGGGTGAGGTGAGACATGAAGACAATGGTATTCCTTGATGATGCTGTTAAAGTTTTGTTGCCAGCCTCCTTTGTAAAAAAAAATAAAGAAATACTTTTCCACTACTTTTGGGGTAGAAAATACTATTCTTTCAGACCAGCTTTCCTGGCTGGCCTCCAGCCTCTTGCTGGAAAAAGAGAAATATCATTCCATTGAGTCGTGGTTTTAATTCTATTCATTGAATAAAGGCCATCTCATCAAGTCTCTAGAGTATAGACTGACCTCCCACCTTGTTGGAAGGGGAATAATACCACTCCTTCAGCTCCAAGCACCTATCCCTTTGCCTGAATAGCCAAAGGCCTTGATTCTTCAAACGTGTCCAGTGCTCATTCCCTACTGAGGCATTATGTTATCTACTTGGGGGCAAAACCTCTCTAGACAATGAAAACCTACTGGAATTCATTCCTCAGTGATTAACAAACAACAGCCTGATCACAGTTTCTCCATCCCAGGGATTCTGAATCTCCAGTGGTCATCATTTAAATGCCATTTCCTGTTCCCCATGGCCTGATCTCACCGTCCCATTCTAAAGCTACCCAACCTTCACACTATACTCTCTGGAATGCCTGATTCATAGGCAACATACTTGCTTTAACTTCAATCTTTTCCTTCCCTATTCCTATCTTCTGTCTCTCACCGAGACCCGTTTCTCTCTTGTTGACACAGCCTCCTGGCTTCCCTTTCTATCACTGGCTGTACTTCCACTCATTCCTCCCAGCTCAGTGGTCAAGGTTAGGGAGTCGGCATACTCAATCTCTCAGCCACTTCTTTATCCTCTCTCTTCCACCATCATTCAGCAACCTCTCCTCCCTTAAGATTCATCTAATAAATCCTGGTAACTGCTGTCTACCACCCTCTAGTACATTCTTCTTCTTTCCTCAATGAGTTCAGTACAAGGTTCACGGTCTTTCTCTCCTCCCTTTTTCGAGGAAAGATTTAGGAGTTTAGTACTCCACCTTCTAGCCCTCCAATCTAAGGGAGAGGAGGCTGAAGGAGGTGATATCCAAGGTTTGAATTAACAACATGTTGATAAAGTCAGAAACATCCTGGGAGGAGCATGTCCAATTACCCATTGAACAGCTCAAACTGGATGCCCAGTAGGTGTCTTAAACTCAATATATACAATATGGCAACAAAAGGAAGACACTAAGGTTAAGGGGGAATTAGGAAAGTCTTACTATATAAAGCAAGAATTTAGCTGGGACTTGAATGGAAACCAGGGAAGTCAGGAGGTGGAGATAAAGAGGCAAAACATTCAAAGCAAACCCTTCTACATGTACAAGTGATCCCATCCTATCCCATTTTCTCCAGCAGATTGCTCTCTCACTTATGGCCAATCTCTTCCAGTCTAGTGGCTCATTTTCTACTGCTTGCAAACATGACTATGACTTCTCCGTCCTGAAAAAACAAAAACTAAAATAAAGTCTTTCACTCTATCCATTCATCCCTGCCAACTACCATCTCGTATCACATCTTCCTCTTTGTGATCAAACACTTTGAATAGGCTATTTACAATAGATTTTCCCACTTCCTTTCTTCTCCCTCTCTTCTTAACTCTCTATAATTTGGTTTCTGACCTCATTCTTCAACCAAAACCGCTCTCTCCACAGTTACTAATGATCTCTCATTTGACAGATCCATTGTCTTTTTCTCAGTCTTCATCCTTCTTGACTTTTCTGCAAACTTTGACACCATCAATAACCTTCTTTTCCTTGAAACTCTCTTTTCTCTAGGTTCTCAGAACATTATTCTTTTCTGCTTCTCCTCCTCCCTCTTTGATCACTCTTTTAAAGTTTCTTTTCCTCTATTTTCATTCAATTTGCACTCTCTAACGATGCTTGTCACACAAGGCTTTGGACATTCTTCTAGTGTCCTTCTATGATATTTTACTTGGTGACCTTATCAGCTACCATGGATTCAATTATTATCTCTATGCTGATGAGTCTCAAATCCATTTAATGATCCCTAATCTCTCTGCTGATCTTCAATCTTGTGTATCCAATTCAGTCTAATTCAGTAAACATCAAAAGGTCCCTTGTCAGTCTGATTCTGGGACTTCAATTTCTCTCTCTCCCTCTCTCCGTCCCTCCCTTCCTCTCTCTTTCTCTCTCTCTCTCTCCCTCTCTACCTCTCTCTCTCTCTCTCCCTCCTCCTCTGTCCCTCACTCTCTCCTTCTCTCCCTCCCTCTCCCTCTCTCTTTCTCCTCTTCCCCCTCCTCACCCTGTTTCCAGGGTTTTTAGGTACTGAGTTACAGATTCCTGTCCCCAGTATTTTAAATAGGATGGAGTTGTTCACTATCAATGCTAAATTTCAAGAGAACTTTTCTGGGCCTGCTCCAGAGAGGTTTTCTAGGTCTGGACATACAACAGTCATGTCCATCTATCTTCCTGCTAACATTAATGACTTCCCTAGGGAACTCCAAATATGTTATATGATATCCCAAATGTAAATAGTCTTTATTCAGTCCATAGAAATCTAGCCCTTGCTTAAGTCACAGGGCTACATGCTGCAAGTGATCTTCATCCAATAACTAGATTATATTATTACTTGATCCACTATCCTGCTGAACACTTTTACTAGTGCACTGTACACTTTCAATCCTTACTGTCATTGCTCTTCATGGTGCCATGCATGCAAGTGGAAAGGAATCAAGAGAGGTGATAGGAGCAGACACTAAATACTTAGGGATATGGGGAAGCTCCTTCTCCTCATTTTGTCCTCAGTTGCTGATGGAATTTAGCTTCTAAGAAGCTAATTTTGAATTATTCTAAGCAGGGATACTTAACTTAAGGCCTACAAACATTTTCATGGATAAATTTCAGAAAGTCCATGAAATTCTATAGAAAAACTATTAATCTTTGTTTTCACTAACCTCTGTGAATATGAGCAATATACATTATTCTGAGGAAGGGCTAACTAGACCTCCAAGGGAATCCATGACACACAAAAATGTTAGAAACTCTTACTCTAGGTTCATTTAACATGCTTACCCACATAAATACACACACACATTACCCACAACTCCCTAAGTTTTGGGAAAAACTCTTTGTAACTACTACTTTTGATATGCCATTTGAGTAAATGTCTTTGCTAAAGAAATGTGTCTATTGCCTGGTCAGTAAGGGAATAACATTGGTGTGGTTTGTGAGCTAGTAGAAGAAAAAAAAATAGCCATCTACGGGGTTAATAGTAATAACTCTGGTGACCCAGAATGCAAGGATTAGTGTGAGTCAAGAAGTTGTAATATGTGAAAGTATAATTGTAACTTGAACAGTGGTAAAGTAACAGGGAAATAACTAGTGACAATGACAGTCAGCAGTGTGGATCTGGGAGTAGTATTACACATGAAATATTCATTTAATTGTAATTGAAACTAGTGGTAAAGAAACAGAGAAATAGTAGCATACATTAACTAGCAAATATAGTTGCACTCCTGTTCCTCTTTGAGAAGCTTGGGAAATAAATCTAATTCACTCCTCTAATAGAGGAGGTAGATGTGTGTGTGTGTGTGTGTGTGTGTGTGTGTGTGTTTTCTGTAGCCAAAGTGAAGAGGGGAGGGAATTCCAGAATCACAAAATCTGAGAATTGGAGGGATCCTTAGAAACTCTCTAGTCCATCCCAAACCTGAAGGGAATTTCCACTAAAACACACCCCATGAGTAGTCATCCATCCTCTGCTTGAAGTCCTACAAAAAGGATGAGGAAACCACTATATCTCTGAGCAACCCATTCCACTTTCAGACAGCTCTAATTATAAGAAAGTTTCTCCTAGTATTGAAACTAAATTTACCTCTTATCCACTTCCATCGACTTTCCTTACTTGGTGTTTGCCATTTATTTCTTTAATGATGTATTGTCCTAAAAATTAGAGTCATGCTCACTGGCCTCTAGTTTGCAGTCTCTGTTTTCCTCACTTATTTGTTTCTTTTCTTTCTGCCTTCCCTCTCTCCATCCCCTTTCTTTGTTTCTTTTTCTCCCTTTCTTTTTGTGTGTGAATGTTTGTACCTTTGTCCTTAAATCTCATGGTACCTCTCTTATTTTCTACAATCTTTCAAAATTCCATCCATGCGGCACCTGCACCTCTCCCTAAGGATCATTATCTTATCTCTATTGATCCATCAGTGCTTAGATGTCTCCTTTCTTTATAGAGTCTCAGTGAATCACCAGATAGCCTAGATTCCTAGATAGAGAGGAGCCAGTAATAAAACCCTTGGCTTTAAATGTCTATACACAAAGTCTGAAAGTGTCCCTATAAAGCAATCTAGAGATCCTAATGGAAGATCTTAAACTACAAATCCTGAGGCAAGCAGGTAAATTTGATTTTATAGGTATCACAGATATTTGGTAGGATGAGGAGTCTAATTAGAATGTGTTATTGGAAATCTAGTTTATCCAAAAGGAATGGGATAGGTGAAAGGGAATGGGTTGAGTAGTGTTATATATTATGAAGACGTACTTATGTGAGAAAAAGACAGGTTCCTGGTAAAGCAGGACAGAAATCATTTGGGTAAATAATAACGGAGAGAAAACGGATAGTATTTTCACTTTGAGAAAAAGAGGAAATAAATGAAGTGTCCAGGAAGTACACAAAGAAGTATGGTATGGTAATAATGAGAAATTTCAATTATCTAGACCTCTGCTGGAGATATCTTTCAACAACAGTAGAACAGTCAATAACTTGTTGACTTGCCCTAATAGTAATTTTAACCCTTCAAAAGGTGGAGGAAGCAGCAAGGGGAAATTTCATTCTGGAACTGAACCTTACCAATAGCAAACAATTGGATGTTGGCATGTAAATGATGGGAGTCTCGGGAGAAAGTGACTACTCAGCTTTAGAGTTTGTGATAAGAGAGAGGAAACAATGAGCAGTTTGATATGACTCCTGGAGTTTGAGAGGGTAGATTTCAAAGCGATAATTGAAAAGAGAGGTAGACTGTCCTACGGAATAAAATTCTACATAGTTAGCCTCATCAAGGGTAAAATTCTGAAGGCACAGAAAGGAACAATTATGACAAGGAAAATGCAAGGGAGGGGTGATTAGTCTCTACAAATTGATATAGACACACAAGGAACTCACCCCACAAACTTAAATTTTTAAAATTCTTTCAAGAAGTCCCACCAAGATATGTTTCAGAGTGTGGAGGTGACCTTGGCTTCTTGAAGGTTATGCAAGAGGAACATAAGCTATGGCAGGTTCTACTATATTGGGAGGACTTCAAGTACAGCCCTAATACCAGACTGAACCAGCACAGCTAGAAACTCATCATCAGAAGGTTCATTAGTTGGTGAGAAATTCTCTGGACGCTATAATGTAGGAAATAATGATCAATAATGAAGTAGTATCTAGTCCTGTTCTGTTTCTGCAGTGACAATAACAAAGTACAGGCATACCTTGGAGATATTGCAGATTCAGATCCAGACCACCACAATAAAGTGAATATTACAATAAAATGAATTACATGATCTTTTTGGTTTGCCAGTGCATATAAGTCATGTTTATACTGTGCTATAGTCTATTAAATGTACAATAATATGATGTCTAAAAAACCAACATACATAACTAAAAAATACTTTATTGCTAAAAAATGCTAGCCATCACCAGAGCCTTCAGTGAGTGGTAATCTTTTTGCTGGTGGAGGGTCTTGCCTTGATATTGATAGCTGCTGACTGATCAGGTTAGTGGTTGTGAAAGTTGAGGTGACTGCGGCAAAATCTTAAAATAACACAACAATGAAGTTTATGGCGTGAATAGTCTTTTTTTTCGCTTGAACTCTTATAAACCGTCGTAGGGTTATTAATTGATTTAATTTCAATATTTTTGTGTTTCAAAAAATTGGGAGACCTGAGGAAAGGGAGAGAGACAGAGGAATGACCAGTGAGTGGAGCAGCCAGAACACATACAATATTCATTGATTGCCATTTTACATAGGTACTGTTGGTGGCTCCCCAAAACAATTACAGTAGCAACATCAAAGATCACTGATCATAGATCACCATAACAGATATAATAATAATGAAAAAGTTTGAAATATTGTAAGAATTGCCAAAATGTAACACAGAGACATGTTGTGGGTCCATGCTATTGGAAAAATGGTGGTAAGAGACTTGCTCAATGCAGGGTTGCCACAGACCTTCAATTTGTAAAAATCACAATATTTGTGAAGCTTAACAAAGCAAAGTGCAATAAAATGAGATATGCCTGAATTGAAAAAGTGGGCAGAAGTTGCTAAGAATCACATACTTTTTACATTATTTATAAAGATTAATTTAACTATTTATGATGTATAAATGTAGGATTATTGTCTAGTCACCAAGGAATGGACAAAATGCTGGAAGAATGGAATTATATCAATCATACTGTTGAATGTGAAGTGGGTTGAATGTGAAGTATGTTCTATGCCAGCTAAATATAGCAGATTGGGTGAGTTTACACTCACCACTCAATACAGCCCAGTTCCAGGGTGGAATTCCAAAGCTGAGTGGATTAATTTCCTTAGGGCTAGAGGGAGCATGGTCTCTAGAGGTCAGTTGCAGAGTATGATGGCTCTTTCAAATATTATTGCTTCATTTGACATTTAAGATTATTCAGAATTTGACTTCAATCTACATATCCATCCTTATTGCACAACGTTAGCCTCTGCACACACTGTGTTCTAGCCAAACTGGTTTTCTTGCTGTTCTTTGTACATAGTATTCTATCTCTCACTTTTGAGTCTGTACACAGGCTGCCTCCCCATTCCTGGAATGAATTTCCTTCCCATGTCTATTTCACACAATTCCTTGAAGGATCAGCTCAAGTGCCGTTTTTCACATGGGTCCTTTTCTCATGCCCCCAGCTGTTAATGCTTTCCCCTGAAAATAACTTGATTTGTTACTGAATTTGAACTTTGCTCTAATAAACTGATAGGTCTGTACATAGCTTATTTCAAAATGACTCTCATATCAGTAACAAGTCATTTACACTCCATATCATGCTCAATTCTTGATGCCGTATTTCTGGAAGGACATTGGGAACTGAAGAATATCCAGGGGCAGGGAACCATCATACTGAAGGGCCCTGAGTTTGTGCCATATGAGCATCATTGGAAAGAACTAGGAATGTTTAGCAAAGAGAAGAAATAATTTAGAACATGATAACTAACTCTTCAAATATTTGAAGGCTGCCATGTATTAGACTTACTAGAAGAAGTATTAGACTTGATTTTTTTTTAACTCCAGAAGGGAGTTACTAAGAGCAAGGAACTAGTTGCAGAGAGAGATTTAGACTTGATTTCAGTTAAAAAAAAAAACAAAACTTCAAACAGACTATCCAAGAATAGAAAGTGTTGCCTCAGCTAATGAGTTCCTCTTTGCTGGAGTTCTTTAAATAAAAGCTGGGTAATCCCTTATAGAGTATATTATAGAGGTGATTCTTTTTCAAATATGGTTTGGACTAGGTAACTTCTGAGGACTCTTCCAATTTTGAGTCTCTATGATTGCCACTACCACTAGAGTTTGGACTCCCTTCAGGTATTTTTGTGTAATCCATAACCCTAGCAACAAATTTCCTTTCAAAGTCTATCTTCTTAATAATAATATCCAACATTTATATAGTTTTAAGGTTTGCAAAGAGCTTCATCTATCTTCACAATAATCCTTTGAAGTAGTAGATATTATTATCTTATAGGTAAGGAAACCTTCTTAGAATTCTCTGTACTCACCTCATGAGAAACAGAGATCCTGGAATATCTCTACATGAGTATTCTGGGTCCAGGCAATCTAGTAAGCATCCTTAATCATACACATTTATTATGATAACAAATGTTTGTTGAAATTGAAGACTATGCTAGACATTGTAGATAAAGAGGTAAAACATATGGTCATTAATTATCACAGATTAACTGATTACACATTATTCTCCATCACCCACTGCTCTTCTGTTTGCTTGCTGTACGTGACATTCCATCTTCCTTCAGTGCTTTGGGACAGCTTGTTTCTTGTGTCTAGAATCACTTCCTTCTTACTTCTACCTCTTGGAATCTTTCTTTCATTGTTTTAGCTCAAATGCTACCTCCTACATGACACCTTTCTTGATTCCAATAACTTTCCCCAAAATGCCTTATATGTTTGTTGTATATACTAAAGATCCTTGGATCAAAGATTTAGATCTAGAAGTTGCCTAGTCCAACTCCCTCATTTTATAAATGAGAAACTGAGGCCCAGAGTGGTTAAGATCCCAAAGGTAAGGAAACAGGGTTGGGATTTTGAACTCAGATTCTCAGAGTATTCTTCCCATAGCTATCTATCTGTGTACATGTGACTCACCCGGATGGAATATAAACTCCCTCAGGAAAGGGCTATCTCACTTTTTGTCTTTGCATTGACAAATCCTAGCATAGTGCTTGTTACAGAGTAGACGATAAAAGGGGCTTATTTATTGATTGTAAGTGAGGAACTGGCGAAAAAAGAAAAACACCTTTATAAATGAGTTGTTGGTATAGAAGTGCCTGAATCATGAATGGAGTATAAAACTGATTTCTATTTCTTTACCAAAGAAAAATTTCAGTATTATGGCAACTGAAAAGTGGTCCTAAATTTCTGGTGAAAATAAAATTCTAGACCTGTGTAATGGTAATGGTAATTTGAAGATCTTCCCTGCCCTTTAAAAAGCCTAAGGGAATTTGAAGACCTTCCCTGCTGTGAAGATATACCCTGCCCCCTAATAGGCTGAAGGTAGTCACATGGAGCCTGTGTTAGGAGGAGTTTGATGAAGGGTGGAGCAGAGCCCATAGGAAGATGGGCGTCAGAGCAGCTAGATGGTGGGAGGAGAGAAGGCACTGGAGGGAGACAGTTAGACTTGTGAGTAAATGTTGGTTTGTGGGAAGGCTGGATGCTGTGACTCTCTGTGCTATTACAGTGTATTAACTTCTTTGCTACTATTATGGAATCACCTTTCTGGTTTTGGGATTGGGTTTTATGGTGTCTGAACATATGTTTTGCTTCTGTCTCCTATATGGAGAGTCTGTTTTATTTTGTGATTGAGCATTATGCCGACATATTTACAGTGGCCATTGGCACTGTGAATATTGCGCTGATGCTACAACCCAGCAGAATTACCATTTGGAATCCAAAGAAGAAATTTCCAGTATTTCTAATGTTCTGGTTAACACCTGTGAAACAGAGCTTATAGGTTTTACCTCTTTCCTAATCTTCGTAATTATAATGAGCAGGTTTAAAAGAAAATTCTGTTCTGGGATACCTGTGTCAAATGAAACTTTTTTTTAAGGTGCCCCTTGTGGTTTTCGAAATAAAATTATTTTCCATTGTACTATATAACTTACAAAAAATTCTATTTTGTTCTAAAAATCAGGGTTAGGGTTGAGACCCATGATTTAATTGAAATAAAGAATTCCCAGGTGAGGAATCTCCCTGAGCCACACAGGCAAGCACATTCTCTACAACTTGTAGGCTCAAAAACTTGCAGGCTCAAAAACTTGCCAGAGAGCTCACAGCCATCATATGTCAGACGCAGATCTTAAACCTAGCCTTCATGGTCCAAAAGACCACTCTCCATCCACTATACATGAATTCTTCAAAGCTACATTAAAATCAACAAAAATGTATTGCGTGTCTGCTAGGTGCTAACTCCTGAACTCTTTAGGTTATGATTGTGTTAGTAATAATGTTTTTCACCTCCACAATATTTAAAAACTTTCCAGAGGCCTTTCTTGGAAAAAACCAAAGGTTATCTCAATAACATTTTCTCTTCTAATCATGACCTTCAGTGACTGATATTTCCTATCTCAGAGATATGAGCTCCTTAGAAACATCTGTGTGCAAAAGCTGGCTTCTATCAGTTTATAAATGGAGAGCCTTAAGAAAGAAAAGACAACAAATTCATGGACGTAACTATTCAACTCAGGAACAGTTTTATTCACACGTACTTCACTTAAGATCTATTACCTCAGTGTGTGGCAACATCTTGAGTTTAACTTCTAATCTTGCATTGCAAACCTTAAAGTGTTATATATGTTAGTTATGATTGTTGTTGTTTGCCATATATTTTGTATGGCTAATATTTTTTTCACTTACCTTGACTTATTTTGGATAGGGAGGGAAGAGGTGGCATGGAAATTATGGCAGAGAAGGGAATATATCTTCCTCGTATCATTGCTATTTTCTCCAGCCATGTGACCACCTTCCTAGTTCAAACCCTTATCACTTTTCACCTGAGCTATTATTGTAGCCTGTTAATTGAGCTTCAAGCCTAGAGTTTTTCTACTGTGCATTCTATTCTCCACATATCTGCCAAATTAATCTTCTAACCACATCACTTTCCTGCTCAAGAAGTTTCAATGGCTCCCTATTGATTCAAGGATAAAAAGTTTGATAAAGGATAAAGATATGCTGTCATTTAAAGCCTTATACAATCTGTTCCAATCTATTTTTCTAAAATGATTTCTGATTACTCCCCATCTGGAAATCCACATTTAAGTCAAAGTCGTAGCTTAGTGGCACAGTGGGAAAGTCAACTTATACTCCCAACATCTCTCTATGTCTACTCTTTCTAACTGTCTTAATAGTGAAACAGTTCTTAAGAGTTACAAGTATCATCTTCCCACATAGGGATATAAACAGTTTAACCTTATTGAATAATATGTTTTCTCTTTCCTGTTTACCTTTCTATGTTTCTCTTGAGGCTTGTATTTGAAAACTGAATTTTCTGTTTAGCTTTGCTCTTTTTATCAGGAATGTTTGAAAGTCCTCTATTTCATTAAATGTCCATTCCCCCCCTCCACAAAGGATTATGTTTAGTTGATTCTTGATTGTAACCCAAGTTCCTTTGCCATCTGGAATATCATATTCCAAACCTTCTGATATTTTAATGTAGAAGCTGTTAAATTTTGTGTTAGCCTTGCTGTGGCTCCTTAATACTTGAATTGTTTCTTTCTGGCTACTTGTAGTATTTTCTCCTTGACCTGAGAGTTCTGTAATTTGGCTACAATATTCCTGGGAGTTTCCATTTTGGGATCTTTTTCAGGAGGTAATTGGTAGATTCCTTCAATTACTATTTTACCTTCTTGTTCTTGGATATCAGGGCAATTTTCCTTGATAATTTTTTGAAAGATGCTATCCAGTCTCTTTTTTCGATCATGGCTTTCAGGTAGTCCAATAATTCTTAAATTGTCTCTCCTAGATCTATTTTTCAGGTCAATTGTTTTTCCAATGCCTTTGGAAAAGGCATTATCTTCTATTACTTCATTCTTTTGATTTTGATTGATTCTTGATGTCTTATGATGTCATTAGCTTCTATTTCCCAACTCGAATTTTTAAGAAATTATTTTCTTTGATTATCTTTTGTACTTCTTTTCCATTTGGCCAATTCTAACTTTTAAGTTGGTTTTTTCTTTCAGTTAATTGTTGTACACCTTTCCTCCCCATTTTTTGTTTATAAAGCTGTTGTGTTTGTCATGATTCTCTTGCATAACACTCATTTCTTTCCCCAATTTTTCTTCTATCTCTATTTTATTCTTAAAATCTTTTTGAGCACTTCTAGGAGTTCTTTTTAGGCCTGAGACTAATTCATATTTCTTTTTAAAGCTTTACACATAGGCATTTTAACATTGATATCTTCTGAGTTTGTGTATGTGTGAACTATGCATAAAACAATTCTGAGAGGCTTCTAGCTCATTTAGAACATTTAGCTCAGTGGATTGCTGAATTCCTGGATCCCTGTGGCTTTATATCCCATTCTGGAGATTCTACTCCCTGCATCCAGAACTAAAATAAAGGGGGAAAAAAACAGAATCCCAGGTCTGTTTCTTGGGGTCACATAGTCTGGAGGGTTTCTCAGGGTATCACCAGCTGTGAATGGAATCCTTCACCCTCAGATGTTTTGGCTATGAAAACATGTGGAAGGTTGATGCAAAATATGCCCCACTTAGTGTTCTTCCACAAAGGGTCACTTCTAAGAGGGTTCTATATTGAGAGGTATGCTTTAGGTGGGGAGCAAAGATACTCTTTCTGTAATCCTTATCACAGAAATCTTTATGGTGTATTTTCTCTTCCTGAAAGAACCTACCCATGTCTCAGTGACTATCTCAAATTGGGAGGGAGATAAATTAATTGAGTTAGTTTCCTCTGATTTCCTAAACATCTGTTAAAGTATAGGGAAGAATTTGTGGTCATTCAGCATATACTATTCTAATTCTAATGTCTCCAGTATGAAAGCAACAGGGGATGAGACTACTTGGATCTTTGAGGGAAGCCTCAAGCATGGAGCCATGAGAATTCCAGAAATTAGAATTTCAGAGAACTGTCTAAAAAAAGGTGCAAGAAACTGTATCTTTTATCCTTCAAGAGCCATTGAAATACTACCCACTAGCAGCAATCTGGGGATTGTATCATCTTTGGAGAATTTAAGATACTTTTACTTCTCCATATAGGCCTTCATTTTCAACTTGAATCTCTCTTGTTACTTTCCAAGAAACACAGACCCTGCCCCCTCCAACCCTACTAAAATCAAGAAAAATAAAGAAAGTTAAAAAAAAAAGTATGCTTTGATTTGCATTCAGACTCCATCAGTTCTTTCTTTGAAGGTGGATAGCATTTTTTCTCATAAGTCCTTTGGAATCGTTTTGGATCACTATATTGCTCAGAATAGCTAAGTCATGTACAACTGAACATCATACAACATTGCAATTACTATGTACAATGTTCTCTGGATTCTGCTCACTTTACTTGATACAAGAAATTAGAAGGAAATTTGGAAGGAAATAGTGGAAATGCTTTTCTTGACTTTACGTGTATAATCAATATCAAATTGCTTGCCTTCTCAAGGGGGGAGAAGGAAGGGAGGGAGAGACAGAACAGGGAACTCAAAATTTGAAAAAACCTAAAGTTAAATTTTTTTTACGTGTGATTGAGAAAAATACAATTTAAAAATTATAAAAAGTAGTTTCTTGAATGAGTTATTAGAAAATAGGCAAGGTTTTCAAAATACTTTTAAAAGTAATGACACATTACTTTCTGCAAAACTGTGCTGAACAAAATTAGAACCCTGGAAATCATTGTGGCAGGCGCTCAATGGGGACCAAATTACAGCATCTCACCACAAAAGTCCTTCTGTGTGCCCACAGAACATGCCTCCTAAGTCACCTTGGTCTTTTAACCCACAAAGGAGTAGATACTGTTTCATGATGGCTTCATGTTCTACTACTAGTTGCACAAATATTAAGTGACTGCTTTACAAGTTGCCGGGGCTTCAGAGAGGTGATAAGGAGCATAGCTGGAATGCCAGTGCCAAATGGTAGACTTGTCCTACTTTTTCCAAATCTCCCTCCCTCCCCACCCCCACCGAGAATACTTTCACATGTGAACAATTTCACAAGGCTTACTACTCCATCTGCACTCTGGGAATTTTAAAATATTCTCAGTGATACACACACACACACACACACACACATATACATATATATAAATATTATATATATACATATATATATATATAAGGCAACACACAGTCCCTTCTCTCAAGCAGACCAGTCTACTCGGTTGTGTATATGTGAATAATATGCATACAACCGTGTGCATATTTATGTATGTGTGTGTGTATGTGGTTTGTCCTTTGTTCTAGAAGAGGACCATGACATAAGGAAGGTGATGCCATGACTTGCAAGTGAATTGGATTACAGTGAGGCAGGGCTGTGCAAAGTCACCAGCCTCACTTTCTCCTCAGGAGCCATCTGGGTCCAGTAGCCAGATACCGATCAGCATGACTGGAGATGGCCCAGGATGCAGTGGAAGACCTTGACCTTTTAAAGCTAAGGTCTATCAGGGTTGTCACTTTGAGGCAATGTACATTCAATGATTAGGGCTGTTTAAGAAGTGAGTCAGTGTGTGTGTGTGTGTGTGTGTGTGTATGCGCACGTGTGCGCACACACACACACACGGGATAATATGAGAGACAAGAGGGAAACAGAGACAGAGTGGGAAGAGAGACAGGGACAGAGAGAGCAGAGAAAAAGAGTACAGAGAAGAGAGGAGAGGGAAAGGGCAGGGAGGAGAGAAGAGGGAGGTTTATAGACTTGATTGCTGATAAAAATAAAAATTGGTATTTCTTTAGCACCTATTCTGAGCCAAGCACTTTTACAAATATGTGATCTGATCCTCACAACAGCACTTGAGAAGTAGGTGTGATTATTACAGCCCTTTTACAGTTAAGGACAAACAAAGGTTAGGTAACTTTCCCAAGGCTCCGTACCTGGTAAGTGTCTGAAGTCATATTTGAACTCAGGTTATCCTGACTCTAGGCCCAGTGCTCTGTGCCCTATGGTACCACCTAGTGGCCTGTTTCATCATTTTTAGCAAAGACTAATCCTTGTACAAATGATACTACTTTCCTACCTATGTGGTCTTGGGCAAATCATTTAATTCTTCTGGGCTTTAGTTTTCTTATCTACTAAATCATCACTTTGGACTAGAGAGGTCTCTTCATTTCCTTCCTATCTCAATCTCTGGCCTAAGACTTACATTTGTAAGACGCTTTGCAGTTTCAAAGTGCTCTGCACATCATCTCATCTGATCCATATAATAATGGTGAAAAGACATTTATTTTCTGTCCAGACCCATGATTTCATTCATATAAGGAGGTCCAGGTGAGAAAACTACCAGCACAGATGAGCAACTGCTCTGCAAATTAAAGTCATAGGTGTATGGGTCACTGAGAGCTGAGGTGACTTGGCCTGGGTCGATATAGCTAGTACTATCCCAGGCAGAACTTGAATCCAGGTCTTCCTATGTGTCATTTCTCCAGGGTTGCTCTGGTTCTGGGCATTTTCTTTTTTTAAATTAAATTTAATTTTAATTAGTTAATTTATTTTTAGTTTTCAACACTCATTTCCACAAGATTTTGAGCTCCGATTTTCTCCCCATCTCTCCCCTCCTCCTCCCACCCCAAGATAGTGTGCATTTTGATTATCCCTTATCCCATTCTTCCCTCCCTTCTATCGCCCTCCACCCCACCTCCATCTTATCCCTTTCCCCCTTGTTTTCTTTTGGCAAGATAGATTTCTCTACCCCATTGCCTGTATATCTTATTTCCCAGTTGCATGTAACAACAACTTTTTTTTTGTATTTGTGGACATTTTCTTTAGTGTCCCCCATACTTTGAATGCTCTCTTTCCTCATCTCTGCCTACTGGCTTCCTTTAAGCTTCGAGTAAAATCTGATCTTCTACAGGAAATCTTTCCCAACTCTTCTTTTTTTGAAATTTATTTTCTTTTCTATTCATGGAACAAAACAAGCATTTCCATAACACAGTGCAATAAAAAAATGATTGCATATGGAACTGCAAATCTACTGTGTACAACTCGTTATTCCCTACAAATATGCAGCAAAATTATCATGTAAATTTTATTTTTTTCTTCCCTCCCTCCCAGAGGTGGCTACCATTAGACACAAATATATTTATATCTTTATCTATATCTATACATTATACATACACATGTACAAAAATATTTATAACAGTTCTTTTTGTGGTGACAAAGAACTGGAAATTGAGGAGATACCCATCAATTGGGGAATGACTGAACAAGTTGTAGTATATAAATATAATGGAATATAATTGTTCCATCAGAAATGGTGGGCAGGTAGATTTCAGAAAAACCTGGAAACACTTCTATGAACTGATGCTGAATGAGGTGAGCAGCACCAGGAGAACACTGTACATAGTAACAGACAATGTACAATGATTGACTTTGTTAGACTTAGCTCTTCTAGCAATGCAGTAATCTAAGACAATTCCAAAAGTCTCATGATGGAAAATGCTATCCACATCCAGAGAAAGAACTATGGAATCTGAACGCAGATTGAAGCATACTATTTTCTCTTTCTTTTGTTGTTGTTTTTTCTTTCTCATGGTTTTTCCCTTTTGTTCTGATTATTCTTTCACAACATGACTAATGTGGAAATATGTTTAATATGATTCTACATGTATAGCCTATATGAGATTTCATGCTATCTTGGGGAGGGAAGTTCTCCTCCCTCAATTTTAGAACTGAAAATCTTATAATAGTAAATGTTGAAAACTAAAGATTAATTAGCTAATTAATTTTTAAAAAGAATATTGTTGTTACTGGATACAATGCTATCTTGGTTCTGCTTATTTCACTTTACATCATTTTGTGAAAGTCTTTCCATGCCTTTCTAAGATCATTGAGCTATTATTTCTTAAAGCACAACAGTATTCCATCACAACCATACATCACAAGTTGTTCAGTCATTCCCCAATTGATGGGAACCCCTGCAATTTCCATTTCTTTGTCACCACAAAGACAGTTGCTATAAACATCCCATTCACATTCAAGTTATAATTACTATTTGTGAATTTCTCTCCAACTTATTTTACTCACTATTTTCTTTCTCATCCTCTCTTTTTACCTTTTTTACCTTATCTTCTTTTCTCACTCTCAAACCTCCACCTTACCCACCCTTCCAAGAGTCCCCCCATTCCCTCCCATACCCCCAAACTCAATCCACACACCCTCCAAAACTCTCACCTATTCTCTTATCCAGCCTAAATCCTAATCCATATACCCCCTTCTCTCTCCCAGCCTGTCTTCCAGTTTTCTCATCCCTCTGCATATTTTAGGAGACTACTACACTCTTCTAGATGTACACATTGTTTCCTCTTCAACCAAGATCAGAGTAAGGTTTTAACATGACCAGTCCTCCACCCTCACCTGCTTCCTTTATATTCCTTTCATGCCCTATTTTTATGATATAATTGCTCCCTTTTACTTTTTCCTACCTACCTAATTTTGTTTTTTAGAATCACCCTATCATACACAACTCAGTCCCCACTTTTTTTTTTCCAAAATACCTTAGTAATGATGATAGGTTTTTGTTTTTTTTTTTCTCCTTGGAGGTGGGGGAAGGTAGAGCAATTGGGGCTAAGTGACTTGCCCAAGGTCACATGGCCAGTGTTAAGTATCTGAAGCTGGATTTGAACTCAGGTCCTCCTGACTCCAAGGCTGGTGCTCTATTCGCTGCGCCACCTAGTCTCCCCTTCTGGATCTTTTTATATCACATTTTCCTTCATTCAGTATTATACTTAACTTTGCTTGATAAGCTATTTTTGGATACAACCTCAACTCTTTTGCTCTTCGAAATATAACCTGGGGTGACTAGGTGGCACAGTGAATAGAGCACTGGCCCTGGAGTCAGGAGGACCTGAGTTCAAATCCAACCTCAGACACTTAACACTTAACTAGCTGTGTGACCTTGGGCAATTTGCTTAACCCCAATTGCCCTCCAGAAAGCAAAAAAAAAAAAAAAGAAATATAATATTCCAAGACCTATGATCTTTTAAAGTAGAAGCTGCTGGGTCTTGTGAAATCCTAACTGTATTTAATTTTTTTTTTCTCTTGTTGCTTCCAATATGTTCTCCTTAACCTGGGAGTTGTGAAACTTGGTTATGACATTCCTGTAAGTCTTCCTGGGATCTCTTTCAGTTGGTGAATGGTAGATTTTTTTTCTACTTGTATTTTACCATCTTTTAGAAATCAGAGCAATTTTCCTTAATAATTTCTTATAATATTGTATCCAGATTTTTTTTTAAGTCATACTGTTCAGGTAGTCTAACAATTTTTGTATTGTCTCTCCTTGATCTCTTCTCCAGATCAGTTGTTTTCCTAATGAGAATTTACAGAGTCTCTTCTATTTTTTCTTATTTTCTTTTTTTTGGAGTGGGAAAGGCAGGGCAACTGGGGGATAGTGACTTGCCCAAGGTCACACGGCTAGTAAGTGTTAAGTGTCTGCGGCCAAATTTGAACTCACATCCACCTGACTCCAGGACTGGTACTCTATTCATTATGCCACCTAGCCAGCCACCCCTTTTCTTGTTTTCTTATTTTCTTGTTTCTTGGTATCTTATAACATCATTGGATTCCTCTTACCCAATACTAGTTTTCAAGGAATTATTTTCTTCATTAAGATTTTGTATCCCTTTTTCCAAGTGATTAACTTTCTTTTCATAATTTTCTTTGATTACTTTTATTTTTTCCTCACTCTTTCTTATTTGATTTTTGAATTCCTTTTTTAAGTCCTTTCAAGAACTTTTTTTGGGTTTGTGACCAATTGATATTACTCTTTAGGGGTAGAAAACCCCAGCCCCTTTTAACTCCACTTCCTTCCCTCTTTTAATTGTTTTCTATTTATCCTGTGTACAGCTTGTTTATACACATCTATTTATTGGTTGTCTCCCCCATTACACTGTAAGTTCTTCAAGCGTAAGGCCTGTCTTTTGTGTCCTTTTTACCCATGGAATTTAGCAGGGTTCTGGGAACATAGTAGGTGTTTAATAAATGCTTATAGACTGACAAGTAGCAAGTACTTATTAAGTACTTATTATGTATCGGGGATGTGCTAAAGGAGGTAATGAAAGTATCACTGTTATCATTTTCTAGATAAAGAAACTGAGGTTCAGAAAAGTGAATTGATTTATTTTTTATTTATTTATTTTTAGTTTTTGATATTCATTTCCACAAGGTTTTGAGTTATACATTTTCTCTCTGTCTCTCCTCTACCCCCACCCCAGGATGGCAAGCATACTGATCAGCCCTTCCCCCAGTCTACACTGTCTTATATCCCTCCATCCCCTCCCCCTTACTTTCTTGTAGGGCAGGATGTATTTCTATACCTGATTATCTGTATATCTTATTTCCCAGTAGTGTGTAACAACAATTTTTTTAAAATTTGTTTTTAAAACTTTGAGTTTAGATTCTGTCCCTTCTTTCTTCCTCACCCACCCCCCCATTGAGAAGACAAACAATTCAATATAGGTTATACCTGTGTAGTTATGCAAAACATTTCCATAGTAGTCATATTGTGAAAGACTAACTATATTTCCCTCCATCCCATCCTGCCCCCCATTTATTCTATTTTCTTCTTTGACCCTGTCCCTTTTCTTTTTCTTTTTTTTTTCTGGAGAGCAATTGGGGTTAAGTGACTTGCCCTAGGCCACATGGCTAGTAAGTGGTAAGTGTCTGAGGTCACATTTGAACTCAGGTCCTCCTGACTTCAGGGCCGCTGCTCTATTCACTGCACCACTTAGCTGGCCCAACCCTGTCCCTTTTCAAAAATGTTTACTTCTGACGACCCCCCTCTCCCAATCTGCCCTCCCTTCTATCATACCCCCCTCTTATGGCCTTCCCTCCCTGCTTTCCTGTAGGATAAGATACCCAGTTGAATGTGTATGCTATTCCCTCCTTAAGCCAAATCCAGTGAGAATAAGGTTGACTCATTCCCTTTAACCTCCCTGCTCTTCCTCTCCATTGTAACAGTTTTCTCTTGCCTCTTTTATGGAAGATAATTTACCCTATTCTATCTCTCCCTTTCTCATTTTCCCAATATATTCCTCTCTTACCTCTTACTTTAATTTTTTAGATATCATCCCTTCATGTTCAATTTACCCTGTGCCCTCTGTCTATGTATACACACACACACACACACTTATATATACACAACACATATAAACATATATACATAAATACATATACATATAGATATAGAAACAGATGTGTGTGTTCTCTTCAACTATCCTAATACTGAGAAAAGTCTCATGAGTTTCAAATATCATTTTTCCATGTAAGAATGTAGTTCAAGGGATGGCTAGGTGGTGCAGTGAATAGAGCACTGGCCATGGAGTCAGGAGGTCCTGAGTTCAAATCTGACCTCAGACACTTAAAACTTACTGGCCATGTGACCTTGGGCAAATCACTTAATCCCAACTGTCCTGCCTTCCCCCCTCCAAGAGAATAAAAAAGTAATGTAGTTCAACTGTATTAAGTTCCTTATGATTTCTCTTTTCAGTTTACATTTTCTTGCTTCTTTTGCTTCTTGTATTTGAAAGTCAAATTTTCTGTTCAGCTCTGGTCTTTTCATCAAGAATGCTTGAAAGTCCTCTATTTCATTGAATATCCATATTTTCCCCTGAAGTATTACACTCAGTTTTGCTGGGTAGGTGATTCTTGGTTTTAATCCTAGCTCCTTTGACCTCTGGAATATCATATTCCAAGCCCTTCAATCTCTTAATGTAGAAGCTGCTTGATCTTGTGTTATCC
>CM053581.1:444885865-444932159 GCA_028627135.1 Pseudochirops cupreus
CTCTCTCTCTCCCTTTCTCCCTCTCTCTTTCTCTCTCTTCCTCTCTCTCAAATTTGAAGCAAGATTATTTTAAAATAAATAATAAGAATTTTTTAAAAAATGAAAGCAATAGAAGAAAAAATTTGGAAAAGAAATGAGACCTAGGGAAGAATGATTTGGAGAGAGAATTAAAAGTCTGGAACAAGAAATATAAGGATATGAAGAGAGACTCACCCAATACCTCACTCAAAGTCAGACATGGTACCTCTTAACAACGTTTCCCTATCATGTCTCAGAGTAGTTTTTTCTAAAAATATATGAATATATACATATATATGTTTAAAAATTGTAAATGTCCCTTTTTAAGGAAACCCTTTTTGTTGCCATATTCACGTCATGTGACCCACACCATCAGATTTATTTTCTCCTGCAAATTCTTGGGTCCTCTCACTGATATTTTTCCTGTATCATCATTGTTGCTTTCTTCAGCTTTTAACTTGGCAACTTTATCTCTCTTATTTCTCTCTTTTTTTCTTTTCAGTTTAATGCCTTCCAGATCAGACCATCAGGTCTTTAAGCAAATGTATTTTTCTTTGTCCTCAGTGGATGCATTCTATTCCCAGCCTAAAGCCACATTCCTTCATCATGAGACATTGTCCTAAAATCCAGATCCCACTTTTCAATGCCACCTTTGCAACCAGCTGTTTGTTCTCCTTCCACAGCCTTCTTTATCTTACAAGGAACCTAACATTCAGATGGCAGTATTAATGAAAATAACACCCGTGACCCAATTCCTTCAGTTTACTGCTGAGGACTCATAATCCATTTCTATTCTATTTCTTTCTATTCTGGGTTTGTCCCACCAGTAGTATTCATTCCCACACGTGAATATTGGTTGCCAGCCTTGACAAGTCTCAGGAAGCTCTTTGAATCCTAAGAATGCATCCTTTTTTTTGGTTGCCATGTCACACTGTTGACTCATGTTGATCTTGCTGTAAATTTAAGGAAAGTTTCATTCAACTCACACAAAAGTGAAATGGCAAGAAAAAAAAGCTAAATAATATTGTCTATGAGACTGTAAGTTTCATGAGGGCAGAAACTGTTTTTTTCTGTTTTCTCATTATGAGTCAAGTATTAGGGGATTCAATTTGAGTCAATTGCCACCCTCAAATTTTTTTTAATTAGGAAATATAGGAAACATTTCTTCTATTTATAAAAGAAATCCCCTTTAACTTGGTTATGACAGTTTGACTTCTCATTTTTTTTTCTGCCTAAAAGAAAAAAAATTATAGAGTTACTTTGGATTCTTCTTGAGGTTTGCCCAAATATACAAAGTGATGTTTTCATCTTTAATGATCTTTGCCAAGTTGCCACTGTCAGTATCTACCGAAGAACTGGCTTCCTGGAAATCAACAACAAAAAATAATGTTGAAAAACTTAGCAGTCTCCTTACTGTCCAACAGTCAATAAATCACTCAAAAGGCATTTATTTAGTACCTACCATGTGACAGGCACTGTACTAGGTGCCAGGGATACAAAGGCAAAAGAAAAACAGTCCCTGCCTTCAAGGAGCTTACATATAGTTGGGGGAAGACCACATGTGTATCTATATGTACATACCATAATAAATACATATCGGGGTTTTTTGTTTTTGCTTTTTGGAGGGGGGAAGGCTGGGCAGTTGGGGTTAAGTGACTTGCCCAAGATCACACAGCTAGTTTTGTGTTAAGTGTCTGAGGCCAGATTTGAACTCAGGTCCTCCTGACTTCAGAGCCAGTGCTCTATTCACTGCACCACCTAGCTACTCCTACATGTCAGTTTTGACAGAGAATACTGTAGCTGCTTGGAGGAATAGGAAAGATTTCATATAAAAGAGAGTACTTGAACTGAGTTTTGAAGAACAGTATGAAGGCCAGTATGGCAAGACTCTAGAGTGTGTGAAGAGACGTAATGTGGAATAATGCTGGGAAGATAAGTTGGAGTTAAGTTAGGAAGACCTTTCATTAACAAATATAGAAGTTTATATTTGACACTAGAGATGCTAGGGAACCACTGGAGTTTGTCGAGTAGGAAACAAAAATCCTAATCAAGATTATTATGATTTACTCATCCTGGTAGTGACAGTAAGATCATAGCAATAGAGCTGTACAGAACCTCAAAGGTCACCTAATTCAATCCCTACATTTGCAATATGAGGAAACTGAGGTCCAAAGAGGCTTGCCCTAGGTAGTGAGCCTCAGAAGGGGGTCATAAACCCAGGTCCTCTGACTCCAGAGCCAGGGTCCTCTCAACAGGACTATGCTCCCCTAGAACAAGTAATAAAGTTGAAACACATGGAAAGAAAGAAAAAAAGCCAATGGTATATAGTGTAAATTGTAAGAAGGTCAACAATTTTGTTGCTGACACAGATGCCAGAGAAAATGTTAGTAGTCCCATCCAGATCCTTTCAATCTTGGATATTTGCAATCCAAAAATGATTCGCCTGGACCACATGGGGAACAAAAGAGACTAAAGAAAAAAACTTAAAGGCACTTTTTTCATGAGTCAAGGAACAGCAGTTGAGGTAGAAGAGAGGAATTCAAAAGACAGAATAAATCTAAACCCAAATTTCTGTTAGCTTTTGCTCATAGGCTGGTTGTGTCTAGAGGCCTAAACTCAAAGAAAAAACTGAAAATAGCCTGATGCTATGTAGAAAGGAAACAAGGTTCCTCTTTGTGGAAAAGAGATCGCATAAGCAGCTGTAATTCAATTTTAAGTGCAACAGATGGCACTGAAGAAGCTGAAAAGAGTAGCCTAGAAAAGACGACATGGTAAAGGCTTGTAGCACAATAGCCTATACTTTAAGGACACTACCAGAGCAGCTGATGTTAGCCCCAAGGCCAGGAATAAGAGGCAAGCAATAGTACTGAGGACAAAGATGATTTAGCAGGAAAACCACCCCAGAAATATGAGTTGTCTTGGCCATGCATATTGTTATGCCATGAGTTGTCCTAGTACATGAGCCCTTGACATGCATGCCCCTACTTATGTTCCTTCCACCACTGATGGCATAGTAATCTGCAATAGGATATACCCCTGTGAGTATGGCAAGAAGTTGATGTAATTTATTTTGCTAGTCTATCTAATTAAAAACTGTTTGTTTTGAACTAACATCTCTTCTGACTGATCTGGTAAAGAAACATTAGTAGTGGCTTATGAGTTATGATTTTTCAGTAGAAGCTGACCCTAAATGGGCTTTAAACCTGGGGTAGCTTTCAAGAGATTGCAAGCTGCAAAGAAGTTTTTATCATCTCAAATGCCTGGCAGTTTTCTGTATACCACAGGGGAAAAAGAAATGTTTGCTGAATAAACAAATGAATGAATATAAGCTTACTCAGCTTCTTTATTTAAAAGAACATTTTTTTCCTTTATCAATTAAATTATGAGTAATTTGAAAATAAAATTGTTCCTTAAATTCCCAGATGTCAATTCTTAATTATAGAACCTATTTCCATTGTTTTACACTGAAACAATAACTCCTTTTAAAGTCATCAATGAGCATTATTAAGAATTTAGTACTCCGAACCAGGCACTGTGCTTTCTTAAATAAAGACCATGCCCTGGGAACTTGTAGACAGTACTACTGCTGTGCTCGACTATGACTCCAGACACCAAAAATCCAATTAACAAAGAATTTAGAGGCTTTTCTGATGATGAGGAGTAAGGAAGGTGGATTTTAATGTGTGTAAAGTGGACTTTTATTAATATTTCTTAAAGTTCAGTTTCCCAGGATCCATAGCCATACCAATCTCTTGTTCCCAGATATTAGAAATGAATTCCCACAATTATGGTTCAAAACATCTCCACCACACTTGTGCAGTATTATATAATGATAAATTCTATAAATGTTCACCGCAGCTGTGCAGTGAGATACAGGAATGAGGTGATGCAAACTCCTGAGGCTATTTCTGGCAATATGCCCTCTCTGTCTGGTGTCCTGTAAAATGGGTGGGCAGTGGTCAAGGGGTGGAGAACCTTAGGGTTGAATGCACAAGCTGGAATGCTGCGTGTGCCTCAACTGGCCTCCATTGAGGCTTGAGGGCATTTAGGAGGATGCAAAAGTTGTGCCTGTCTCGATGGACCCCACAAAGACATAGGGGTAGTTGCCCCCCCTTCTTGCCAGCCCATGTAAGGAGGGTGATTAGGGAATGCTGTAGGAGTTCGTCCTCCCATTATCAGCAATCCTCTTCTGAGAAACTAGACTAGAATAAAGGAAGATTATTAGTGTCTTTCCTATCTGACCACATCAAGAGTGAACCTATGCTAGCAGCCATCCTGTGTGATGTGTTTATCTGTCTCACATGAGGTCAAAGCCACAGAATCACAAGCTCTCAGAGAGGAAGGAGATTTTCAAAGCCATCTAGTCCAACCCACACCTGATAAAGAATCACACTACAACCAATAGCCCCTACAAACAGTCCACCCAGCTTTTGCTGAAGGATTCTGAGTGAGAGTCTACACTCTCCCAAGACAGAACATACCATTCCTGAACAGCTCTAACTTTTAGGAAATGCTACCTTACACTGAGTTTCTCAGTGATTGCACCCATTGTACCAAGTCCTTCCCTCTGAAGTCAAGCAAGACATGATTACTCCTGAAATTCTTGAAGACTATGGAAATGTCCTAAATCTGCTCTCTAGGGCAAATATCTCCATGTTCTCTCAGTGATCCTTATAGAGCATAGCCCTTTGTCATTCTTCCTTTGGTCACTCTCCGAATTATTTCTGTCCCACCTAAAATATGGTCCCCCAAATTGAAGAAAAATCCAAATATGTTCTGACCATGGGTACGGTTGTACTATTTCCCTCCATATAGATACCTTGTTGTTGTCATTCAACCTTTTCCGACTCTTTCTAACCCCATTTGGAGTTTTCTTGGCAAAGATACTGACTGGAGTGGCCATTTCCTTCTCTAGCTCATATTATAGATCAAGAAACTGAGGCAAATAGGGTTAAGTGATTTGCCCAGGGTCACATAGCTAGGAAATGTTTGGGGCCAGATTAGAACCCAGGAAGATTAATCTTCCTGACTTCAGATCCAGCACTCTATCCACTGTACCACCTAACTGCCCCAATTCAGGGTCTATGCCTCCTTTAATGCAACTAAAAGACCTGGCTGAACTGCCACATCACATTGTTAACTCATACTGAGACTGCAGGGCACTAAACTTCTCAGATCTTTTTCAGACAAACTGCTGATGGGAAATAATTCTGATACAAAGGGAAAACAGTGGCCAACTTAGATTTTTAAAAATATGTATGTGTGCATACATATGCATTTGTTTATATGTGTCTATCTACCTATTTATTTAAGCATTCATTCTGCTTATTTACTTATTATAAGGGAAGCAAAGGTAGGCACTCAAGGATGAATACAGAAGTGTGGCATGGTTCTCTAAGAGTAGTGTCAAGAATACTAAAGCTCAGAATAAGCTGATGCTAAGGAAAAAGGTAAGGACAACAAAATAGGGTGTGTTTTTTTCAAAGTTATTTTGGTGGAAAGAAGAGGATCAAAGAAGTCTCAAAAGAGAGAAGGAAGAGCCACTCTGTTGTTACTCATTTCTGTTTAATTTGTCAAAGAGAATTGATTTGGACTGGGAAAAAAATGAACAGAAATAGCTAATATGGAGCTGATTCTCAAAAGATAAAATCAGAGAGAGTAAGAGAGCACCCAGTTCTCTTAAGGAATTCAAATCACCTGGTCCAGATGAACTTCTGCTTTAATTACTTAAACAAGTGGCAGATGTGAATGCTGATCCATAGTGATTTCTGAAAGATCACGGAGCATGGAGAGGAATCACAGGACTGGAGAAGAGCAGATCTCATTCGGATGTTTTTTTAAAAAGAAGAGAATCTGCAAATGGTAAGTCAGTAAACTAGACTTTAATGCCTAGAAAAATTATAGTCTATTATTAAAATATTGTTTAGTGAGTATTTTGAAAAGAAAGAGGAAAGTACAAAGAGTTATCATGGTTTTAGCAAGAACAAATCACTCTAGGCTAACCTCATTCCTTTTTTAACATTTCCTCTAATGTTGTAGATGTAGTGTACCTAGATTTAGCAACAGGCTTACTTATGTCATGCCATACTTGGGGGGGGGGGGGGAAGATACAGAGTTGAAGGCTAAACGATAATATAATTAGACACATTCAGAATCAGTGAAATAGCTGGACCCAAAAAGAAGTTATTAATTATTCATTATCAACTTGGAAAACTGTTGTTGTTCATTCTTTTACAATCCAAAAACTATTCTCCTTAGCAAAGACAGAGAAGTAAAAGGGGATTTGAATATTTATAACTTCTTGTTATCAACAGCTATTATGATCCCATATACATCAATTAGCAGGCTGAACTTTTCTTTGATCTGCCTCTTGAACTTTCCACGTATTTTACAAAAACTGAAGAGGTGCGGGACTGGGTTTGAAATCAAGGTGTATAGAATGGTCCGGATGTCTCAGGGAACTTCTTAACATAGCTCCAGTATGTATGGTGGCTATGATTAAAGAGTTTTCATGCTTCCCTTATGAGGAGAGTTCTGGCCACTTGATTGTAGCAGACTCCTGGAAGCTACTATGATTTGGCTGGCCCTAAAGAGATGAGCCCAGAAGATAGTACCAGGGAGCAGTGCCTAAAAGAGATTCTGACAATAGCAGAGAAACCTTCCAGAGGAAATTAGATGCCAAGGCCAGCCAAGACTGGCAGAGGAAAGCACCCAGGACCTACAGACATGATCTGGCCAACAAGAAGCAGGCACAGTCAGAGTAGCCTAATGGCATCACCAGAAGACACTAGGGTCCTGCAGGCATCTGAGGTGTGAGTCGCCCCTTTGCACAACCCGTTGGTGCCTGATCCCTATCCATGCTCACTGCTGGTGTGTATATTTGTGGGAAAGTATTCTCTAGGTTTATATGGGGAATGTCCTGGTGCAAATCTTCCTACACTATTTTATTACAAAGCTTTTGCTTTTAACTAATTGAATTCTCTGGCTGATTAGAAAAAAAAAGTCGATGCCTCATTGGGGGTTCAGGAAGTACTGTTTTCAGGGGATGTTTCTTTATAGAGGATCTTAAACCTGGAGCAGCTATTCTGGGGGCCCCCATGTGAAAGAGTGTCTCAGATGATGTATTAATATTGCAAGATAATATGGGACAGCAAATGTATTGTATTCCTGTAGCAACTGTTGTTTTCACCAAGTTTATCACATATTATTTAACATAATTTTGTCAATTCCAGTCAATACTGTGCATGTGGTGAGTCTTAGACTAAGTACAAAAGAATTGGATTTCTTTATTTCACAGAATAAATTTCCAGTAGTATTTTTATTTCAATTCAAAAAGGAATAAACACAGCTAATAATGCATCATACTTACTTGAAGGAGAGTTTCTGTGGCTTCATTGAATTTCAAGTGAAGGAGTTCTCGCAGTTCTAGGATTGATCCCTGGTACTGTGCTACTTGTTCATCTGTCAGTTCATATGGTGGAGTATCCAATAAGATCAATTGCAGTTTCTCAATTAGCTATAATGGAAAAGAATGTCTACATTAATCTCCTGATAAAAGGGGGAGTGGAAAGGAATAAACAGCCCACATTTTATGTTGAGAAATAATATGTTCTTCCTATATTCACAAAATATAGGCACAATTTCTTCATAATTCTGGACAGTAGAAAAGTAAAATATTTTCCTTGAAATTAAGGAGTACAGATATGTATTCCATCAGCTTCCAAACCCCAACAGTTTTCCATCTTATGAAATTCCCAAACTAGGGTCCATAAATTCATTGCAGCAGTTAGGAATCCCTTATCTACTTGTCATTCATCTTCTTCAGTTCTTGCTCCTCCTCCTCTGCTCTCTTCAATCCTCTTTCTGTTGCTGCCATTATCTTCCTATCCCAGTTCCCCTGAGGGGTCACCACTGTTGTTTTATTCCTTCTGCGTCTGCTCCCCACACTTTGACAAAAGGCAAAAGCCACATGGAAGGTTAGAAAGATGATGATGATGGTGCTGACAAGAAGAATGAATAGGGAAGTTACAGAGAGGATTAAGAGGAATGAATCAATGAGACACAAAATGATTAGAAAAGGTAAATTTCAGAGTTCAGGATCATGGAAAATGATATAGTGGGATCTAAATTATGAACATTCTTTTTTTTTTTTTTGCTTTTTAGAGGGCGGAAGGTAGGGCAATTGGGGTTAAATGACTTGCCCAAGGTCACATGGCTAGTTTTTTGTGTTAAGTGTCTGAGGCCGCATTTGAACTCAGGTCGTCCTAACTCCAAGGCCAGTGCTCTATTCACTGTGCCACGTAGACACCCCAGTTATGAACATTCTTATGTGCAGCTAAGAAGGAGTAAAGATAAAGGTCGTGAAAGTTTGGGAGATAGATGGACTAAGTTTCATCTTACAGTTTTAGGAGGTTGATAAGGACAGAGTCTTTGAGGAGACATCAAGTCTCTTGAATATGTGGACAGGCACTGAGGCAGAGAAGATTACATAGGAGCTAGTTGTGAAGTCTTAAGAAAAGAGAGAAAGTGACTTTGAGGCCAGTAGATAATTACACAAAGGATATGGATAGGGTGCTACAGATGGAATGATGAACTTCATGAGAGAGAAAAGTAGTAGGATGGTGAAGGAAGGAGTTGTGGAGCTGGTAGTTACAAGAAAAGAGCAACGCCTACTTCTGATCCAATTTTTGTTTGTGTGGCAAGGTGGTGGAGTAGACATCCTTGGAAAGTATCATTCAGTGATGAAGAGGGTGGTCAGTGACGTAGTGTTTTCAAGAAAAAACAGATGGAAAACATGTAGAATTTCTCTTCACTGCCTACTTTGCTAGAATAAAAACCTTTCCTATGTAATGAAGACAGTTTTAGGTATTTTTCCTCCATTCCACTTTGTTAGAAAGGCATTGGTCCTTGGCATTCCCCTGACCCTAAATGTGGCAGGAATGAACCCCAGGGAATTTGGATAACCCTTTCCAGCTGTACCTAGGAACATTCAGAGTGACATGTGTATGAGATAATTGGAAAGAAATGCACATGCTTGGGGAAACAAGTATCTAACACGCTTCTCAATGTCTTTACTGTTCTCTGAGTGGGTGAAGCAGTGGGGCTGGGAAGTGAGAGAGGAGGTGGGCAAGCAGAAGTACCGCCAGGAAGAAGTGCCTCAGACGTGGTCAGAGACTTGAGAGACAGATAGAAAATGTGAAACACCTCTCACCTACCAGAAGCTTGAACTGAAAAGGCCAATGTAAGAGGGAGGGAAGACAGAGGAGACATAAAGGTGAGCAGAGCAAGAAGGGTTTCTCTTTACATTGGCTCTGCATTCACCTGCACCCCTTTGTGTGATGATGAGTTCTCCATGACAAAAAGCAATCAGAGATAGCTATTAGTCACAGAAAAATCATAGCAAAAGGTATTGACTATAAGAGCTTCAATCTTTACTTGGTCCCAAGGCATCAAGGAAGAGGAGTCAAGTTTTGGGTCCAAAGTTTGTGAGTCTTCATCTAATGATTGGTCCTTCATGATGGCATGAAAAAAATCATTTGGGAACTATATCGCATTATCTATACTATCTTATCTGCTCATAGAATGAGTGGCTATGGATGAGTGGATGACTAAACAGTACCTTTTCAATAATTCCTGAGGTCAGAGTGACATATAGGTAGTATGTATGTGTGTGTACATATATATGTTGTGTGTGTGTGCATGTGTATGGTCTGAAATCTAAAATCTAAGAAAAGCTTATGGTCATATGGTATCTGTTCCAATATGTGTTACTTTATTGTCCTGCTGCCAAGAGTAAAGCACTGTATAGAGATGAGAATGCTCTGTCTGCTCCTATATGGAGTAATTCCATTCCGCCTATGCCATATGTTTAGGGTTCAGTGACAAACAGCAAGCTCAGAAAAGAGGTGGGGTTTAGTAATAGGATGGGGGTTTAAGAGCTATTTCTCACTACATGAATTCACATTATAATGTTCAGTGAGTCTAGCCACCCAGAAAAAGAAGCTGAGGGATACAAGGCACATACACTCTCTAAGAACTACAGAGAGCTTGGCACTTCCCACTCAGAAGGTGAAGCACAATAGTTGAGTTCTGATTAGTGAGGATAATAGTAAAGTGGTCTCATCACTGAATTCATACTGCATATTTTTATTGGGTTGAAACCAACTGCCACATTTTACATATACCATATTTTACAACATTTTAATTATAACTTTGAATGTTTTGATTTCAAATACATGTGACCATTACCTAAGTGTAATCATCAGGATTCGTGTGGGTCTTTTCTGCCTTCTCACTCACTCACTGAAAAGTCAGGACAAGATTAGAGACTGGCTAAACTCCTAATAGCTATTCTCTTTCTCTGCTATATATGTCCTACTACAAGATAAGGTCCTTGAGAGTAAAGATTGTTTTACTCGTTGTGTTTCCTCCCCCAATGCCCAGCACAACACCTGACACATAGTAGAAGCCTAACATACAGCCGCTGTCTGGCAGTTAAAAAGATCAGGAGTTACCACCATGTCTCTAGTGTCGGGAATGATATCACAGGGAAATGGTAACCCTAACCTAAGAGAGAATGCAAAGTAGAACTCCTCCCCACCCCTGCCTTCCTTCTTTGGCACTGTATTAGAATAGTAACACAAATAGAACAAGTAGCACCTAAGTAAGGGAAAGGTTAAGGGAATATAAGATCTTCCTGTCCATTAATAGGCCTATGTGACCACATGTGTCCCCTTTTTTACTTGGAATGGGGGCCGTATTCCCAGGTCCAAAGGTACACAGGTACTTGCTGTTTTGAGCTCTGGCCCAGTTCACAGCCTGAGTCTCATGTAGCTCTGGGCCACATGGATCCAATTAAGCAATGAGGCATGTAGATTTTCAAGCTTTTCAGTGCAGAGCCAATCAGGTGCTGAGTCTTTGTTTGAAAACTATATATATTCTGGGAGGTTGGTATTTTGCTTTGGGGCTTGCTCATGGGAAGAATGCTTTGCCTGAGAACTCCTGATGTCCCAAAGGAGACTGGGTAGCTGTTGTTAGGCCCCCTGGCTTTGTGGACCCAGATGTTGTGCTCCCTGGTCTGGTGATGTGTCTAATTAGTTCTGTTACTCTGTTAAGACAGTTGGAGCCCTGTCAGTTGGATCTTTCTTGAATACTTATATATCTTTCTGCATTGTTTATCTTTCTGATCTTTCTGCATTGTTTAATTAAAGTAAGATTATTAACCTCTTTGAAGCTGTCTTTCCTTTAGAAAAGCATATCAAAGAACTTGTGCTAGCAGCCCTCCTGTGTGCTAGTGTTATTGGTCTTACACCTCCACAGCAGCTGCAAGTATCATTAATGACACAGCAGTAGGCAAGAAGCTTTTAGGTTATTCCCCTCCCCACTGAAGTGAAGGACAGGGCATTTAGTGTTTTTCTCTAACGAAGAGAAAACAGTATTCAATATTCTACGTTTGTCCAGAACAGCCAGAATGACCTTCAGTGAGGTCAATGTTGGAATCAGAAAAGGGAGCACCTATGCTACTTGTCAGGAACTATGGTGAAACTGACATGCTTAGATTGCCAATCTTAACACAACAACAATTTTCCATTATAATTTTGGTTAGGGGGGGGAAATCACTGTTTCCTGTTATCTGGACAACTGAAAGTCAATCTGATTTTTAAATTAAATAACTCAGCTATATGGAAGTATCGTGTGCTTGTCTGTACCATCTATTTTATCCTTTAACCAGAATTTAAGCATGGTTGAATTGATTTGTATTGGCAAGATTGTGAAAATTGTAAAAAAATCCAAAAGGAGGTTATAGAATGTGCCCATCCATACTTAACTAACCTTATATTATGAGGTTAATTATTCTCAAAGAACAATAATGTACATGTGCAATTTTATATTCCATTTCTTGATTGAACATTTAAAAATTAGAGAATTATACTTTAATACTTACATTTAGCACTAGTTTACTCTCTTTCATCACAGCATCAATATCTTCATTGCTCTTTTCCTTCCATAAACTAATAAAAGTGTTAATCTCTTGGGCTACAGAAGGATCAGGAGTTCCATCACACTCAATATAATGATTCCACTGCAAAAGAAAAACTAGTCAAGCTCCACTGATAAAATCTCCACCAAAGTAAAAAATAAAAAATTTAAGATGAGCTCTATAAAATTCTGTTTTTTTACCAATGCAAAAATATGCACATTTAATCTATAACTACCAAAGCTTTAATAATGCAAGATTATTGCAAGGATCAAGTGAAATCAAGCATGTAAAGTGCTTATAAACCTTAAAATATGATAAACATTAAAAAAGAGCAGTCTTGTTTATCCAGCCCTAACCATTTGGATCTTTGAGTTAAACCAGGAAGAAAATTCTCCCTCATGCACTGTGCTTGATGGGATCCTATATATCCAAAAGATGTTTACAAAGTGGGACAGCTCCCCCATAGTACCTGACCTCACCAACTTCTCTCTGAGAGGTCTCTTCTGATGAAGGGAGGATTCTTTTCCTCCTGGGCCAATGAATTTAGTTTATAATAATTGGTGTATAGCACTTTAAGGCTTTATTAAATGTTTCACTTGATCCTGACAACAAAAGAAAAACTTTTTGAAAGTTACCATAGATATTATTATCTCCATTTTACAAATGAGGAAACAGGTTCAAGTCAACAAGCATTTATTAAATGTCTACAATTGCCAGGCACTGTGCTAAGTGCTGGAGATACAGAGAGGGGAAAAACAGGCTCTGATTTCAAGGGAGCTCACAGTCTAATGGAGACAACATGTAAACAACCATGTACAAACAGACATGATATATTCAGGATAAATTGGAGACCATTTCAGAAGGAAAGTGCTAAGATTAATCAGGACCAGGAAAGCCTTTTTGCAGAAAGTGAGACATTAGCTTAGTCTTGAAAGACACCAAGGAAGCCAAGAGGAGGAAACAAGTTCTCTGAATGAAGAACAACCCACAAACATGCTCATCAGCCCCAGATGGCCACATCAGGGGCTATATGATTCATACAACTAAGTGTAAGAGGTGGGACTTGAACTCAGGTCTTTCTAACTCCAGGTTCAGTTGATCCAATACATGAAGCTATAGGGCTTTATTTCTTTTTTTTTTCTTTAAAATTCGATTTTATTTTATTTTTAGTTCCAAAAATCTCCCCCTCCCCTACCTATTTAAGAAGACAAGAAAAACAGAGACCATTATAAATATTTATTGTCATGGAAAACTAATTCCCTCATTAGTTGTGTTTAAAAGGAAGGAAGAAAAGAAAGAAAAAGAGCAGAAAACATGCTTCAATTTGTATTCTTGAGTTTACCCATTCTCCACCAGGAGATGGATAGCATATTTCATCATGTTGTTTTAGGCATTTCCGTCCTGTCCAACTCTGTGATCCCTTCTGTAGGTTTTCTTGGCAGAGATACTGGTGGTTTGCCATTTCCTTCTCTAGTTCATTTTACAGATGAGCAAACTGAGAAAAACAGGGTTAGGTGAGTTGCCCAGGCTCACACATCTAGTAAGTGTCTGAGGCTGGATTTGAACTCAGACCTTCCTAACTTCAGGCCTGGTATTCTATCCACTGCACCCATAGCTGCCCATTTCATCATGAATCCTTTGGAACTGTGGTTGGTCAATGTGTTGATCAGAGTTAATAAGTCTTTCAAAGCTGATTATCTTCACAATATTGCTATTATTGTATAAACTGTTCTCTTGGTTCTGATCGCTTTACTTTGCATCAATTCATACAAATCTTCACAGATTTTTCCTGAAAGCATCCTCTTCATCATTCATTTACAGTATGCCATCACAACCATGTAGCACAGCTTGTTCGGCCAGCAATTAATGATTGTTCCCTCAATTTCCAATTCTTTGCCACCACAAAAGGAGCTGCTATAAAAACTTTTGTACATATAGGTAATTTTCCTCTTCCATCAATCTCTTTGGGGAATAGACCTAGTAGTGATATTTCTGGGTCAAAGATTATGCACAGTTTAATTTTCTGTTTAATTTTTAATTTTAATTGTAAATTTAAATTTACAAATTTAATTTTCAATTTAGTTGTAATGCACAGTTGTGATTTCTAATTATTTTCTAGAATGATTAGACCAATTCACAACTCCATCAGCAATGCATTAGTGTACCTGTTATCCTAAATTATTTTTTTTTTGCAATTTTATTAAAGCAAGTAACCTCAAAGCAGCTTGTCCTTAGTCATAGTCACTGTTTTTATGAAAATCAAGTTTTAGACTTTTTTTCCCTCTTCCCTGACTTTTTTTTCGATTCATGGGAACAATATGGTATCATGGAAAATGTACTGAATCTATAGCCAGAAGTCTTGGATTCTGAGTGCTGTTTCTGCCACTACTGATGTTGTGACTGTAAACAAGTCATCTAGTTTCTCTACACCTCAGTTTCCTAATCTGTAAAACACATATAGTAATATTTGTACTATCTACCTCATCAAGTTGTAAAGAAAGTCTCGGTCAACTGGAAATCACTATATAAATATGAGATGATTGTTATTATGACCCAATGAAGTCACAATTTGCATAATCCTAACCTTCCCAGAAAAATTCAATTTATCAAACACTCATTAGAAGCCTACTAAGCTGTCAGTCAGTTGACAAATTAAGTGCTTACTATGTGCCAGGCACTGCAAAAAGACATGGCCCCTGCCCTCAAGGAGCTCAAAGTCTAATGCATAGAACTATGTATTTATGAGATTCATTGTAAATGAGAGGTAATCTTGAAAAGAAGTCAAGCAATGAAGAGGAATCTGAGCCATGTCTTGAGCAAATAGATCTCGCCTTCTGTAACTTGGGAAGGGAGCTTTTGGAGTCCTCATACATATTAATGATAATAACTTAAAATTTATATGAAGTGGGGTAGTGGATGGATAGCTTGCCTTGAAGCCAGGAAGACCTAAGTCCAAGTGTTGTCTCTAATACATCCTGGCTGTGTGACCTTAGACAAGTCACTTAATCTCTCAGCTTTAGAAAATTCCATTAATTAAGGTACAGATAACCTGTATTAGTAGAGAGTTTTCTCACCTGGAAATTTTGTATGCTACTGAAATCACAGATCAGGTCACATCCCTATCAAGGGGTTTCTTTATGACAATCCATAAAATCAGAAGTCTATGTATTATCCCCACTTTACAGATGAGCAGATAAGTCTGAAAGAATCTAACCTGCCCAAGGCCAAAATTAGAAAGAGAAAAATCTGTTAAATGAGCATAGGTCCTTTGGGTCTTTTTTTTTTTTTGGAGAGGGGACAGCAAGACAATTGGGGTTAAGTGACTTGCCCAAGGTCACACAGTTAGTGGGGGGGAGTGTCAAGTGTCTAAGGCAGAATTTGAACTCAGGTCCTCCTGACTCCAGAGCCAGTGCTTTATTCACTGTGCCACCTAGCTGCCCCCCTTCAAGTCTTTCCATAGTACCACCTTCTCCTTAACACCAGTCCTAACACAAACTTGCCTTTCAAATATTGCTACAGATACAAAATTTAAGTGTTTTATAGAGGTAAACTCATATTTGTGGAACTGTGAACTGATCCATTTTGGAGAGCAATCTAGAATAATGCTCACAGAGTTATTAAACTGCCTATATCCCTTGATCCAGCAATACTACTATTAGTCTGTTTTTCAAGGTGATCAGGGAAAAAGGAACAGAATCTATATGTTCCAAAATATTTACGGAAGCTCTCTTTGTGGTGGAAAAGAACTGGAAATTGAGGGGATGCCTGTCCATTGGGGAATGGATAAACACATTGTGGTATATGATTGTGATGGACTACTACTGTGCTATAAGAAATGATGAGCTCGGTGATCTTAGAAAAACATGGAAAGAAAGTCTCGTATGAAATAATGAAAAGTGCAGTGAGCAGAACCAAGAGAACATTATGTACAGTAACAGCAACATTGTTCAAAGAATATTTGTGAACAATCAAATTAAACTGAATACTACAAATATTCAAATCATCTCTAAAGGATCTATGAAGGAAGATGCTACCCATCTCCTGAGAAAGAACAGGTAAATAGAAGTTTGTATAGGATGGTTCCATATACACATATAAACATACATATACATATGTATAATCTGCATCAAATGGTGGCCTTTCCTAGTTGCAGGGTGGAGAGGGGGGGAGACAATTCAAAACTGAATTAACGAAAATAAAATCAAACAACAACAAAAGAGTAAACTTACTTTAGAAAGGACTCTAACCTCTTTTCTCCATTTCTCGGCTTCTAAAAAACATTTCTCTAACATACAAAGCTCCTCAAGCTCCTCAGTTCTCCTTTGCAGATCCTGTTAGCACAGCAGCAATGGTGAGAATTGCTCAACTTAAATTTTAGCTGTACATTTTATAATTAATATCACCAAACATAATTTATTTGAGCAGTTTCACATGCGACACAAAAGCAAACACAAATACAATTGAAATTTGGGGGATTTGTCTCTTTCCTGGTTACGCTCTGCACTTCCACAGACTTGTCAGTTCTTCCCTCCCCTTCAACTGTGCAATTTCTATTCTCATCAATTAATCCGGAAGCATTTAGGCGATCACCACAGGCAGTTAGTTCCTAGCATTGTGCTAGACACCAAAGATATAAAGACAAAAGGAGAATGTCCCTCTTCCTTAAGGAATTTATCTTTTAGGAGGGAAATAAGATATGTGCTTGTAAGTAGACAGTGATTCAAACATTTATTAAGCACCTACTGTTTGCCAAACACTATGCTAAGCACTAGGGAGACAAAAAAGTGAAAAGACAGTCCCTGCCCTCAAGGAGCTTGCAATCTAGTGGCAGAGACAAGCCAATAAAGATGTACAAGCTATAAACTGGATGAATAGGAAGTGGAGAGGGAAAGCACTAGAATGAAGATGAATAGTAAAGGCTTCCCATAGAGATGAGATTTTAGTTGGAATTTAAAGGAAGCCAGAGAAATGAGGAGGGAAAGCATGGGGAACAGTGAAAGAAAATTCTCAGAGCAAAGAGGTGGAGTGCCTTGTTCATGGAACAGCCAGGAGGCCAGTATCACTAGATCAAAGCATACATGTTAGGGAGTGAGATTTAAGAAGACTGGAGAGGCAGAAGGGGTTTAGGTTATGAAGAGCTTTGAATGCCAAATGGAGCATTTTGTACTTGATCCTGGAAGCAATGGGGAGTCACTAAAGTTTATTGAATTGAGGGTGTGGGAGAAGTTTACATAGTTGGACCTACAATTTACGAAAATCACATCAGTGGCTAAATGGAGCTAAATGGACTGGAGTGGGAAGACCACCAGCAGACTATTATAACAGTCCAGGTATGAGGTGATGAGGGCCTGCACCAGTTCTGACAGTGTTAGAGGAGAGAAGGGAGTGTATTCAAGAGATATTGCAATGGTAAAACTGACAGTCCTTGGTAACAGATTGGATATTGGGTACGGGGGTGCAATGAGATGGTGAGGAGTCAACAATGCCATCTACGTGAGCCTCACAGACTGGGAGGATGGTGATGCCCTCTACAGTAACAGGGAAGGCAGCAGTTTCGTGATGTCTCATGGAGTCATTGGCTTCTGTCTGGTCTAGTCTTCTTTTCAGGGAGCCCATTACTTGGGAAAGATTGATCGCATTCTCTTCTAGGTTATTCCTTCCAATTCCTTCCTCCATAATTTGACTTTTTTATATTTTGTTTCACTTCTTCTAGTCATTTATGTAGTCTTTGTACAAAACCTATTTTTCCTTTTGAGTCTCTGCTTACAGTTGTTACAGACTTTCTCCTCCTTTTGGAGGATCCCTAGATCCCGACTAATTTTTTCTTATACTGATCAGTATTATTGCTGGTTTAATCATCTCTTCATCAATTAGGCAGTTTTGCAAGGGCCAGGCTCAATCCCTTCTTTACCCCCCTCCCCAACTTTTGGAGAATGTGATCAGCCTTCCTTGGTCTCACCTGAGTCCCCCAGATTCTTCATATCCTGGCTTTTATCTTTCAGGATTAGGCCATACTCGATCTTTGATGTTTAGTTCACTGGATTTTCAGGTAACTCTATGACATCTTAGTAGAGAGTGTCATGGACCTCATAGACAGCAAGTTTCCTGGGCTTTCTCCCCATGAGCATTACCATGCTGTGCTACAGCTCCCCCACAGGGATTTCAGGGTCCCTACTCTAGCGCTTTCCACCCATTCTAGGGTTTTCTGACCTCCCTGGGATTTTCTCAGGGGTCCTTCCTCTCTTGCTTACTACCTTCATAAACAGGGACCTGCAGGCAACACATGAATTCTAACCCATCTCTCACCACAATGAGAGGCTTCCAGTTTGTTTGATTGTATTGGTTGATGTTGGCTGTGTTGACAGGTTTCTGGATTGGTTTTGTGCAATTACGGAGTAAAACAAGACCTTTGCTGTAGTTTCTCATTGGATTTTTTTTTTATCATCATTCAGTCTGATGAAAACTTTATGTTCTCGCTAGAGTAGTAATGTGAGAGCTGGGTGATCTGCCTGCATTCAGTCAAACATCTAGACTCACCCTAACAGCTGCTTCTCAATCCCCTTCACAGTTACAAAGGAATTTATCACCTCATATGTGTGGCTATACTCCAGGACTCTAATCATTGGCCCACTTTTCTCTTCACATACCCTCTTATCATCTCATAAGCTACCAAAGATGCCACTGTCATCTGTGCAGAAGACTCCCAAATTCTATGTATATATTCCTAATGCCCTTCTTTAACTGTGGAGTCCCACCTTATAAATGGCCTAGTATACTTCCAACTCTATGTCTTATACACCTCAAACTCAACATGTCCAAAACAGAACTCAGTATCTTTCTCCCAAACCCCTTCTTCCTAATTTCCCCATTTCTGTCAAGGATACAAGTCATTCACTCACATTCACATGCCACATCCAGTCAGATGTGCCATCTTGTTGATTCTACCACATCTCTCTCCTCATTTCCCTTCTCCAATCACACTACAACCAGCCTAGTTTAGGATCTCATTGCCTCTTGCTTTGACTATTGGAGTAGCCTTCTAACTGGTCTTCTTGCCTTTAGTCTCTTCCCCTTTCCAATCCATACCCCTGGACTACAGCCAAATTGATAATGCTCGAGCATAAATCCGACCCTGTCTCTCCCCAGCAAAAGAAGCTCCTGAAGCTCCTTGTTGTCTCTAGGGTCAAAAACAGAAACATAGTCCATTTGGCACAGAAAGTCCTTCACAAACAGGCTCTAGTCTTTCCACCCTATTACACATTTTGCCACTCATTCACTCTATTGTGAACATTCACTCTAATTGCTTCCTGTTGCCTGAACACAACACTCCATATCAGTCTCAGCCCTTCATGGTTCAGCTTTATTTCAAGACTTTCTGATTCCCCTAGTAGATTGTCTACAGCCTCCAAATCACTTTGTATTTACGTGTATTTATTTATCAGTGAACAGGGTGCATGCCGCTTGTAGAATGCAAGCTTCTTGAGGACAGGCAATTGTCTTGCTTCATTATTCATGTTCCTGTACCTAACCTAAAAAATGCTAATTGATATACTCTTTATCTTTTAATAGGATCCTTGAAGCCTGGGAAGGTTAACTGCCACACAGGCAGCAAGTGGTAGAACTGAGATATGGCCCTAGGCCTCAAAACTAAATTCACCTGCCAAATTCGGTGCTCTTTCCAATGAGCTATAATTCAATCTAAGAACCTGAGAGTTGAAAAATATTTCAGTGACCATCTTGTCTAGTCCAAATCTAAAAGGAATCCCCAACTATAACCTACCTGAGACTGGGCATCCAGCCCTGATAACTTCCAACAAGAGAGAACCCATGCCAACGTGAGGCATTCCCTTCTCATTCTAAACAGCTCTAATCGCTAGGAATTTTGACCTGACATATGTCTAAATGTGCCTCTCTCCAACTTTTCCCATTGTTTCTAGTTCTGCCTCCTGGAACCAAACAGGATAGCTCTAATCACTATTCCCTTATGATAGGCCTCCAAATAGACAGCTCTCATGTCCTACTACCCCTAAGACTTCTCTTCTTCAGGCTAAAGATTTCAAGTTCCTTCCACTGATTCTCATATACTGTGAGGGGAAAGGAAAGGAATAAGCATTTATATGGCACCTATTATGTACCAGACACAGTGCCTGTCCTCAAGAAGCTTGCATTCTATAATAGGGCTGCTACTGATATTTTTGGACATGTAAGTCCTTTCCCCTTTTTCAGATATGTCTTGAAGGAGATTAGAGATTCTGTGAAGTACAGGTGCCAAGGCAAAGTCACCATATAGGTGAGGAACAGAAAGGTCAATTAGGTTGGAACACAAAAGGTGGGAGGAAGAAGAATATATAGTAAAGGAAGACTGGCCCATAAGAACTGAGTCCTGGGAGCAAATAATTGCAGTGGGTCAGCTTCTGAAGTGCCAAATGACATGAAATGGAAGGTCCCTGGTCTACACTTCAGAACATAGATGAGTATTCTATGAATGTTTCTCATCCACCTACCACATAGTAATTTTTAATTGGCTGCTGAGCCAGAATTGGGTATACCTTCTTCTCCAGCCTGCTCTCCTGACTGCCATGCCACAAAAACCTTCTCACCCTAGAGAGGCTATCCCCGCTGCCCATTTTTCTGATTGGCTGTTTCCTCCCCAAACCTCCATTTTAAGGAAAAAGGCTAGGGCAGTCGTGTCTTTCTTTACTCCTCTCCAAGCTGTACTCCTGGCTTTCCGGCCTTCCTCTACCATTCACCTTCCCCTCCCTTTATAGCTCCCTTTACACACTGTCTTCCCCATCAGAATGTAAGCTTCTTGAGGGAAGGGACTGTCTTTCAGGCAGTATTTCTATTCCCAGTGCTTGGCACAATGCCTGGGTCTTTTTGTTATTGTTCAGTTGTTTCAGTTGTGTCCAACTCTTCTTGACCCCATTTGGATTTTTCTTGACAGAGATAATGACGTGGTTTGCCATTTCCTTCTCCAGTTTATTTTATAGATGAGGAACAGAGGCAAACAGGGTTAAGTGATTTACTCAGGATCACAGGGCTAGTAAGTGTCTGAGACCAGATTTGAACTTGGGTTCTCCTGACTCCAAGGCCAGCATTCTATCCACTGCCCATCTAGCTGCCCTCTGGATCAGAGTAAGTGCTTAATAAATGCTTGTTGATTTGTTGACTTGACTTTTAAAAGGGACTAACTAGCCCAAGGCAAGCCCCTGTGTCCCTCTCTGACTACATTCAAGTAAGGAGGCAAGGACTGCCTTAAGCCTCTGGGTGGGGAGACAGAGCTGTCACTGGTGGACTACTCTCTCCACCTGGGACAACAAGTGGGCCCATGAACACGCAGTACACCTTGTTGTTTCTGTCCCAACTGTGTCTATTCTTTCATGCTTTAGCATGAAAAAACTCGTAAGAGTTTCAAAAGGTCTGGAGAGCCTCTAGTCGTCTCAGAGCAGGAGTCAACATCACAGTTTATAGGCAGCTGGGCCTGGTGGAACAACCAAGACCCAGCCCAGCAAATGGCTTACCCCAAAGTCAAGATTCCAAGTCTTACAAGCAAGAGAATAGTTCTGTACATGGGCTAGGCTGCATTTGGAGGTAAATCTTGGGGAGCCAATGCTTTGTAGAAGCTGCTTAAAGGTTGATCCTACTTCCCAGGGACTGATGTAGAATAAAAGAGTGTGTTCCTGGGTGTTGAGGGGGCAAAATAAGGTTTATACTTTTGCTCTACTTACATCATCTCAGTAAATATCCGTTTGTAACAGGTAATTTATATTAATTTGTTAAATGAAACTGGAACAGTGAGCACTGGTGACTAATATTGGGGAGAACATCCTAGAATGGAGAGATGAGATTATAGCACTAATATACACATCGGCTAGAAAGATAGGCTGGGGCCAGGTTGGAAAGGCTTATAATAGCTAGGAGCTTATACTTATCTAAGATGGGATGGGGGCTCTTGAAATTTATTAAGTAAGGAAGAAATACTGCCAGATCCACACTGTAACCTCCCCTTCTTTTGAGGTTCAATTCATCTACTGATATCGCTCCATCTAGTTCCACGTGGCTGTAATGTACCAGTCTCCACACCACTTTGCTTCCATTGTTTATGTTTATGGTCTTAGTTTTAATCTTGCATTTATTTATAAGAGGTAAGCAACTGGTATTTGCCTTAATTTTCACCTGCATTAAATCAAATTTTAAAGGTTTCTGCAAATTCTATCAGATTTACTCATTCTTTAGCAGCTGACCAAATTAAAAGATAATGCTGATTGTATCTTAAACTTCTGGAGGGGAGAAGGCAAGGCAATGGGGTTAAGTGATTTGCCCGAGGTCACACAGCTAGTGTCAAGTGTCTGGGGTTGAATTTGCACTCAGGCCTTCCTGATTCCAGGGCCAGTGCTCTATGCACTGTGCCACCTAGCTGCCCCGGGTTTTTTTTTTCTTTTTCGTTTTTAAATTATATTTTAGACTCAAATGCCAGAACACAAATACAGAACAGAGAAAAGAAACAAAAACATATCATAAACTTAAATATTGCAGCTTAAATACAAAGAAAGGAAAAAACATGTCATGTGCATAGCAGAACATATGAGAGGATTCAAAATATGTAACAATAAATTTTCATTTCAAGAAAACCTGTATGATAAATAATACTCGTTGTGTTGAGAATTGTCCATCTTTTCTTTGCTTCCTCGTAGGTTTTCTTTCGCTGTCTGCCGTGCACTTTTTCATTTTGTTCTTTTTTCCCTTTCCCCACCCCCAGAAGGCTACAATAAAGTATAGACATGTTTCTCTACAGATATATACATACACATATACACATGCATATGTCGACATATGCTTTCCCAAGCATACGCTACTCCTGATCTTTGGTTTTATGTTTGTGCATATCTCTTGTTTTCTATCCCTCCTGTCTCCTCTACTTCTACCCACTACCTACTACTTGCCTACCCTCCTCCAAGGATCCCTCCCCTATCCTCCCATTCCCATATATCTAAACACCCTTCCACGCCCCCCTTTTAACTGTTCCCTCGCTCTCCCCTCTAAAGATCCCTCCCTTGTCCTCTCCCCCTCCCTATGCCCCTACCATTTTATTTCTTCTAAATTTAGAAGACTTTTATACCCTTCTAACTATATGTATATTGTTCCCTCTTAAACCATTCCTGATGAAAGGAGGTTACCAGAACTACCAGCCCTCCTCCCCCATCCAATTCCCTCTGTATTGATTTTTCCTCTTACACCTCATTTGTATTAAACAATTACTCTTTTTCAGCTGTTCCTAAATGATTTTACTTTTTTTTTTAAACGAACTCAGTACATGTCCCCTAGTCTTTCTCCAATTCCTAATTATTTATTTACATATGCATGTTGATATCTCCTCAAATACCCTGGCCACCCAGTTCAAGTAAAACCACCTCTGACCTACATCTTTACTTTACCCCAGTTACCCACACGAGTGGTCACAACTTAAATCTCGTCATTACCCATAATTGTGTCACCATCATGATCTCCTATTCTGAAATAATTTATAGATGTGATTGCAGATGTGGCCACTACCAGCAATGTTTACGAAATAATAGAAAATGGAGATGGTCCCAAAAGGTTAGAGAGAGGCAATTTTTCCCCAATTTTAAAAACATGGTAAAAGGGAGATTCCAGAAACTTAGAAATGAAAATGACGATTACTAGGAAATGGCGTGGGTTAACCATGAAACAAATTGTGCCAGACTAATTTCGTTTCTTTTTTAATACAGAGTGACTACAGTGATAAGATCAGAGGGGTGCTAACTCCACACTATATGTTACTTAGCTTGAAGAAGAAACTACTTCTGGAGAACATGACGGTTATCTTTAAATATCTGAAAAAGCTATCTAGGGAAGAGAGATTAGATATAGTCTCTACAGCTCCAGGAATGGGAAATAAAATAAATGGGTAGAAATTACAAAGAGGAATTTGGAAGATTTTTGCTCAGTATAAGGAAGAAATTTCAAACCATTCACCTTCTTAAAAATGAAATTAGCCATTTTGTAAGTTTGACCCCAGGATTGGTCAACTGATGCTGACTCATTTCAAGTCAATTAGATTCAAAGCATCATATTCTGAGAAGCTGAAACACCCCAGTAGGTCATCCAGTCCAACTTAATTCATTCAATAGTGGAGGAAATTGAGGCCTAGGAAGTTAATTGCTTTACCTTAAGCTACACAGGGAGTAAGAAATAGGAGTAGGATTGGAACCCAGGCAGGTCCTCTGCCTTAAGAGCCAGAGATCCTTCCATTTATTCCACAAAATTTAATTGAAATAAACTTGAGTGCCAATTTCTGCAAAGTATTGTGTGAGGCACTCATGATATAAAGACAAAAATGAAACAGTACCTGCCCTCATAGATCTGACATTCCTACCAGGCAGATTCAGCAGGTAAAACAAGAAGCACAGTATTTTTGTGTATGAAGTTGCCCTTATAGGGTATAAGACTAGACTAGGTGACTTATAAACTCCCTCCAGCTACCAAATTCCATGATTCTAGTATTCTTCTACAATATTCCTTAAATTTCTAGTAAAAATTGTGGACTAACCTTTTCTACTAACACTTGCCACTTATGCTGTTTGGCGTGCTGTCTTTCAAGTTTCTCAGCTGCTTCCTGTTCAGCTTTTAAACGGGCTTCCTCTGAAGAGAAAAGCATTTATCAGTAGTGCAGTCATTACTTGATTTTAAAGAATACTTAAAATTGTCTCAACTGTTTTTTATTTAAAGAGGCTTGAGGGCATTTAGACGACCATCCAGCTGAAGAGGTGATTTAGGACAAACAAAATAGCCTCATAAAAAGATAATACAAATAGAGCATTCTTACCCTGAGATATTATATACAGAGAAAATATAAATATGTTCAGGAAGAGCTTAAATTAACAGATGATTGATGGTCATGATCTACTGCTAAAGGGTAAGTGGAATCTTTAATGTATATCTCTCATCTCTTTCCTTGCTATAGTTATCAAGCAAAAATGTTGGTGGGATTATGAGTCTGTTTCAATATGACATTTCTTACATTCAGTTTTCTAGTAAGAAGAAAGATGTGACACCATTTTCCTACTTGTAATGAAAACACAAATGAGTTTATATCAAATTGCATGAAACAGGCAATATAGGAATTTAGGTTAGAATTCTGAGTTTGACTTTATAGCCTATATTTCAATAACTAGATTCCTCTGCATAGCTACTTTTTAAAAAGTCACTCATCAATAGTCATTATTTTTTAAGTATTTAAAATTACCACAACTATTTTAAGTCCTCACAGCATTTTCAAAATATTCCAAGTTTTTACTGAAGACTCAGCAAATATTTTTAAAATGCCAGATCCTCCTTAGATTTGAAAACTATATATAACTAGAAAATTACCTTGAGATTTAGAATATCATCATAACTAATTTTGGCTAACACCTAATTTAATTTTTAAATTACATTTTTGGTATTTCAGTTATGTGCTGTCTCTTTCCGAAGGACATAAACTTCAAGAAGAAAAGGCTTATGTCATAATTATCTTTATATCTTTAGTACCTAGCACAGTGCCTGAGTACACAGTAGGTGCTTTGTAAATATTAACCAATTGACTGATGTGTCATTTAAGTATTTGTCATATATGCAGCCATAACGTTAAACAATAAAGTTGTTAAGCTCTGAGGAATCCAAGGTCTATCAGCTGCATTACAACAATATTAATTCTGCGTATGGTACCTTCCTCTTGCAGTCTTTTTTCTTCTTCCTCTTGCAGCTGTTTCAGTCGCTCAATTTTAGAGAGTTTCTTTTTCTTTTCAGAAACAGTATTACCCTTAACAAAAGTTTCGGCATATAACAAGACTGTTAGCACAGTTATAAAATGGTAGCATCATTTCCCAAAACAGTTTATCTGAAATACACATTTGCCTTCAAGAACCACTGTCAGAAACTATATCAAATATGTATTTTATTTCAGTGAAATAGATTTTATAGTATCTTGACAACTATCTTGCTAAGTACCTAGTGACCAACAATAATAAGAATAGCAAAATTCACCTTTGTATGGTACTCAATGATTAACAAATGACTTTCCTCATAACAGTCCTGAGTAAAGTAGTATCAGTATCATTAGCCACATTTCACAGATCATTACAGGATTATAGGCTTAGAGTTAGAAGAGAACATCAAGGTCATCCAGTTAAAACCCTTCATTTTACACAGCAAAGAAACTGAGGTCTAGAAAGGTTAGATGACGCCAAACCGGAGCCCTAGACATATTTAGGCTTACTCATAATCACATGATGGAAGAGTTAGGGCCAGGACTTTAGACCTTATTCTACCATTTGAGTTAACATCTTGTCAAACTCCAGTTATTTAAATGAGTATGCACAGTTTTAGATTAAAAGCATAATAAAGCTGCCAAGTCAATCAGATAGCAAGAATGATTTCTACCAAGATAGCAACTTCATTGATCTCCTTGTTTGGTCTTAAGCATGGATGAAGGAAGTACTATTGCATGAAGGATGACAGTGCGAGTAAAGAAAAGCCATGCAATCAGAATTACAATGGTAAAAAGACCCTGAGGAAAAAGAGGCTCAAGTAAATTCCTTTCCTTTTTCTCTCATTTGACCTCAACAACTCCACTATGTCCAAGATGGTTGGAGAGCATGAAGAAATAGTCTCCTTCTTTAATATAGCTACTCCTTATTTCAATAATACCACAAGAAGGGGAGTAGCAAACTTGGATAGGCCCAGGTTTGAAGCTGAAGAAATCAGGAAACAGTAACACAACAAGTAAGATGCTCCCCACTGCCCACACCCCCAAGAAATTTTGAGGCCAGGAGTCTTCCCTGGCCTAGACAAGATGGCCTAGAATCTCTTTTCCTGTGCTGTAACTGGAAGCAACTGCAACTTCATGGCTAATTGGCTGAGTCCTTCTGGGTTAAGAGCTTCCAAGCCAGGAATTACAGGCTTCAGAAAGGCATAATTTCTGTACCTCTTGACCATCTTGGGTTTTTCTATTTTTTAGGCTATTTATTTAGGTTTTTTTCCCTAGGGTTTTTTTTTAAGTTCCTTGGGTCCTCAGACCATAGATATACAGACATATACATATATCTATATCCTACTAGTTTTGTTAATCTAACATACTAAGGACTGCAAAGTACTCCAAGTTTCAGAAATTGTTCAACAAGATTCCTGGAATAATAAAATATACCACAGATCCAAATTACCTTAGGCAAAGAAGTTAACCAGTTGAAATGAATATTTGCTTTTTACTTAAAATTTTCTAAAGTAGTCAGCATATATTTTAGTCCTAGTTGATCCTGAAACAAGTGTGTACGTGTATATATATGTATATATATATGTGTATATATATATATGCGTATATATATATGTATGTGTATATATATGTATATATATGTATGTGTGTATATATATGTGTATATATATATGTGTGTGTGTATATATATATATATATATATATATATGTATCAGAGAATATATGGGAAAAAGATGAGTAGATGGAAACAGAGACAGAGATGGAATGAACAATTGGCAATCAGCCAAGATGTACCAAGCATTGCCAAGGCCAAGGAATCCTCACTTATGGGGTTCTTCTGGTTTTTTTTTTTTTGGCTGGGGGGGAGGGACTAGATAAGCTTAGGGAACAAATTCTATTAACAATCCCTTTAGTATTTCATTCAATCTGTGATTATATTAATGTGAGTACTTTTCTTCAATGATGCAGATTGCAATACAGCTATAAAGTTTAAATATCACATTTAATATAATATGTACAAAAGGCAAATTTGAATTGAAAAATGTTAAATCTCAGCATAGGAGTGATTTGCCACTGTCATCATCAATCCACATACGCTCACACATATGAGAAGTGTCATTGTGCTGTGTGTATATGTTGGAATTATGATTATGATTCTCAGGGCCATTTATATTAATAAAAATATAATAATCTGGCTTCCTTCAAGTTTTAATTTTTAAAATATTGAAATAACTCAAGAATAATTATAGGAAAATTCAACAATTCAATTTAAATTTAATGTTCTTTAAAGTTTAACTTTTTAAAATTAAAACAATATCCCTTTATAATAGATAAATGCAAAGCTAATTTGAAGGAAAAAAATCCACTGCTATAATAAGTAAAAACAATTTAAGAAGCAGAAAACACAGAAATAAAAGTCCAAATCCATAAAACACAGTCCATGATAGATAGATGGATGGATGGATAGATAGATAGATGTCACTGGTGTTCACAAGTATTATTACTGATGAAAGAGATTGCTGAAAGACCACTGTGTTTGCTTTGTGTGAATAGCTACAGATAGTATGAAGCCCGATACACTGCAACAGCACCTTGAAAATATACATGCAGAATGTCAGCAACATGAGAATTTTTTCAGAGAAAATTATATGCGCTTTCAATAAGAAAGTTAACTTTTTCAAAAACCTTGTTTGTGACATCACAAAGATTGCTTGAACCATATAAAGATGCTTTGGGAATTGCTAAGTTTTAAAAAAAAAGCCTCATTCTATAAGAGAAATGTTGGTTCTATCAAAACAGCTTTTGATAGATATAGTGGGAATGATGCTTGCTGACTGATAACAAAGAAAGCAGTTTCAAATAGCTCCATTTGCAGACAATACAGCAGAGAAGAAAATTATGCTGTCTGATGACATTTACAATAAATTGATTAAGAAACTAAAACTTCCCTGTTTCATTGCCAGTAGATGAAACAATAGAAGTAAAGATGTCCATTTGGTTTTATATGTATGATATGTTCAAAATTAATGTTGTGAAAGATTTGCTACTTTTCAAATCTATAAATGGCAATACTATATGAAGAGAATTATTTCATATAATTGTCAGATTTTTTTCAAATGACAATAATTTAATGTGGGAAAATTTTATTGAACTCTGCACTAATAGAGCTCACTTGACATGAATTAAGTGTAAGTATACAGCTAGTAGGTAAAAATGCCCCTTGTACAATCTGGTAACATTGCACTTAATTACTATCTCTACGTTAATGATTTGACAGATTTGCCAAACACATAGGCAGCCAAAGGAGTATGGGAATGGGAACGAGTGAAGAAAGGAGATGGAACAACAACGTCAAAGAGGAGTTAGTATTGTCTGAACAGTGTGAGTGAAACACATTATGTGAAGGAGAATAATATGAGATGAGCCTAGAAAGGTATATATAGGAGCCTGAGTATATATAAATGCAAGGCTAAAGAAGTTATATTTTATCCAAGAGACAATGAGAAAGCTCCTGAATTCTCCTGCTTCTGAGCAAAGGAATGGCATGCTCAAAACTGTGCATTACAAACATTAGTATTAGTTTGGAGGTAGGTAGAACAGGTGGCAACGTGTTATCACTAAAGAAATACGCAGCCACGATATAAAGGATTTATCAGAGAACTAGACAGCCAAAATAGATGTTACATTTGGGAAATAGCACATAGGGGACAGTTTGGCTGAAACAGAGTAGGTGAGAAGTAATATATAATCAGCCTAGAAAAATAAATAAGAGCCTGATTATGAAGGGCTTTGAATGCCAGACGTGTGTTGGAAGTATAAACTTAGTGGCTGTATAGAGGGTGAATTGGAAAAGGGAATAAATGACAGGAGGCAGAAAAACCAATTAGGATGTTATTATAATAGTGCAGACTAAATGTAATGAGAGCCTTCTCCTATTGGTGAATTCCTCTCAGAACTTCCATTCTGAGGAATGGCTCAGACCAGTCATCCTTAATTCTGTGTACTTAGATGTTATACTCTAACCTCCTTTTTATGTGTTACCTGTATGTCACAATAGAATACAAGTATCTTAGGGGCAGCTAAGTGGCACAGTGAATAGAGCACCGGCCTTGGAGTCAGGAGGACCTGAGTTCAAATCCGTCCTCAGACACTTAACACTTACTAGCTTGTGACCTTGGGCAAGTCACTTAACCCCAATTGCCCTCCAAAAAGCCAAAAAAAAAAAAAAGAATACAAGTGTCTTGATGGCAGGAACTGTCTTTCTTTTTGCTTGTACTTTTATCTCCAGCCCTTAGCACAGAGCCTGGCAAATAGTAAGTACTTAATCAATGCTATTTATTTGACTTGAAATAGGGTGGTGACCCTGTAAGAGGAAGAAAGAGGCATACATAAGATATGATATAGTGATAGAATTGAAAAGACTTGGCAAACTATTGAATATGAGGAGGGCACTAAGTGAATAAAGAATCAAAGAGGACCCGGGTTGTGAACCAGAGTAAGTGAAAAGACAGTGGTGTCCTCTACAGAAAGAGGGAAGTTAAGATAGGTTGTTGGAGACAAAATAATGAGTTGTTTTGGATATGATGGATTGGAGATATCCTGGGGGACAATTATGTGAAGATGTACGGCAAACATTTAGAAATGTGGGACTGGAAGCTCAAGAAAGATGAAAGCTGTATTTGTAGACTTTCAAGTCGTCTGCATAGAGACAACCAAACACTGCTGCTGAGATCACCAAAAGAGAACTGGTAGGGAGGGAAGAGAAGAGAAGAAGGCCCTGGGGTAGATGCCCAGACAAGATGGGATGGGACATAGATGATTCATTTGAAGAAATTATGAAGAAATAATTATACACGCAGGAAAATTAAGAGTGTGCAATGTCAGAAAAACCCAAGGAAAAAAGAGTGTGAAGACATGGGAACTGGCCAACAGTACAAAAATGTAAAGGTCAAGAAGGTTGAAAACTGAGAAAAAGCTTTTGGATTTAGTAGGTCAGAGATCGCTAGTAACCTTAGCAGTTTTAGTTGAGTGGTGGAAACCAGTATACCAGGGAAAATGAAATCAAGGTTACAAAGCAGAGGCAGAGAATGCAGATATCTTTTTCTAGGAGTCTGGCAGTGACCAAAAGGAAATATAGGATAAAGTTTAAGAAGATGTTAGTATCAAGGGAGAGGCTTTTCTTTTTTAAGGATATGGGAGATCCCAGGACGATTAAAGGCAATGGAAAAGAAGTTGAAAGGGGAGGAGAGAGGAAGGGAGAGGTGGAAGAGACTAAAGATTGAAGAGGGGAAAGGAATGGTTTACCTGTCAGATCTATGGAGAATGGGAGAATTTATAACCAAAAGAGAGAGAACATTATGAAATGCAAAAATGATTACATTCAATTTAAAAAGTTTTGCATAAACAAAGCCAATGCAACCAAGATTTGAAGGGAAGCAGAAAGGTGGGAAACAATTTTTATAGCCAGTGTCTGATAAAGGCCTGATAAAGTCCCTGATAAAAAAAAAAAGGTGGTGGTGGGGGGTGGATTTTAGTTGAAGAGGAAGACAATGAGTCAGGTATAGAACTCTAAGGGAAAAAAAGGGAAAATGACGTGGGAACTAGTTATCATAATCTGGAAGGGTAAATAAATTTGGATAGGATAATAATAATAGCAAGCATTCATTCACATAGCACTTTAAGGTTTACAGAGAACTTTCCAAATATTTCATTTTATCCTCATAACTCTTGGAAATAAGGTAGTATTATTATCATCCACTTTTAAGATAAGGAAATTGAGGCAGAGAGAGTTTAAGTGACTTGTTCAAGGTCAAACAGTAAGTGTCTGAGGCCAAACTGAATGAAGGGTTTCTTGAAAACTCCAAATCCAGTCATCTATCCACTGTACCACTTAGCTGCCTCTAGAGTGAATTTGGAAGCAGAAGTTACAGAGTGATGGTAGAAGGGAATGGTCTAGAAACAACAAGGATCAAGGGGTAAGCCTACTCATTCTGGTCTGGGGTAACTGAGGGAGGGGCATGACAGAAGGTACATCCAGTAGAGGAGAGGTGTCCTCTAGAAGAGTTGGAAGGAATGTGAGAGGAAAAGGTCTGACAAAACAACCATCATACCCCAAGGGAAAAGGAAATATCACAGGCATAAAACAGGAAGTTTTTTGAAATACAGTCCTTGTAATCAATAGAAAAGAGTTAAAATGAGATGTAACCAACAGATAGACTTAAAATGAGATGTTCTTCAGGAAACTGTCTTGTTAGATACCCACCAACTATCTGAGACCACCACATCTTTTCGCATCAAATTAGGCAGTGGAGAAAAGGAGATGGGAGAAAGCAATAGCTCCCTAAAGAGGTATTAGGGAAAGGATAGATAATAACCCTCATAGGGAGGGTTAAAGGACCAGCACAGATATGCTTTGGTGTATCAGGTTAGTAAGGATAGGAAGATTATCTTAAAACACCTCAACAGAACGAAAAAGTTTCACTTTTTATGTAAAAAAGTGTCCTATTGCTGACATATATTAGATGTGTTTAGTTTTACAGGTCCCAGGGATTCCTAGGCAGTAATTAACTGGGGTAGCAAGAATAGAATAGAAGTTCATCTTTCTTATCTGGGATTAAGATACAAATGCAAATTATCTATAAGAACTAGAATACAACAAAAAAATTGCTTCACTTAGGCTGAATTTTATATATACATATACATACATACATATATACATGTGTATACATATTATATATATATATATATAATATGTATATATATATGTATGTATATGGTTATCACAATTTTGGTAATGTGGAAAAATCTTCCCAACAGTTTGGAAATATGTAGGACAAAATAATGAAGGGGAGATAAAGTATCCTATGGAGTTTTCTTTCTGTCTTAGTAGTTGGACCACTTCCTAGGGGAATAGCTTGGGGTCTTGCTTCTCAAGGGAAAGCAGCAGCACCTTCGTTTCAGTTTTTTCATTTTTTTAATCAAATATTATTTTTAGTTTCAAATGATCTTCCCTCTGCCCCACCCATTGAGGAGGCCAAAAAAAAAACAAAACCCAAAACCATTACAAATATCTACAATTATGCAAAATAAATTCCTGTATTAGCCAATAACCAAAAATAAATATGGAAGGAAAAAAAAAAAGAAAATATGTTTCAGTCTGTAATCAGAGTCCATCAGCCTTCTCTCTGGAGGTAGATAGTAAGAGTCCTTTGGAACTTGGTTGGTCATTGGGATTGATCAGATTAGGTCTTTAAAAATTGATTATAATATTGCTATTACTATATAAAATTGTTCTGTTCATTTCACTTTGCATCTGTTTATACATCTTCCCAGGTTTTTCTGAAATCATCTCCATCATACAGCATAATAGTATTCCATCATATTCATATCTCATAACTTGTTTAGACATTCCCCAATTAATGGGTATTCCCTCAATCTCTACTTTGCCATTATGAAAATACTACAACCAACATTTTTATAAGTCTTTTACCTGTTTCTTTGATATCCTTGGAGAACAGACTTTGTAGCAGAATTGTTGAGTTAAAGAGTATGCACAGTTTAGTAGTTTTTTAGGCGTAATTCCAAAACTTTATAGATTCTCCCCTCTTATGTTCACCTTGACTGGGAGAACTTTCACAAAGATTAAGTAGAAAAAAGGTTCCAATTTACCAATCTCTATGCGTGTATGTTCTATAGTAAACAGTATCAACTCTCTTATGCTCATAGAGGAAAGTTTGCAACTTGGAGTTGCAAAAATCTTAAACAACACACATTCTTCTATACATCATGAAAAGCATTGCAGCAATTACAGAATAAGAATGAACAAAAGGACATAGCAGCTATCTACCCATCTGTCTGCTTTCTCATTTCTCCATATTCTTTATGAGAATTACCTACACCAGGAGTGAGGAACCTGTGGCCTTGAGGCTTGGAAGCCACCAAGTCCAAATCCTTCATTCCGCAGAAAAAGACCCAGCATCTCAGAGGGCGATAGTGATTTTGCAGAGTCCAGTAAGTTACAGAGCTAGCAAGTATCTGTGGCACGACTCAAATTCAGGTCTTCCTGACTCCAGTCCAGCGTTCTATATAGAAATGTGGTGTGGTTGAGGTTTACGTTCAATGATACCATAGAACAATGGTTCTCAACCTTCCCAATGCCATGATCCTTTAATATTCATACGTGGGCATATCTGCATGTGGGTGGACCCTCCTGGAGACGGAGAGAGGAGCAGTGTCTCGGTTCCTAAGACCATCAGAAATAGGTGTTTTCCAATAGTCTTAGGCAACCCCTGGGACCCCTGTGAAAGGGCTGTTTGACCCCCAAAGGGGTCACTACCCACAGGTTGAGAACCGCTGCTATAGAAGTATAGAAGCTAGAATCATCCATACTTGACTGCCACTTTAATTAGCCAGTTAGGAAGTTGAGAACATATTCTAGCCACCAGAAGGTGCATGGTAGTCTTTAGCCACCAGCCCAGTAGTTATTTCAGAAGTTATTTAGTGTGTTCAATTATGTGCTGACTTTCCTAAAAGCCGCAGTCTTGCCTTTGCTCGCTAGAGGGTACTCATCCTACAAACTCTTGGATTACTCTCTCACATCCTTAAACTGTTTCATGAGACAATATTCCTGATGCTGAATTCCATATAGGTTCAAGAGCATGATCTAAGAGCATATGTGCCAAAATTATTAAAATTGAAAACTTTAAAAATTTAAATAAGAAAAAAGAGATAAAGACTTTGCACATGAATCCACCTAAAATGCATCTTAAAAAATCCCTTTTTCTCACAAATTAATCCAACCATTCTGAGTAGTGAAAGCATTAGAGGTAAGAGTTATATGTCCAGAAGCTCTTTTCAGAGGTCAACGGCCTCAATCACCTGAGTCAAGGAAAGGTCGTAGATGAGTTTTTCATCCCTCCAGCTAACAAGTTGACTTGGCTCTCAAAAGCTGAAATAGGAGCTCTGGAATCCAATCCCTCTTGGCTCCACACCTGATTCCTCTAGGAGCACTAGCTATGATAGTGTCATTGGCAACTACACCTGAGCTTCAGGGTACAACTTATCTTAAGTTAGGCCTAATTACGACAGGGAGAATTTACTGCCAATGCTACCATAGCAGCTGCACCAAAAATGTCAGTCTGAAAGTTGTGGCCACCAATTCACAACAGCCAGATTAGATGAAAGACATATACCTCTGCATCTCTCCTTTCTGTTCATAGTCTCATGAAAGGAAAGGAATGTAATTGGGGACTTGAAAACCTAGATGGAAAGAATCATCAGCTAGAAGTTTTTCCCAAAGCAAAGACATCAATAAATTCTTAAGGGGAAGGGCCTAGTTTACAGACTCAGATTGAAAGTTTTGTTCTTATCTTCTAACCTTTCATGTGACTCTTCCAAACTTTCATTTTACTTTACTGCTGCCCCAAGGGCAACAGATTTTGCCCTATTCTCCCCTTCAACCCAGTGCTGTGCAATCCATGCAAAACTGAGGTACACAAATATCTGTAAGTGTGCATTATGTGTATCATAACAGATATTAACATTCATTAAATCAAGAATGATTATTCTTAGATCACATAGTACCATTTACATCATAATCACATTGATATTGCAAATGGTCAACATAATACAATTCAAAACATCATATAACAAGGTGCTTTACTGACTACATATGTACAGAATCAATCACAAGCACACGTAACACTGGTAAATGTGTATCCATACTACAAAAACAAATTTTAAAAAAACAGTAAAAAAAAAATGCATATCTAACGGGTGTACATATAGCTACAGTATTTTCATAAAGCAAGCACATAACCAAAAAACATTAACAGTAAATTAATTTTTAAAACATAAATCAGAAAAGTAATTTTAATTGGTATATAATTAACAAATCCTAGCGTATGCAATAACATCTTTGAGAGGAGCAAAATCTAGTAGCAGCTGTGCCATGTAGGCCAGACTAGTGTTTTTCTCTAAAGGTACGGAAACTGTCCCTGAGACTTGATTGGTTCAGAGGCCCAAGACTTGAGCCATTAATGATGTTTCCTGGTCTTCTAGGGCATAAAAAGAAGAATTCTAGAAATCAGCACCCTTCAAGCTTAGGAGATGTCTCATAGCTCTGAATCACCATATGACCCAACCCATCCAATGTGCCAGTCATATTCCTCTATGAAGCGGGATGTGGAGAGGGCCTATGTCTACTTGAACCAGTACTATTCTTCTTACTGAGTATCTTTTCCATGGTATTGTTCAATGTACTTATTGTTTGTTAAATGTTAGGTAGTGATTGTCTTATTTCATTCCAACTGAACCTAAAAAAGCAGGCCAGCTTGAGTAAGGCCTGACCTACTATAACAGTCAAAGTATTTATCATTCCCATAAGTAAGAGTGTTGTCATATAGTAATACATGTTAACCCATCTCCTGCTTTTCCTACATGATATAACTTATCCTTTGGCACTGATAGACTGGCTCTAGCCCTTGTGGAACCTGCTAATCTATCTGTACCTATAACATGGTTTGGGTTAATTGCAACTATTTTCAGACCTACACATTGGCATTCTCATATATGAGTTTGTGAATGGACTAGTCTGGATATTATAATTTTCAAACACTATGAATTATCTATGACAATCTTAGAAGTTTTACAGCTCAGGGAATCACTCTATACTTACCTGGTGAAAAGTCTCTGTCTGGTTCGCTAATCGCCCAGCACTTTGTCCCAACTAACCAGGAAGGCCAACAAACTCCTTATGGGCAATAGCTACCACTTTAGGGAGCTATTTTATAAAGAGACAAGCTGCTTAATCTCTGGGTTACTTGGTATGGGGTGGTTTTCTGTTATCTGGTTTTCTTTATGTTACCTTTTTTTCCCAGGTGCTCATATTTTGACATTTTTTTCAGATTCACTCATTTTTTAAAAAGAAACACTTCAAATTTCAATTCATTTTTATTTTTGTCTGCATTTGTCTCTTTTTTCAATTTTTTTTGGTATTTTGAATTCCATTTTTAAAAATTTATTTATTTACTTTTAGTTTACAACATTCAGTTCCACAAGTTTGAGTTCCAAATTTTTTCCCCTTCCTCCCCCTGCCATGGCAGCATAAAATCCAATACAGATTCTAAAAATACATTCACATTAAACATCAGTCTAGTTGTAAAGAAGAATTATAACCAATGGAATAAACAATGAAAAAAAAGAAACAAAACAAAACAAAAAGAGAGAGCAAGTAGTTTGCTTCAATCTGTATTCAGACTCTATAGTTCTTTCTCTGGATGTGGATATCCCTTTCCATCACGGGTCTTTTGGAGTGGTCTTAGAGTGTTGTATTGCTGAGAGGTGCCCAGTCTATCAAAGTCAGTCATCATAGATATGATGCGTCTGTAATTGTGTACAATGTTCTCTTGGTTCTGGTCTCATTCAGCATCAGTTTATATAAGTCTCTTCAGGTTATTATGAAGTCCATCTGCTTCTCATTTGTTATAGCACAGTAGTATTCCATTACATTCACATACTGCAACTTGTTTAGCCATTCCCCAATTCATGGGCATTCCCTTGATTTCCAATTCTTTGCCATCACAAAAAGAGATGCTAAAAATATTTCTGTACATATGGGTCCTTTTCCCACTTCTATGATCTCTTTAGGATACAGCCCTAGAAGTGGCACTGCTAGGTCAAAGGATATTCATTTTTACAGACCTTTGTGCATAGTTCCAAATTGCTCTCCAGAATAGTTGGATCAGTTCACAACTCCACCAACAATGCATTAGTGTTCCAATTTTCCCACATCTTCTCCAGCAGCATTTATCATTTTCCTGTTTTGTTATCTTAGCCAATCTGACTGGTGAGATGTAGTACCTCAGAGTTCTTTTGATTTGCATTTCTCTAATCAATAGTGATTTAGAGCATTTTTTCATATGATTATAGATATCTTTAGTTTCTTCCTCTGAAAACTGCCTGTTCATATCCTTTGACCATTTATCAATTGGGGAATGACTTGTATTCCTATAAATTTGATTCAGTTCTCTTTATATTTTAGAAATGAGGCTTTTATCAAAGACATGGTGGCAAAATATTTTTCCCAAGTTTCCCCTTCCCTCCTAATCTTGGTTACATTGGCTTTGTTTGTACAAAAACTTTTCAGTTTAATGTAATCAAAGTTATCCATTGTGCATTTCATAATGCTATTTCTTGTTCGGTCAGAAATTCTTCCCTTCTCCATAAATCTGACAGGTAAATTTTTCCTTGCTCTCCCAGATTGCTTACAGTATCAGCCTTTATATTTAGCACATGCACCCATTTAGACTTTATTTTGGTATAGAGTGTAATTGGTCTGACTAGTTTCTGCCATACTATTTTCCAGGTTTCCCATTAGATTTCGTCAAATATTGAGTTCTTATCCCAGAAGCAGGAGTTTATCAAACAGTAGATTACTATAGTCATTGACTGCTGTGTCTCATGTACCTAATCTATTCCATTGATCCACTACTCTATTCCTCAGTCAGTACCAAGTAGTTTTGATGACTGCTCCTTTATAATACAGTTTAAAATCTAGTATGGCAAGTTCACCTTCCCTTGCATTTCTTTTCATTAATTCCCTTGATATTCTGGACCTTTTGTTCTTTCAGATGAATTTTGTTACTATTTTTTTCTAGCTCTATAAAATAAATTTTTGGTAGATTGATTGGTACGGCATTAAATAGGTAAATTAATTTAGGTAAAATTGTCATTTGTATTATATTAGCTTGACCTAGCCATGAGCAACTAATGTTTTTCCAATTATTTAGATCTGACTTTGTATGTGTGAAAAGTGTTTTGTAATTGTGTTCATATAGTTCCTGGGTTTGTTTTGGCAGGTAGCTTCAAATATTTTATAATGTCTACAGTAACTTTAAATGGAATTTCTTTTTCTATTTCTTGCTGTTGGGCTTCATTAGAAATGTATAGGAATGCCGAGGATTTGTATGGATTTATTTTATATCCTTCAACTTTGCTAAACTGATTTATTATCTCGAGTAGTTTTTTACTTGATTCTCTAGAATTCTCTAAATATATCATCATATCATCTACAAAGAGTGATAGCTTAATGTCTTCTTTGCCTAATATAATTCCTTTGATTACTTTTTCTTCTCCTATTGCTACAGCTAACATTTCTAGTACCGAATTGAATAACAGGAGTTATAGTGGACATACTTGTTTCACTCTCGATCTTACTGGAAATGCTTCTAGCTAATCCTCATTATATATTTGTGCTGACAGTTTTAGATAGATGTTACTTATTTTAAGGAAGTCTCCATTTATTCCTATACTTTATAATGTCTTTAATAGGAATGGGTGTTGTATTTTGCCAAAAGCTTTTTCTGCAACTATCGAGATAATCATATGGTTTCTACTAGTTTTGTTGTTGATACGATTGATTATACTGATAATTTTCCTAAAATTGAAGCATCTTTGCATTCCTGGAATAAATCCTACCTTATCAAAGTGTATTATTCTTGTGATAAATTCCTGTAATCTTTTTCCTAATATTTTATTTATTTTTTTGCATCTATATTCATTAAGGAAATTGGTCTATAATTTTCTTTCTCTGTTTTGGCTCTTCCTGATTTGAGTATCAGTATCATATTTGTGTCATAAAAAGAATTTGGTAGAACTCCTTCTCCAATTTTCCCAAATAGTTTGTATAGTATTGGAATCAATTGTTGTTTAAATGTTTGATAGAATTTGCTTGTAGATCCATCTGGCCCTGGAGATTTTTTCCTGAGGAGTTCATTGATGGCTTGTCCAATTTCTTTTTATGAGATGGGGTTATTTAAGTATTTTACTTCCTCTTCAGTTAATTTGGGCAATTGATATTTTTGTAAATATTCACCCATTGCACTAAGATTGTCAAATTTATGGGCATACAATTGGGCAAAATAATTCCTAATTATTGTTTTAATGTCCTCTTCAATGGAGGTAAATTCACCCTTTTTGATACTGGTACTTTGGTTTTCTTTCTTTTTTTTTTTAATCAAATGGACTAAAGATTTATCAATTTTATTGGATTTTTTTTTCATAAAACCAGCTCTTAGTTTTATTTATTAATTCAATAGTTGTCTTAGTTTCAATTTTATTAATCTCTCCTTTGGTTTTCAGTATTTCTAATTTAGTATTCAGTTGGGGATTTTCAATTTGTTCTTTTTCTAGCTTTCTCAAAGTTGCATGCCCAATTTATTGATCTCCTATTTCTCTACTTTACTCATGTAAGCATTCAGAGATATAAAACTTCCCCTAAGAACCACTTTTGCTGCATCCCACAAATTCTGGTATGTTGTCTCATTATTGTCATTCTCTTGAATGAAGTTACTGATTGCTTCTATGATTTCTTGTTTGACACACCCGTTCTTTAGGATTAGATTATTCAGTTTCCAATTAGTTTTTAGTCTATCCTTCCATGGCCCTTTGTTACATATAATTTTCATTGCATCATGATCTGAAAATGATGCATTTAATATTTCTGCCTTTCTTCATTAGATTGTAAGGTTTTTATGCCCTAGTACATGGTCAGTTTTTGTGTATCTGCCATGTACTGCTGAGAAGAAGGTATATTCCTCTTTATCTCTATTCAATTTTCTCCAGAGATCTATCATATCTACCTTCTCTAACATTCTATTCACCTCCTTATAACTTCTTTCTTGTTTATTTTGAGGTTAGATTTATCAAATTCAGAGAGGAGGAAGTTGAGCTCCCCACTAGTATAGTTTTACTACCTATTTCTTCCTCTAACTCCCTTAACTTCTCCTCTAAGAATATGGATGCTATACCACTTGGTGCATATATATATTTAGTAACGATATTAATTCATTGTCAATGGTGCTTTTTAGCAGGAAATAGTTTTCTTCCTTCTTTTAATTAGATCTATTTTTGCTTTTGCTTTGTCTGAGATAAAGATCACTACCCCTGCTTTTTTTTTACTTTAGCTGAAGCATAATATGTTCTACTCCAGCCTTTTACCTTTACCCTGTGTGTATCCCCATTTCAAATGTGTTTTGTATAGACAGTATATTGTAGGATTGTGGTTTTTAATCCATTCTACTATCCATCTCCATTTTATGGGAGAGTTTATCCCATTTACATTCAGTTATGATTACTATCTGTGTCTTTCTTTCCATTCTATTCCTTCCCCTGTTTATGCTTTTATTTCTCCCTTTCCCTCATTAAGGCTTTTCTTTTTGACCACTGCCTCCCTCAATATTCCTTCCCTATCAGTTCCCCTCCCTTTTCCTACCCCCTTCCCCCTTACTACTTCTTCCCTTCCTTCTAACCACACTCCCCCCTTTTCTTTCCCCTTTCCCCTCCTACTGCCTGTAGGGCACAATAGATTTTTATATTTAACATAGAGGGAATAACAAAGTATATTATTCCCTCCTTGAACCAAATTCAATGAGAGTAAATCTCAAATAATGCACCTCTCCCTCCCTTCTTTCCCTCTACTATGTTTTTATGCCTCTTCATGTGGCATAATTTACCCTTTTCTGCCTCCTCCTTTCCTCTCCTCCTATTACAATCCCTTTGTACCCCTTAATGAGGTTTTTTAAATCATCGCTTTAGTTAATTTATACTCACAACTTCTATGTATATCCCTTTTAAATGTCATGATAATTATACAATTCTCAATATTAACAGATATCAGCTTCCCATATAGGTATGTTTGTTCTTATTGAATAACAGATTGTGTTTGTATTTGTGTGTGTGTGTGTGTGTCTTCATGTTTTCCCTGTTTACCTTTTTATGTCTTTCTTGAGTCTTGTATTTGGAGATCAAATTTTCCATTGAGCTCTCGTTTTTTTCATCAGGAAGGTCTGAAAGTCCCTCATTTCACTGAATGACCATTTCCTCGCCTGGAAGATTATGCTCAGTTTTGCTGGATAATTGATCCTTGATTGTAGTCCAAGCTCTTTTGCCTTATGAAATATCATTCTAATACTTCTGATCTTTTAGTGTAGAAGCTTCTAGGTCCTGTGTAATCCTGACTGTAGTTCTGTGATATCTGAATTATTTCTTTCTGACAATACTTGCAGTATTTTCTCCTTGACCTGATAATTCTGCAATTTGCCTCCAATATTTCGTGGAGTTTTCAATTTGGGATCTCTTTCAGGAGGTGTTTGATGAATTCTTTCAATAACCATTTTACTCTCTGGTCCTACAACCTGAGGTCAATTTTCCTTGATGATTTCTTGGAAGATGTTGTCCAGGCTCTTTTTTTTATCATGGCTTTCCAGTAGACCAATAATTCTTAGACTATGTCTCCTGGAGCTGTTTTCCAGGTCAATTGTTTATCCAATGAGATATTTTTATATTTTCTTATAATTTTTCATTCTTTAGATTTTGGTTGACTGATTCTTGATGCCTTATAGAGTGATTACCTTCAAGTTGTCTAATTCTGATTTTTAGCAAATTGTTTTCTTTGGTTAATTTTTATAGTTCCTTTTCCATTTGTTCAGATTTCACTTTTAAGGATTTATTTTCTCCAGTTAGATCTTGAACTTCCTTTCCCATTTCACAAATTTTACTTTTTAAGGATTTGTTTTCTTCAGTGATTTTTTTTCCCATTTTGGCAATTGTAATTTTTAAATAATTCATCAATTTATTTTCTACCTCTCTAATCTGGCTTTTAAAGTCCTTTGAGCTCTTCCAAGAATGCTTTTTGGGCTTGAGACCTATTCATATTCCCTTCTGAGGTTTCAGATGTGAATAAAGGATCTATACTGACCTCTTCTGAATTTGGTTCTTCACACTCACTATAATCAGATGCAATAGACCTTGTTTTAGCCAACTTGCTTTTTGCCCATTGTGATTGCCTGTTTCCTGGCCTTTAAAGTGGATCTTTTCTTCTGGGATACAGAGGGCTCTGACCCACACTTCTTATGCTGCCAGTTAGGGGCCTGGTTATTGGTTTTGTGTGCTGTGGCCTTGCCTAGACTGACACCAAGACCAGGATTTCCCTGGGGTTACACTGAAGTTCACAGTGCAAGGTGTGGGAGAAGGGTGGTCTAGCCACTTCAGGATTCTGCCTCCATGCCCCTGGGCTAGGGCTCAAGCAGGCTCAGCTTCTGGTGGCCAGGGCCACACTGGTGTCTACAGGTTCCCCTGGTTGTGCAAAGGCACACCTGGGTTTCTGGTGTTAGCACTTGCTGGCTTCACACTCCCCCCCCCACCCACCCACCCAAGGGTTTAGGATCTCCTGCTAGTTGGATGAGATAGGGCTTATTGGGAAGCCTCCTGTCCTGCACTTCAAACTCAGCACAGCCACAGACACACCCTTCCTCTAGGGCTCCCAAGCCTCCAGATGGTTCCATTATTTTTGGATTTTACACTGGGGCAATATTCTCTGGGTTTTCAGGGTCAGAGCAGGGATGAGAGCAGCTAAGGTTTACTCTGCCATCTTGGCTCCCAGAAGTTCAGGTAGGTGATTTTTTAAACATCCAGATTATGGGCTGATAGCCCCAGGAGTGGCTACTGCTGCTTCCGAAGGCCCTGCCCTTGTCTCTTACCAGCTCTGACATATTCTGTCCTGAGGTGAGAGGTCTGGGAATTGCCCCTGTTGTGGGTGAATCAGATCTCCAGGGTTCCCTCCAATTCCACTATGGTGGGATCTGTGCTGGTGCAGCCCCCATGCTCTGTACTCCCTTCAATTCCATTTTTATCTTTAGTGTTTTTTTAATCTCTCCTATAATGAGTGGTCCTCTAGTTCTCTCTCTCTCTCTCTCTCATATAAGGATTATGCTGCAATTATAAACTGCATATATAAGCAAAATGTGTTTCAGTGCTACTGATACATATTTAGTATGGCTTAGTTTATCAATTGTTAGGTTATGAATAAAATGTTACTACAAACACATTGACACTAATTCACATATCTGTTTTATCTAACCACCTTTATAAGTTTCTCTTATCTCTTATATTTATTTATCAAGATTGTACCTAGCTCTGGTTTTCTCAATAAGAGTGCTTGAAATTCCTCTGTAGTATCACACTTGGTCTTGACAGAAAAATCATTCTTGGCTATAATCCTTTATCTTTTGTCTTTTTGTATAATGTAGTCTAAGAGTTCCTGTTTTTATAATAGCTGCAACTGTCTTGGGAAATCCTGACTATGATTCTTTGATATTTGACCTCTTTCCTCTGTTTCTATTGCAATATTTTTTCTTCAAACTGAAAACTCTGAATTTTGGCTATGATGTTTCTGGGTGTGTTAAATTTGGGGGTTCTTTCAGGAAGTGACTGATGAATTCTTTATATTTTCACCTTGCATTCCTGCCCTAATATCTCTGGGCAGTTTTCTTCATGATTTCTCAAAATGATATCCAGACCTTTTTTTTTTTTTGCAATGACTTTCCAGAAGTCCAAAGATTCTTAAACGATCTTTTTTGTTTTCTAGTTCAAACATTTTTTACAAGAAATTTCTTACTTGTTCTAATTTTTTCAGTCTTTTAACTCTGTTGTAATATTTCTTGTTGTCTCACTGAACTGTTTCCTCCATTCCATTTTCATGTTATTGTCAACTATTTGTCTGAGGTTGTTCACTTTTTCCTCTAATCTCACATACTTTTTATAAGTGTCTAACTTTACTTATATGTGTGTATGGAGATATACATAAGACAACCATCTCTTTTTTCAGCTCTTCCTTCCTATCATCCAAATACTCTTGGAGTCTTTGTGGTTAATTCATTCTTTTTTCTGATTATTCTGGGTTATTGCCTTCCTCTTGGATTTAACCTTAGGATTCTTTTAGACCAGTGCTTCTCAACCTGTGAGTCATGCCCCCTTTGGGGGTCGAACAACCCTTTCACAGGGGTCGCCTAAGACCATCAGAAAACACATATTTCTGATGGTCTTAGGAACTGAGACACCATTCCTCTATCCATCTCCAGGCGGGTCCGCTCACATGGAGATATGCCCACATATGAGTATTAAAGGGTCGTGGCATTAGGAAGGTTGAGAACTACTGTTTTAGACCATAGTATTTCTTGATTGTAAGAGTTTTCTTGTTTTTCCCGTTTCATTTTTAGAATAGGATTAGTGCCAGAACCAGGACCTGCACTGTTGACTGGAATAGGTAGGAACTGGTCCTCTCTCCTGTTATAGTCCCATATAACAGTAATAGTCCCAAGTTACAGTTACATATCAGTGTGCTAGATCCTGTCCTCACCAGTCTTAAAGCTGGTTATATGAAATCTCTATTTCGGAGGCTGCCTGGGGCCAGGTCTGCCTCTTTCCACAAGCTAGTCCTGGATTGTAGTTCTGGACTGGATTCAGGATTTGGTACCAAGTTCCACCCACTGACACAGTCTCCTTCACATTAAGACAATTGAGGCATCACTTCACACCTATCAGACTGACTAACATAACAGAAAAGGAAAATGACAAATGCTGGGGGAGGATGCAAAAAATAAGTAGACCAATACACCATTTGTGGAGTGGTGAACTGCTCCAATCATTTTGGAGAGCAATTTGGTACTATGACCAAAGGGCTAAAAACTGTGCATACTTTGACCCAGCAATACCACTACCGAGTCAGTATCCCAAAGAAATCCAAGAAAAAGGAAAGTTCCAATATGTACAAAAATATTTATAGCAACTCTTTTGTGGTGGCAAAAAATTGGAAATTGAGGAGATGTCCATCACCTGGAGAATGGCTGAACAAATTATGGTATGTGATTGTGACAGAGTACTATTGTGCTACAAAAAAAAAAAAATGATGAGGGGGATAGTTTCAGAAAAACCGGGTAAGATTTATATGAACTGATAGAAAGTGAGGTGAATAGAACCAGGAGAACATTGTACATCATAACAACAATATTGTAATGATGTTCAACTTTGAAGGACTTAGTTACTCTAATCAATACGATGATCCAAGACAATTCCAAAGGACTCATGAAAAAGGTCGACAAATTTGGGTAATGTTGAACTTTAAAAGAGAATCTGCAGAACGATGTTCTTAGAGGGACTGTCTGGAATTGTCAATGGGGAACAAGTATTCTGACTTCTACCACAAGCAGTGAGTAATTCAGGAGGTATGAGAGAAAGGATAGCTAGTATTGGAAAGAGAGCCATGGAATCAGTGCCATTATGAGGAAGCCAAGTCTCAATGTCAGAAGATGGAAGGAGCGAGAAAGGAAAAAATTTAAGATAAAAGGAGGTGTGTTAATCAGGAAGGGAATAGTGGAATGGTTAGAGATCCAGAGTGAGACACTTGAGGATTAGGGATGAGGGAAACACGAATAAAGAAGCAGACACTTAGTGTAGGGGAACAAAGCAGGAACCATTTCTATAGGGAAAGTAAAAGGGAAAAGGGGATGTTATACTAATCATTGAGAAAGGTAGATAATCAGATGGCTGTCCCTTGAAGCTCTAACAGCAATCAGTTTAGCAGATACTTAGCCCTTAGTAACTTAGGGCTAAGTATGGAAGGTGTGAGTTCAGTATGGAAGGTGTGAACTCTGTCCCCCTGTTGAGAGGGCTTGAACTCCCCTGTTGAC